>OZ014520.1:571818554-572283554 GCA_963966055.1 Lathyrus aphaca | reverse complement strand
CTTCTTCAAGTTTTCCTCTTTTCCTTCTTTCTCTTCACTTCTCTCTTCTTCCTCTCTATTTGTTTCTATTTTTGGCACAAATGAAATAATAATATATGTTATACTTATATAATATATATTGTTACCTAATTGCTCCAAATAGAGGGTATCCAAAAATGTCTTTGAGTCACTTAATTAACAAAACTTCGGAGACATATAATATTAACTATTTAATTCGAGTTCGTCGGTTGCTCTAATTATTTAAGTTAAAAAATCTCAGATCACACAGGAACCCTATTAATCTTAATTAATATTATTCAGAGCGTTAATTAAATTTATGGGGTATTACAGCTTTAACCTTTGATCTTCCCAATATATTCTCCTATTGATACTAAGGTCAACCTACTTAAGAATTGAGGTTACTTAGCCAAGAAGTCTTCTCTAGCCTGTGCACCCATGGACATGGCCTATCAAGCATTGCGTGTGGAAAGTTAGTCTTGGTAGGGTCTATGTGTGTTGCTTAGTGGTAATCCTTGGCCGGTAGGTATTAAATGTTAAAATCTCTAACGTTGTTATACCTGATCCTTAGTTACTTTATGAAAGTGTCTTTTGGGTCTGATCTTCTAATAGATGACGATATTATTCCATGGTGGAACTAGAAATGATAGATACAAAAGGAATGTTGTCTATTAAGGTGAAAAGTGTTTTTGGTACGGTTGGGCATAATGAACCTGTAAGGTTAGCACTCTAACACTTAAGTCATGAACAATTGAGGAGAAGTGATAATGCGAGTTATAGTGAAATAAAACATGTGAACAATGCGTGGTGGGATTTATATTTCAAAAACACTTAGAACCGTCGTGCATTTCTTAACATGAGATGTCAGGAACCGCCTAATCAAATCTGACGGTGGGTAATCCTTGAGCTGTAGAAATTAAATGTTGAACTCTCCACCACTGTTATACCTGATCCTTAGTTACTTTACAGTGGTGTCATTTGGGTCGTATTTTCTCGTAATTAGACTTTCCTCCATTTTAGCCTCTGGTTGGTCCAAAATAAATTTCAATCACTAATGATTAGAGCTGGAAATGAGTCGAGTCATGTCGAACTAGCCTCAACTCAGCTCGACTTGTTAAGAATTGGTTCAGCTCAAATCTCGGTTCGAGTTTGACACACCGATTTAAAAACCATTTTTAAAATCTATTTTCTATATATATTTGACATTTTAAAAATAATATTATTTTAAAAAGAAATATTAAAATAAAATAAAAGTTATTAGAATGAAATTTAACTTTGTCTCAAAAATCAACTGATTCAAAATTAAATACTTTATATGATGGTAATTTTATTTGTATAATTATTTATAGAAATATTTTTCTTATTTAAGAATATAAATTATCAATTTAAAACGTTAGATTAAAATAAATTATAAGATTAAAATTTATATTATACCTTTAAACCTACTCTTAAAAGGCAATATAATCATTTTCGTATATAATCGAGTTGATTCATGAATCTAACTATTCGATTTATGTATAATTCAAGTTCAACTCATTTATTTAACGAATTTATTTTTTCTCATATTCAGATCATTAGATTCATGAACCAAGTTCAACGAATTAATTATCGAATCTAATTTCGAACTATTTTCGAGTTGGTACGGTTTATTGTCAGATGATACTTTTTTTGTTTGTAATTTGAAGAAAATATTTTTAATTCGAAAGACACATTATTGCATGCATCTAATTTCTAGAACTTCCTAATTTAAATATATATAAAATACATTTGCATTTATTTTGGTTTAATAGAACAAAAAAAAGTTTAAACAAAAATGATTCGTACATGATAATTCATGATGAAAAGAGCAATAATGTGTTACAGTAGTATTCTACATGTGAGTGCGTTATATCTAAAATCTATCGATACATTATGCATGGACAGTTTAATATAGAATGGAAGAAGTTAATAGAAATTCAAGAGTAGAAGAAGGAAAAGCTGTCCCTACACCAATAAAGTTAGAGTCATTTGAGAACATTACTAACTATGGTAGAGCGCTCTTGAGCACGCCATTGCGATTATTAGATCGGGTAACAGCCCGATCCAACGATGAAGTTGAGTTGGTGGATGTGAAAAAACAAAGTCAGCACGAAATGAAGAAAACACTAACATGGTGGGATCTGATATGGTTTGGCATGGGGAGTGTCATTGGCTCAGGCATATTTGTGCTAACAGGACTTGAGGTTAGAAACACTGTGGGACCTGCTGTGGTGTTATCCTATGCTGTCTCTGGTCTTTCTGCCATGTTGTCTGTTTTTTGTTACACTGAATTTGCTGTGGAAATCCCTGTGGCTGGTATGGATGTTTTTTTTTGTTTATAACAATTGAAAAGTGTTGGCAAAACCTTTGACTAATTGAATGGTGATTTCATGTCTTTATTACAGGTGGTTCATTTGCTTACCTAAGAATTGAGCTTGGTGAATTTGCAGCATTCATAGCGTCTGGAAACATTATTCTTGAATATGTAATCGGTGGCGCTGCAGTTTCGCGTTCATGGACATCCTATTTTGCTACACTTTGCAATCAAAGATCAGACAAATTTGTCATCGTAGCGCATTCCCTTGCACATGACTACAACAAGCTTGACCCTATTGCTGTTTTTGTTCTAGCAGTTACTTTCTCCTTTGCTCTTTTCAGCACGAAGGGTTCATCGCGCTTAAACTACATTGCTTCGATAATACATGTCATTGTCCTAATGTTCATCATAGTTGCTGGTTTATCAAAAGCCAACGGTGAGAATTATTCTGACTTCACACCTTTTGGAGTGAGAGGAATATTCCAATCTGCGGCAGTTTTGTTTTTCGCTTATACAGGATTCGACGCGGTTTCCACAATGGCTGAGGAAACGAAGAATCCTGGAAAAGATATACCTATTGGTCTGATAGGATCAATGACACTTACAATACTAATTTATTGTATGATGGGTGTGACACTTTGCTTAATGCAAAAATATTCAAATGTGGATGAAAATGCTGCTTATTCGGTTGCATTTGAAGCCGTTGGAATGAAATGGGCTAAGTACATTGTTGCTTTTGGTGCATTGAAAGGAATGACTAGTGTTCTACTTGTTGGAGCTGTTGGTCAAGCAAGGTATCTTACACACATGGCAAGAACACATTTGTTACCTTCATGGCTAGCAAGAGTGAATGAAAAGACTAAGACACCGGTTAATGCCACTATTGTTATGTTTATTGCAACAGCTATTGTTGCATTTTTCACAAGCCTCGATGTTCTAGCTAATTTACTTTCAATTTCAACTTTGTTCCTTTTTTCACTTGTGGCATTGGCCCTTCTGGTTAGAAGGTATTATGTTAGAGGTGTTTCTTCTAAGTTTGATGTTATGAAATTTGTTGGATTTATTTTTCTCATTCTAGCCGCTTCGATTGGATGTTCCATTTATTGGTCTCAAACTACCAAAGGGTGGATTGGTTTCGCGATATTAGTACCTATTTGGTTTGTCGGGACATTCGGCATCTGGTTTTTTGTTCCTCTTGCAAAGAAGCCAAAAATTTGGGGTGTACCGCTTGTTCCGTTTTTGCCGTCGGCCTCCATTGGTATCAATATTTTCCTTCTGGGAACATTGGATAAGGCTTCATTTAAGAGATTTGGTGTTTGGAGTGCAATTTTGGTGGTATATTACTTGTTTGTAGGTGTGCATGCATCTTATGACATAGCAAAGGCACAAAAGGAGAAGGAGAAACTAGATCCTAAGATTGAGTCTAAGATGGATGAAGAAAATGGTGTTTCATTGGTGATAGGATCTAATACCAAAAATGAAAATCATACATTGGAGAAATTTTAATTCATATATATGTTGTTGATAGTTATGTCTGTTAGACAAAAAAGGTGTGTTTGCTTGTAAATGTGGTTCTTAATGCTTATATATTTTAGAATTCTTGGATTTCTATATGAAACATTCCATATGTTTGTAAGGATCTATAGATTGATCCAATGGACTACCTTTCCTTAATACATGATCACTTGTTGTGGAGAAATGTGTGCATAATTTTATTCTTATGCGAACTCAAACATGACAATAAACTCAAGTAAAAGTGAAGTGAATAGAATAGTAAAGCTGCACACTCAATTCTCTGAAAACAATTATGGTAATTAGACATTAATCTTTCTAAATTCTAGATGACCATGTAATGGAAACGCACACATTTAAAATTATGCATGTTATATCTCCAAGAATTTTCTTGATAGAGTTTCTTTTTTACATCCACTGTATTGAATCCAACCGCATTTATGATTAGATTTAGTTTGTAATAATCACTTTCATATGAAAAGAAATGTTTTTACTTCAATTTGAAACTACTTTAAAACTAGTTTATATTTATAAACTAATTCATAATCAGTTTGGAATTGTAAATCAATTATATATTTTGAACTCTTTTAAAATTAAAATTTGTTACTTCAAAAAATTTTAAATTTTTTTATATTAAAAAAAAATTCTTCAAAATATATATATTTTAAATTATATGTTTTTGAGAAAAAAAATGTTATTTTCGGAAAAAAAAATTATTTTCAATTATTTTTATATTTTTTATATTTTCGGAAAAAATATTTTTTCATTTTTCCGAAAAAAACTTGATTTTTTCATATTTTCGAAAAAAATTCGTTTTTCCTATTTTCAAAAAATCTATTTTTTGTATTTTCGAAAAAATAGTCAGATTTTCGTGATTCTAAAAATATCAATTTTTTTAAATTTCGCAAAAACTCGATTTTTTCGTATTTCCGAAAAAACTTGACTTTTATATATTTCCGAAAAAAACTAGATTTTTCCACATTTTTGGAAAATTTTGATTTTTTTTCATATTTATGAAAAACTTGATTATTTGTATTTCCAAAAAAAACTCGATTTTCTCTATTTCAAAAAAAAAAATCAATTTTTTGTATTTCCAAAAAAACTCGGTTTTCTATAATTCCGAAAAACTCAATTTTTTGTATTTTCAAAAAAAATGATTTTTGTATTTCCAAAAAACTCAAATTTATGTGTATTTCCGGAAAAAAAATCGATTTTTGTATTTCGAAAAAAATCAATTGTGTATTTCCAAAAAATCTTGATTTTTCATATTTCGGGAAAATACCAGACTATTTCATATCTCCGAAAAAACACACTTTTTTTTTCTTCATATTTTTGAAAAAACGCGATTTTTTCGTATTTTTAAAATAAAAACGATTTATTGTATTTCCGAAAAAAGTTGATGTTTCATATTTTCGAATAAAAGTGATTTTTCGGACAATATCGATATTAGTTTATGTTTTATTTTATGAAAAAAAATTATTTTCAAGAAATAAAAAATACTTTTTCTAGAATTATTTTTTTAATTTTTGAAAAAAAAAATCTTTTAAAATATTTTTTACTCTCAATTAATTTTTTATTCTTTTTATTAAAAACTAATTAATTTATATAATTAAAACTGTTTATAAAAGAAAATTGATTCTAAACCGATTTTAAATTGAATTTGAATTGTTTAAATTAAATGGTTCAATTTATTAACCATTTATATGGTTCAATTTTTTATAGTGCAAGGTAGTTCATTCAAATATACAACTTAGTTAACTATATTTTTGAATATCCCTAGTTATTCTACAATTCTTCTTTGTTCCACCAAATGTTTTCATTGCAAAAATATTTTCTTAAAGCCTTTTTAAGTTCATTTATCTTTTTATTATTTTCTCCAACAATAAACACATCATCGATATACAACAAAAGTGTAATAAACTCACAATTTCCATAATAATAAACTCACAATTTTCATAATTATTCATAAACACACAATCGTCAGTGACCATCTTAGTATGTCATGAATATTAAGTGCCAATTTGGAGTTATATTTCAAATTATTTAATGACATTTTACAATATTTTCCAGTTTAAATCAGTTGTTTAACGTTGCTTTTAGTATAAATACGTAATTTACCGCTTTTGCTTTCCATTACTCATACTAAAAGGGCCCAAATGATCACATGTGCACCCTATATTTCATGTATCATTGTTGAAAATTGCAGTTGGGAGTTATAATGAAGATGATAATTTACTATATCATATAGAAGCTACATGGAAAGACTCCATCTTGATGTTAGAACTCGTATGCAAAAGTCTTAAAAATGTGTGGTTGAGTCTAACTCATTCTTACAAAATCGACTTTTAAGGTGAGGTTTTCCCCATTAGTAAACACATGTTCGGGTTATATATTTTTCGATGTGGGACTCTTAACACACCCTTTCATGCTCAAATATTGCGATAGCGGAAACCTGATAGCAGATGGTCCAACGGATCTTAAATGAGGCTCAGATACCATCTTAAAAATGTGTGATTGGGCCTAACTCATCCTTACACATGTTCAGGACATATATTGTCTGATGTGGGACTCTTATAAAAAAGGAATACCCAAATGAGTCATTGATCCATCATACATCCGTGGGGCCGTAAGGGTGACAAGTTTACACTCAAAGTGGCAAAACAATCACTTAGAGTTGGTTCAACCATATGTGATATGGTGATGGACGTTAGATCTTGTAATTGTTTCTTTGTATAAGGAGAAGGATGTGGGTTGTGAGAAGGTACCCTAGATATTATTGAGCTTCAAGAATGAATAGGAAGATGTAAGCAAGCCAATCAGAGCATTGCTCCAGTCAGATGTAGGGATCCTTAATTTTCCTTGTCGATAAACAATCCATTGTTTCAATTGAATAAAAGTTTTGTTCCTACTTCTCTATTTATTTTGTCTACTATTTTTTCTCCTTGATTTGGTTCGTAATAAAAAATGTGTGAATGTGACAAGAACATCAGAGTTCAACTTGATTGAAAATACCCAAGTGTATTTAGGAAAAACATCTGTACATGTTAACAAGTATTTGAATCCACAAGTCGAAATCATATAAGGGTTGAATCTCATACATCAGCAAATAATAAGTCAAAAGATTTTGTGTATGTAGTGTGATATAGTGAACTAGGTAGCCTATGTATTTTGCTCAATTAGTAAGGGCTACAAAATATAACATAGATTTAGAGTAGTTTTAAGAGCCTCATGGTGAGGGATTGATATATGTATTAAGAGAAAAGTTCCTTGTGATATTATTTATTGATGGATGTATTAAGAGAAGAGACCCTCGTAACTAGGGGTATTTAAAACCAAACCAACCCAATAGAAAACCGCAAACCAAACCAAACCGAAACCGCAAAAAACTGCACTTGGTTCGGATGTATTTGGGCCATTTTTTAACAAAACCGCACGGTTCGGTTTGTGGTTTGTATTTTGCAAACCGAACTAAACCAAACCAAACCGCATTATGTTACAACCCAAACTTCACTTATCACACATCCAACCCAAAACTCAAACCTATTATGCCTTAACCATACAAATATTCTCTTACTTGCGCTTTGGGTTTTAGTTTCAACCTTCTCAAATCTCTTCGAGTAGTATCACACATTCTTTTCATCATATTTGTTATGTACATCTCACCTCTTCTACTCTAATCTCTTTTATCTTATATTTTTTCTTTTTCATCTTCATCTTCATTTTTTTTATATTATTGTCTTCTTTTCCAATTACCGTTTTATCGCACATTTCTTTTATAATATCACATATCTTATGATATTTCTTTTTCATCTTCTCTAATATTTCCTCTCCTCCTTTTTTTTCTTTTTATTGTAATTTTTTTGATATTGTTTTATACTACTATTTTATATTTTTTATTCCACTTTTGTCTAATCTTATTTTTGTATATTGAATGAGAAGTTATTGTCTAAATATGATGAGTTTTGTTGTTATTTGATAATGTATGAATGACTAAATACAAAATTATGTTGTTCTCTACAGGTATATGTATGACTCAATAAAAATATTGTAAAAAACCGAACCAAACGAACCAATCCAAACCGCATTGGTTTGGTTTGATTCGATTTTATTTCTTAAAACCAACCGAACCAAACCAAACCGCATGCTTTTTTCTCTTGCGGTTCAGATGATTTTTTGCGTGAAAACCGTCCAAACCGTACCGCGAACACCCCTACTCGTGACACTATTTATTGTGCAGCCTTTGAGATAGGTTGAATAGAGCTAAAGGTTTAAAGCCCATACTTATTTAGTAAGCCTTAAAGTACGACTTTAGAATTGACATCTGTTTTAGAAAAACACTTGTTAGCATGGAATTAAAAAAAAATACTTTGTTATCCCTCGCAAAATTCCAAATAAAAATTGATTGTTTGTGATATTGTGTACAAGTAAATTCTTATGAATGAGGTAAGTATGTGTGATGTTAGAAGTGAAATATTCATATCCAATTAAAGTTATCGACAAACCTTTACCATTGCCAAGCAAGACCTGATATGTGATAAGAAGTGGTATACTCTATAATAGGTCACATTGTGAGTATATGTTGAGTAAAGATACCAATTTTGATTGTGTTTATTGAAAGAGCTCTGAATTTCAATTATAGTGCCTGTGAGTATGGGTGAGAATAGGCCAACCTAAGTCAGGCCTTAGAAGATCTAGTCTGGCCTGAGCTTTTTAAAAGTCAGGTCTGACCTGAAAACCTATTTCATACTAAGGTTTTCAAATAGTCAATTTTATATCCTTTTTAAATGAACAACATTGCCTTTTATATATATATATATATATATATATATATATACTAGTTAGCCTATTTTCTAATAGATATGTATATTTAGGATAATATATAAAGCTTCATAGATTTTTTAAATAACCTGAGACTAGCATATTTAATTAAATAGGATTTTAATAAAGCAACCCTACCTATGAGGTAGACTTGAGGCTGAAGTGTATGACTTTGAACAATGCAAGGTTGGGATCCCCATAAGGCATGAGCAAGCCATTGGTTAGTATTAGGACTTCACAAAGTAGGTGTGAATCTATTTATCCACTGATTCCTGTTAGGTCTTTTCCATTAACTCTAATGAGAATTATTCCCATAGAAGGCATCATGGAGAGTTTCTATGACAGCACACACTTGCATCATGATCTGGCTTAAAGCATATTTCCACTCCACTTTGAACCTGCCTCTAAATCTTCTGCCTCTTCCTCCGTTAACATTGCGACTACCACGAAAACCACCTCTATTTTCTCAAAAATTGGGTATATAGTAGAAATCTCGGATGCATTATCGGGCATATATATGACCAAACTGAGATGCATTAGTGGAGACAAAGTTTACCTATATTGAGGATTGAGGTGCAAGACAGCAAGAGGTTCAGCTTGTGCAATATTAACAAAAAGAGGTTCAATTAAAACAATTTTCTTTTCTCTATCTAGTTTTTCTTTATTAGAGAGAAGCATGGACTCAGCCTCAATGATAGGGAAAAGGTTGAAACAATATTGAATAATAGATGCTTGAGCCTTGAGCAATGTACTTATCAAGTAGGCCATCAAGAAAGGCTTCAAGTTGATCACGATGTGAAATTGGATCATCAATAGAATCAATGATATCAATGGTGTGTTTCTGAATGAGTAACTTAATAAAGAAATCTATGTAGAACAGCCAATGAGACTCGTTGATCCTAGCTTTCTAAAATATGTGTACAAGCTGAAGAAAGCTCTATATGGATTCACTTAATTTCTTGGTCTTTCAAGTAAAGCAAATGGAAGACAACATTTTTGTATCTCAAAGTAAATATGCAAAAAGTATAGTGAAAAAATTTAGTCTTAACAAGGCTAGCCATAAGAGAACTCCAACTGTAACTCATGAGAAGTTATCAAAAGATGAAAACAGAGTTGATGTAGAGCAAAGCCTCTACAGAAGTATGATAAGAAGTCTTATATACCTCGCTACAAGCAGACCCAACATCACTTTTGTTGTAGAAGTATGTGCATGAATATAAACTCTCTCTCTCTCACACACACACACACACATTTCTACACATGAAACAAGACTGATATAATTGGCCCATTATTACAAGCAAGAATAATTTTCATCTCTCTTTCTATTGTTCTCAGAAAATTGATCATTCTTTTTCTCTTAAGTTCTTCAATTTTTCTTACAAATAAGGAAGACCGTGTTCTAGGGTTTTGTTCTATGAGTCTTTGTATTCTTGTTTGTTGTTTATTGTAAATCTCTAACTAAGTTTAATGTTTATTGTTAGTTGAGTTGTAATTCAACATCTTTAATCAATTTAAAGCATAAATCACTAGGGTAGTGATTGAGAAAAAGTGAGAAGTATTTTCATATTTTATATTGTTTTCTCTCATGTTTTATATTGTTTTCTGTCTTAAAATTCCTTAGTCTCAGACACTGTATCCAATATCTATCTTGCTTACTGAATTTCAAAAACGGATGATTGTGAAGTATAGATAATAATGAAATATTAATTAGATATGACATATTTTTGAAATAATGAAAACAACATCTTATAGTCTACGTAAGTTACAACAGAAAATTTGGACGATATTTTCCATGTTGTACGTACTTTTCAAAGTGAACCACCTCCATAAACCTTGTCCATATCTACATCACATTTAATTCCTATGTCGGGGAAGCTAGCTTTAAAACTTGTGTAGTTGACTTCAATATTCAATTTGAAAAATCATATATGCTTTTCTTTTTCATTGAAAATTATAATAGATACAATAAAAAAGGTTTTAATGCAGTTTTCTCCATTCTGTATTTCAAAGTTGAAAATAAAGGAGATCTCGAAGCCTGTGAGTTCTCACCTTGGGGTGCAAAGCTTCAGAGAAAAAGAGGTAAGACGTTTTATCTTATATTGTTACGTATGCTCTTTTTTTTTTTTTTTTTATGGATTTAAGAACTAATATTATTAATTATTTGACTAGAACAAAAAATAGTTTAAACAAAGATGATTAGTACATGATAATTGTTGATGAAAGGAGCAATAATGTGTTACATAGAAGTTTTAACATGTATTTATGCGTCGATCATGTGATTGTATTGTATCTCAAATCTATCTATTCGCTATCAAATTAATATTTCAATTAATCTTTTATAGAATGGAAGAAGCTAATGGAAATTCAAGAATAGGAGAAGGAAAAGCTGTCCCTACACCAATAAAATTGGAATCATTTGAGAACATTACTAACTATGGTAGAGCGCTCTTGAACACGCCGCTCCGACTAATGGATCGAGTAACAGCCCGATCTAATGACGAAGTCGAATTGGTGGATGTGAAAAACCGAAGTCAGCATGAAATGAAGAAAACACTAACATGGTGGGATCTGATATGGTTTGGCGTGGGCAGTGTCATTGGCTCAGGCATATTTGTGCTAACAGGACTTGAGGTTAGAAACACTGTAGGACCTGCAGTGGTGTTATCCTATGCTGTCTCTGGCCTTTCTGCCATGTTGTCTGTTTTTTGTTACACTGAATTTGCTGTGGAAATCCCTGTGGCTGGTATGTATGTTTTTGTTTTTGTTTTTGTTTCAACAACTGAAAAGTGTTGGCAAAACCTTTGACTAATTGAAAGGTGATTTCATGGCTTTATTGCAGGTGGTTCCTTTGCATACCTAAGAATTGAGCTCGGTGAATTTGCAGCATTCATAGCATCTGGAAACATTATTCTTGAATATGTAATCGGCGGCGCTGCAGTCTCGCGCTCATGGACATCCTATTTTGCAACACTTTGCAATCAAAGATCAGACAAATTTGTCATCGTAGCGCATTCCCTTGCACACGACTACAACAAGCTTGACCCTATTGCTGTTTTTGTTCTAGCAGTTACTTTCTCCTTTGCCGTTTTCAGCACAAAGGGTTCCTCGCGTTTAAACTACATTGCATCAATATCACATCTCATTGTCCTAATTTTCATCATAGTTGCTGGTTTATCAAAAGCCAATGCTGAAAATTACTCTGACTTCACGCCTTTTGGTGCGAGAGGAATATTTCAATCCGCGGCAGTTTTATTTTTCGCTTATGTAGGATTTGATGGGGTTTCCACAATGGCTGAGGAAACAAAGAATCCAGGAAAAGATATACCTATTGGTCTAATTGGATCAATGACAGTTGCAACATTTATTTACTGCATGATGGGTGTGACACTTTGTTTAATGCAAAAATATTCAAATGTTGATAAAGATGCTGCATTTTCGGTTGCATTTGAAGCTGTTGGACTGAAATGGGCTAAGTACATTGTTGCAGTTGGAGCATTGCAAGGAATGACAAGTGTTATTCTTGTTATAGCTGTTGGTCAAGCAAGGTATCTTACACACATGGCAAGAACACATTTGTTACCTTCATGGCTAGCAAGAGTGAATGAAAAGACTAAGACACCAGTTAATGCGACTTTTGTTATGTTTTTTGCAACTGCTATTGTTGCATTTTTCACAAGCCTTGATGTTCTTGCTAATTTACTTTCAATTTCAACTTTGTTCCTTTTTTCACTTGTGGCATTGGCCCTTTTGGTTAGAAGGTATTATGTTAGCGGTGCTACTTCGAAGTTTGATGTTATGAAACTTGTTGGATTCATTTTTCTCATACTAGGATCTTCAATTGGGTGTTCGGTTTATTGGTCGCAAACCACTGGGTGGATTGGTTACACTATACTAGTACCTATTTGGTTAGTGGGGACATTCGGCATCTGGTTTTTTGTTCCGCTTGCAAAGAAACCGAAGATTTGGGGTGTACCGCTTGTGCCATTTTTGCCGTCCGCATCCATTGGAATCAATATTTTCCTTCTAGGAACATTGGATAAGGCTTCATTTAAGAGATTTGGTATTTGGACTGCAATTTTGGTGGTATATTACTTGCTTGTTGGTGTACATGCATCTTATGACATAGCAATGGCACAAAAGCAGAAGGAAAAACTAGAGACTACGATTGAGTCAAAGATGGATGAAGAAAATGGTGTTTCCAAAAATGAAAATCATACATAGTTGTAAGTAGAGACCATGATAGTTATGTGATTGATGTTTATGTGAGAGTAACATAGACACTTAAGGTGTCTTTGTAAAAGTTGTGTTTCTTTATTACAGAAAAGCATTTATACTGTCAAACTGAAAAAGGAGTACCTGTTTCTTTTCCACGCAATGGTGAACGAATGATTCTCAATGAGACGACATGAACGGTGCCAGTATCGGAACGATGACCTGATCTAATGGTTCTGGCAGAAAATTCAAGCTGCCAAGCCTAATGGAAATATCCAGAGATATATCAGTAATGACCAATGTTTTCAGAATCGAGATCTTACATAAAATCGGGACGAGACATTAAAATCGTAAAATATAAAATCGCAATTAAGATCGGAAGATCTTACTTAATTAATTTTATAAGATCGGAAGGCGATAACAAAATCGTAAAATATAAGATCGTAATCAAAATAGTAAGATTTTACTAAAAAAATAATACTTAAAATATTTTATAAAATTTATATTAAATAGTGCATAAGTTTGCATATTAAATATAAAACCACAATGTCTAAAATTTCAACCATAAAATTAATAATCTCAAATATTAACTTAAAATAAAAAAGTCCATAAAATAAATTACTCAAAAATCAGAGACTAATACAAATCACAAACACGCCGATAGTTTGGATTTTCCCCCATAATGTCATCTTCATCATCTTCATTAATCTCATCATCATCCTCATCATCATCTCCTTCATCACCTTCATCTGCATTTCCTTCTTCATTGTCACTTTCTATAATTTCAAGGACATCAAATTCTTCTACATGTGAAGTTGATTTAGCACCAGTACTTTGCATCAAATCTGCATCTAAATCAGCCACATTTACATGATTACCACATACATTTTCTTCATCGGGAACATACCACCAATCGTCATCATCTTGGAAATCATCAATTGTTAGATCTCGCTTTTTCCTTTCAACCTTATTCTTGGTCAATCTTGTATTTACCATCACATACATAAGATCATTCATAGTCTTTTGTTTCAACCGATTTCTTTTCTTTGTATGAACCTAAAAATGAGAAATGTTAAATTAAAAATGCATAACATATAATAACTATAAAAAATATATGAAAAATAAAAAATGTACCATCTCAAAAGCACTCCAATTTCTCTCACAGCCAGAAGAGCTGCATGTCAAACTCAACACACGAATAGCAAAGTTTTGCAACTCTGGGTGTGCATCACCGTAAGATTCCCACCATTGAGTTGGTGTCTTGTTTTCTAGTCCACGTTGAGCTATTTCACTCCCAAAGAACCCTTTTTTACTCTTAAAATTCTCAAGTTGACCATCAATTTTATTCACCATATCCATGTCTCCTCCCATCATCCTTTCTAAACATGCATACATTCATTGTTTCACTTCATTATCTGCTTTGAAATTAGGTTTGTAATGCATCATTGGATTAAGATAATAGCCTGCAGCATGCAAATGCCTATGCAACTGTTTGTCCCATCTATCATCTATAATTTTCCATAAAGGTTGGTAGCTTAAGAAATAAAAGATTAAATGAGTTCATAAATAAATACTAATATACTTTATATATCAAATCAATCAATCTAAGATATTTTAGAAAATTATACCTTTTTTTTCTTATTATTGTAGCTAGTTTGTATTTCCTCTTTTGCTCGATCCATTGCTTCATAGATATATCCCATGGCTGCCCTCTCATCAGAATCCACCTTACGCAAGACTTTAAGAAATGGAAAAGCACCCTTAAGGAAAATAATCAAATTCTTCCAAAAGTCTTTGTTTGTGACAATATTTTCAACAAATTTTTCATCTTTTGTCTTGGAAAATTGATTATCCTTCCATTGCTTGGAAGTGAACATCCTATACAATCCTCCCCTTTTATCATTCAAGCAACTCAAACACAAATATGATGTTGCAAAGCGAGTGATGTCAGGTCTTATCAACTCACCTCCTTCAGTGTAATGATGCAACAAATTTATAAGACCAGTTCTAGCATAAATATAAGTTGTGATCTTTTTACCTGAAGCAATAATCTCCTTATGCATATGTATCTTTCTCTTAAAATCCTCTAACATTAAATCAATGCAATGAGCTGCACAAGGTGTCCAATAAAGCTTATTCCTTTTATCCATCAACATTTGTCCAGCCAACTTGTAGTTTGCAGCATTGTCTGTTACAATCTGGACAACATTTTCTTCCCCCACTTCCTCAACAATATCATCCATCATTTTGAAAACTTTATCAGCTGTCTTTGAAATGCCAGATGCATCAATTGATTTCAAAAAGAAAGTACCCATAGGACTATTGACTAAAAAGTTTATGATAGTCCTCCTCTTTTGGTCAGTCCATCCATCTGTCATTATTGTACATCCAAACTTTTTCCACGCAGCTTTATGCTCCACCAATATGCTATTTATAGACTCAATTTTTTTCTTTAAATGTTTACCTCGAATGTCATGGTAAGATGGTGGCTTATATCCTTTACCATATTGGGCAATAATTTCACACATCTTTATAAATTCTTCATCTTTTACAACATTAAAGGAGATAGCATTGTTGTAAAAATAAGTTGCAACTTGTAAGTCAGTGTCCTCCTTCTATTTTTTCTTAAAAGCATCGTTGATAGTAGATTGAAAAGTTATCCCCCTTTTGAAAATATTTGCAAGACCTGAAGATTCAACTTTTTTTCTTTTATCATCTTCCACATCAACCTCTATTATATCTTCACGTAGAGTTCTCTTCTTGATGAGTTTGCTTTGCAATCTATGAACAATGTCCCACATTTGTTTGCGAACTTCATCTGGAACAGATACACAGGCTTCAACATTTCTACTTCTCCATGCTAAATGATGCTTAAATCGAAAAGCACCGCCACTATACTGAATATGACAATAGTTGCATTTAATCTTTCTTGATCCATCGTTTACAGGAATGCCATGTTGCCATGCCACATCTTGTCTTTGACCACGAGTATTTTTCGGAACTTTCTTATTTCTCACATTTCTAACACTTGGGTTTGTTGGAGGAGGAACTGACATACTACTACTACTACCAATACCATCAACCATCTGTTCTATTAAAACAAAAATAAAGTTAAATATATAAAATAAAAAATATAAAACAAAACAAAAATTATACAAATAACTTTTATACACACATTTTTTTTATAAATTAAAACACATAGTATTATAAAAATACAAAGAAAATCTGTAAAAAAAAATGTTACATAGACTTGTTTATAGATCAAAGCTAAGGATTAATTTGTAGTTTTTTAATGATAGTTTAAAGATTAAATATAGTTTACTAGGCACAAGTTGTGTGATTAATATTGTTGAATCGTTTAATCTTTTTAGGCACAAATCTGATATTGTTAAATTCTTGAATGAGAGAATAACTTACTAGGCAGTAGGCACAAGTTGTGTGATTAAATTACTGTACTATTTACTAGGCTAGGCACAATACCGCACAACTATGTTATAATATTTTAATACTTACAATTGTAACAAGTTGATAACAATTATATTATTATAACAATTATATTAAAAGAAAATTCTGAAATCGTACATTGATAGTATGGGGAAAAAATAAGATAAGGTACTTATTTTATATTATTATAAGTTTATAACAATTATATTTAAAAAAAATAAAAATCGTACATTGATAGGTTGATACAGCTAATATAATAACTATATTATTTTTTTAATCTACAAGTTGTAATTGAATTTGAATCGTACATACACCCTACAGGCATACAGCTAAGTTATCACGTGTGCGGTACATCTATCATCTATCTACATATAGTGATATAGCTACTAATAATATTATTTTTTAAACTTATTCATTATATGTAAAACTTGAGAAGATGAAACCTGTTACAATGAAAACAAAACAGAGCACAGACGAGACAACAAGCTTACATCTTCTTCTCCAGCGCGACGGCGAAATTTGAGAAGGTTACCGTTATCGCCGATCTTGTAGAAGATTCAATTAGGATTCAAAAGTACTGAAAAAAAAGGTATTTACATATTTATATCACATGTATGGTAAATCGGGTCGCACTTGACCCGGGTCATAAATCCCAGATTTGTGTGATTTTCTTTTTCCGAAATCGAAATCGATTATTTCGCCGCGATTTCCGCCGGATTTGTGTGATTTTCTTTTTCCGAAATCGAAATCGATTATTTCGCCGGGATTTCCTCCCAAAAACGATCTTGTACACGATCCAGATCGGTGGAGGTGATCGAGATCGCAAAATCGTGCGATTCCACGATCTGAATCGTGATCTTGACAACATTGGTAATCACAACCAATAATATCAAATTAGGTAGTTGAAGAAAGCTCATGGTTCAAACCATATAGATTTCCATTTTCAAAACATGGAAGAGGTAGGTATATGCCTACAAAAGTGGGTCTAATTGGAATTACATCAAACATGTAGTAGGGATTGGGTGAAGACTCACATATTCATTTGATTTGATAATTCAAAAATCAGAAAATTCATCCTTAGAAAATCTAAGGATCACATTTGTGACAGTACAACAATAAACAATTATTGTATAAAAAAATGCTTGAGCTTTTCCACCATACATTGATCAATTAAGAATCCAAATGTTGAGGGTTTCAATAAAGTGATATTAGCTTCTTCATTAGGTATGAGAGAATCCAAATGAAGCTGAATTCCTAGCAATTGTTTTAACATTAGAAATGTCATTATGTGTCTGTTTTGATAAACAACTTATAATTATAATTAGGGGTGGGAACATGCTGGGGCGAGATAGGCTTTGCCAAGTCTGAGTCTGACCTATTAAAAATTTTTAAGTCTAAGTCTGACCTTATGTTTTGGTCTGAGTCTGACCTTTTCGAAATTCTGGTTGGTCGATTAGTCTACTTAAAAAACCTATATCATTTAAATATGTGTAAAAAAGAAATTTAACAAATGTTTAAATAGACTAGAAAATCAAAAGTATAATGAGACTAAATTTTTGTTTCAATTGAGTTATCTGAACTTACCTAGTAGCATAAATTTTGTGAGATGATTTATTTGAGAGAACTTATGAAAACACCTTATAACATTATTCATAGGATTTCTTTCAACTTATTTTAACAAGTTCTTAAATATAACTAAGTTTCACTCTTCTATTTTAATGTAAAGAATAAAATATAATTTACAAACATTAAATTCATTCATATTTAATAAATATACCTGATAAGTTTATAAGGCTTTTTCTATGGTTTGCAACCTAACCTATTTAACTAAGTAGGCTTATAAGAAAACATATGTCTTTTCTATTTTAATAAAAAAAAATCTGGTTTGACCTTGCCCTATGTAGGCTGAGCCTTAGGCCCCTGTTACTTAGCAAGACCTATTCTGTACACCTATTTATTAAAATAAGTTTATATAAACAACTCAATTTTTTAGATTCATTGAATAATCAATGTATTTGACCAGTTTATAGACTAAATACATTAATTATTCAATAAACTTAAAAAGTGAATTGTCTCTTATAAAAAATAACCGAGGTAGTATATTTTATCAAACACTTTAAAATGTATTATTTTTTATTTTTTAATTACTAAAACACGACTTCATAAAGATAAGTTAGTCTTTTACTAACAAACTTATATATATATATATATATATATATATATATATATATATATATATATATATATATATATATATATATTGTTCTGGGCTGGACTGGCACATGCTCTGCGCTAAATTGAGGCCCAATCCATCATGTAACTGGGGACAAGCCCATTGCGCTATCTGTGAGGATACGACTGTCACAGAAATAGAGCCGTTGACGTATAGCCGTTGGGGACTTCCTCCTACGCGCCAAAACGCCTTCCACGCAGCCAACTACCCAACGAATTTATGAAGGCAGTTACACTAGTCAAATGCAATGCGTCTGCGTCCCCCGAGCATATGCCCTATAAAAACCCTCCATCTATAGAGGGTCAGGTATTCACTTTTTACCCCCTCTTTACTTACGCTTTAGTTGTCATTCTGAAACCGACTTGAGCGTCGGAGTACCTTGCAGGTACCCCACCATCTTCTCCCATCAACATAATGCAATCATAGTTGAAGGTCACGAAGACCTGTCCATATTCTTTCTGTACAGTAGCGCCGCCTGTGGGAACTAACACCTCCCTCGTCTTTCGCGATCAAGATTCTCCCTAACTTTCACCGTGATACTAAAGCTCATCTTTTTGTTTTCATGGCAACCCAAGTGAACGAGACTGTCAAAGATACCTCCATCGTCCTCAGCGACAGTGACAACACTAGCAGCCAAGGAACTTTCCAGCTCAATGTCGATCACGGTGAAGGACACCTTCCTTCCCCAACTTCAAATAACCTGAAACAACCATCCGTTGTTCACGCGGATCTCGTCTTCGAACCGATTCCCATCCCGACAGAAGCGGATGTTGCCACTCAGACTCCCATCACTGCTTTTAACAAGGCAAATCTCACCCTCTTTCAATAGAGTGAACACATGCAAGCGCTCGAGCGAAACCATTGCTCCCCTTCACCATCTAGGAGACGACGTCACAGAGGTTCTCCCCGAAGGTCTCGATCTCCTCCACGAGGCCGGAAAGGGAAAGATCCCAAACGCCCTTCTCCTCCCGGGGATCAGGATCCGCCCAAAAGCTCACGTCTGGAACAAGCTCGAAAGCGCACCCGGTCTCCTCTGCGTAGGTCTAGGCACTCACTAGAAGATCAATATCGCAACAAGAAATCCCGTTAAGACGAGGATCATCGTCGAAGCAGACGCATTTATCCTGCGTCCGACAGCAGCGATGACGAAGACCACCGTGGACCCCTTAGCCTCGAGATCATGGGAACCCACATTCCTCAAGGACTTGAAAAGCCTACTCCTCTGGCCACCTACGATGGGACAACTGATCCCGACGATCACATTGAAAACCTCAAGGCCATGCTCCACTATCACAACGTATAGGGTGCCATCAAGTGCAAGTTGTTTCCTATCACCTTGCGCAAATGCGCCATGTCATGGTACAAACATCTCCCCGCGGGATCCATCACGTTATGGAGAGTCCTGAAAAACCAGTTTACCAGGCATTTCACCGCCTCCAGGCGTCATCCAAAGTCCGAATCCCCCCTCGAAGAGATCGTATAGGGGAAGGAAGAACCTTTAAGAGATTACATTGACTGGTTCAACAAAGAAGTCGTGGAAGTGCACATCACTGTCTGCATGAAGAGGTACATTTTGGAGAAGGGCATACGCCCCAATAGCGAATTTCAAAAAGTTGTGGGTATTGAACCTCCCCAATCCCTTGTTGAATTACTCCATAAGACCCAAGCATACATTTAGTACGAAGAAAAGCAGGCCGCATACAAAACAAGAGATTCCTGGAATCAGGAGAACACAAAGACCCACAAGAAAAAGGATGGCGATGATGCTCTACGACGGGAGAAATAGGGAGATGATCGTCTTTGAGAAAGCAGAGGACTAGCTGGCTGCTTCTCAGAGTACACCCTCATCACTGCCCCTCACGAGAAGATCCTTAACGAGTGCTTCAATACTGAGTTTAAGCAGGGAGGCATCCGTTTCCCCAAACCAACTGCTTCGAAGGCCAATACCGACAAGAGCAAGTATTGTCAGTTCCACCGTAGCCACATGCATATCACCGAAGACTGTATCCATCTCAAAGACGCCATTGAGATCCTCATCAAGGAGGGGGAACCTCAAGTAATATGTCAAAGACAGAGCTCCTCGACAAGAAGAAATGAAGAGAGTCAACGAAATCGCCGAGGAGGCTGCCCCAATGCAGGTAGCCATATCCGTCACCAGACCTGAGGATTTATATGTTCCTCGACACCTCATGCACGCAAAATACTTTGCCTCACACAGTCCTTAGGAGTGCTTCCCTTCATCCATGCTCATCTCAGGTGGAGGTTACAATGAGATGACTATTAGGTCCGTTAGACGAAAGCTTGAGCATCTGGTTGATTCATCACCAGTTTAACTCTCGTCCATCGAGAGGGTTAAAGGGTAATCCCAATTGATTACGTTCTACAGAGGGGAGCTTCTCGGAGGATCCCCTAACTCTCACATACCTTTGTTGATTCGTGCAAAGATGGCAAAGACAGATGTGTGCAGAATACTCGTCGACCAAGGAAGCTCAGTCGACATCATGTACACTTCACTCTTTCGGGCCTTACAGCTCGACCAGGGAAACTTATCCCCGTATGTAGGTTCTGATTTGCAAGTATTTAATGGTGCTACTGCAAAACCCTAGGGCTACGTTGATCTGAACGTCACTTTCGGGGAAGGGTACACTTCCAAGACGATCAAAACACAGTTCCTGGTAATCGACTGTCCGTCACTCTATCAGTGCATCCTGGGAAGACGCACACTCGCCGAGCTCATCGTAGTTCCTTCAACGGTCCACCTCAAAATTAAGTACTACACTGAAAAGGGTCACGTAGCTACCCTGTATTGAGATATTGAGGCAGCGAGGAGATGCTTTGAAGCAACAACCAGAGGCCAGACCGCGATAGAGACCGCTCCAAAGAACGACAAACGTGCAAGGGATGAAGACTCTCCAACTAATGATGTTCAACCCGGGAAAAAGCCAACAGTCCAAATCAACGCGATCGACCTCGATCCTCGCATACCTGTGGATGACGAGGAGGATTCCCCTACCTATAAGTCATTCATGTTATGCCCTTTTCCCGCAGGTGAGTTCGAAGTTGTAACTTTCGGGGACAACCCAGACAGAGGTGTCCGTATCGGAGCAGGGCTCCTCGACGAAGTCAAAGAGAAATTAAAGCAATGCTTGCGCAGCAACGTAGACCTTTTCGCCTGGAGCGTCGCTTACATGCCAGGCATCTCCCCAAAATTTTCATGCCATGAGCTCGCCATCAACCCAACTGCTCGCACAATTGCACAACAGAGACGCAAACAGTCTGAAGAAAAAACTTTAGCTGCTGAGAAATTAGTTAATGACCTTATAGAGGCCAAATTTGTAACCGAGGCCAAGTATACGACTTGACTCTCAAACATTGTACTCGTTAAAAATTATAATGGAAAATGGTGCCTCTGTATTGACTACACCGATCTTAATCGGGCTTGCCCGAAAGACTCTTATCCTCTGCCAAACATAGATAAGTTGGTGGATAATTCTGCAGGTTTTAAATTGCTATCCTTCATGGACGCTTATTCCGGGTACAACCAGATACCTATGGCCGACAAAGACAAGAGGCATACCACGTTCATGACCCCGGTGGGAAACTATTACTACAACATAATTCCCTTCGGGTTAAAAAAATGGAGGAGCCACGTATCAGCGCATGATGAACAACGTCTTCCAGTCACAAATTGGGGACATGTTAGAAGTTTACATGGACGACATGGTCGTCAAATCCGTCCAAGAGGCCGATCATACTTCTCATCTACAGAGCGTATTCGATCAGGCCAGGAAATGTAGAATGCATTTCAACCCTGACAAGTGCACCTTCGGTGTGAGAGCGGGCAAGTTCCTCGGGTTCTACCTCACAAAAAGGGGTATTGAGGCTAATCCCAACAAATGTCGCGCATTCACGGAATCCCCAACACATAGCTCGAAAAAATAGATTCAATCCTTGAATGGTATGCTCGCATCCTTATCTCGTTTCGTCGCGAAATCCACTCAGCACACCGCCCATTTCTTTAAATTGCTCCGTAAAGAAGTCGCGTTTGAGTGGAATGATGAGTGCGAGAATGCTATGCAACACCTTAAACGAGCCTTGTCAGAACCTTCCATTTTGTCAAGGCCAACTGCCGGGGAAATCCTCTACTTGTATTTGTCTGTCAATACCGAGGCTATCAGCGTGGCCCTGATAAGAGAGGACGCTGATGGACAAAAACCCGTATACTTCACGAGTAAAGCCTTGCAAGGCCCGTAATTGAGATACCAGAAAATCGAGAAAGTCTCCCTCGCTCTTGTAAATGCTGCTAGACGACTAAAATATTATTTCCTAGAACACACAGTGGTTGTAAGAACTGATTAACCAATCAAACAACTCTTGGCACAACCAGACACGGTCGGTAGGATGTTGAAGTGGTCGTTAGAACTATCTGAGTTTGACGTGCATTATGAGGGAAGGAAAGCTCTGAAGGCCCAGGCCCTGGACGATTTCTTCGCCGAGATGATCCTCGCAGAAGCTTCGATGGAAAGAAACCACAAATGGATCATCTACATTGATGGAGCATCAGGACCCTCCCGCAGTGGGACAGGGATCATCCTCGAAAACTAAGATGGTCTTGTAATCAAGGTATCGTTGGTTCTTTCCTTCCCAACATAAAATAACCAGGCTGAGTACGAAGTCTTCTTAGCAGGAATCCACCTCGCGAGAGACATGGGTGCACAGTAGGTTACAATTCTCACCGATTCACAATTGGTGGCTTCCCAAGTAAAAGGAGAATATCAAGCAAAGAACGACAATTTGATTGAATACTTGGCTCTGGTCTAGCGTATGCTCGCGCAGTTTAAAACCTGGGATGTCCATCAAATTCCATGCAAACACAACTCACTAGAAAATATATTGTCCAAGTTAGCAAGAACACGCAAGAAAGGCAACAACAAATCCATAATTCAAGAGATTCTTCCTAGTCCCAGCATTGAGAAGGTCGAGACCATCCTCGATATCAACGTCATAGGAGACGCTAGTTACTGTATGACCCTTGTTTTGAAATTCCTAACCACTGGGGAACTACTCGACGACAAGAAGGAGGCTAGTGCCATTAAACGTCGTTCGTCATCTTACATCCTGGTGGATGGCAAAAGGTATCGTCGAGGATTCTCCATCCCACTCTTGAGATGTGTCGGGGAGGAAATCGTGTCCGACATATTACATGAAATACACGAAGGAATCAACACGCAACACCTGGGAGGTATATCTTTGGCCCGCAAAACATTACGAGCCGGCTATTACTGGCTGACCATGCAGAATGACGCCAGAGAGCACGCGAAAAGGTGCAAAAGGTGCCAACGCCACGGGGACATGCACATCGCGCCCCCAGACGCTCTAAAGACAATGTCATCACCATGGTCGTTTGCGCAGTAGGGAATGGACATCCTCATACCTTTCACAATAGGCTCTCTCCAAAACAAATATTTAATCGTGGCGGTCGATTACTTCACCAAATGGATAGAGGTCGAGGCCCTGACCAGAATCACCGTGTTCAACATCCTGTGATTTTATAACAGAAACATCCTGGCAAGAATCGGTGTACCGCAATCCCTTATAACGGACAACGACACCCAATTCACGGATAGAAACTTTCAGGACTTTGTCGCTAAGACAGGAACCAAACAACATTTCGCATCCGTCGAGCACCCCCAGACAAACGGGCAGGCTGAGGCCGCTAACAGAATTATCCTACATGGTCTTAGACAAAGGTTGGGTGAAGCAAAAAACAGGTGGGTCAAGGAACTCCACAATGTATTATGGGCTTATCGAACCACCCTGCACTCGACAACTGGGTAGACCCCATTCCAAATGACATACGAAACCGAAGTTGTCATCCCTATAGAAATCAGAGAACCCTCTCGACAGACAGAAGCCCCCTGAAGGAAGAACTCAACGATGAGGCCTTAAGAGAGGAGCTCGACTTGGCAGAGGAAGTTTGTTTAGGGACAACTCTTCGTGAGGAATACCTAAAGTAAAGTATCTTATCACGATATGACAATAAAATCGCCAGGAGAGAGTTCCAAGTAAGCAACCTTGTCTTGTGCAGAAATCAGAAGGATTTACACGAAGGCAAGCTTGCAACAAACTAGGAAGGCCTGTATCGCGTTAAATCAAAAGCGGGCACGAAAGTGTATTACTTAGAGGAATTAACCAGAGAACCATTCGCTCGGCCATGGAATGTTGAAAAGCTCAAACAATATTACAGCTAAAAACCCAACTAAAGCACGGGATAGCTTCCGACTAAGAAACCCGTCATTAGGAACAGGTTCCCGGACACAGGGATGTATCATGGTATAAATACAACCCTGAACATCAACATGCACAACCACTTTCCCGTTTTCAGACAGGAACGTTGCCCTATGGGGAAACCTCAAATGAGCTCCGCCATTGTCATACTAGCGTAGCAGACCCCTAACTCGCGATGGGAAAGATCTAAGCCTTAGGGAAATGGGACATGACCATGTCCCCGAACCCCTTTCTAGCAGGCATATACCTCGCACCTCGGCCAGTTTCATACACTGGCGAGCTCAACACATCTCGTCGAGCATTCACAGGTTCCTTATACTTGAAAAAATAAAAGAAAGCATACAAGTAAAAAGTGAAATAACACAATAATAATTAACATAAAATCACGGCCAGGAAGACGACATTGTCTTTACATAAACAAAAAGGGGACAAAACCCCTAACAAAACTTAGCAAAATGGAACGCATGCCAAAATATCAATGGCGCGCAGGCCAGACAATCATTCTTCATCAGGAGGAAAAACCTTCCCGTCCTCCACACGGTGCAAGGGTCCGGTCCCTTCGACGACCAAATCCACCCCGAGATTGACAACCTTGAGCTACTCCACTGCATTGAAAAAACCAAACATAGCCATGTTCAAGTTATTCTGGGCCAGAGGTCGAATCTGAGCAATCATATCTGCCATGGTCGCCATAGCTTCCTCCTCCTCGGTCTCATCCTCCCCAACAGCCATTTTGTCTTCCACCTCCGAAGCCTTCTTCTTCAGCCGCTCATTCTCACCATCAAGCTCCTCCATTGAGTTCCATAGTTCGGTGACCTCTTTCATAAGCTCGAGCTTACTCTCGTAATGGCCTTTGGCCTGAAACAAGTCGTTCTCTAGCTTGTGATTTTTGGCCTCAACCTTCTCGATTTTGTCTTTGGCCGCCTGAAGATCCTTACAGGAGACAAGGTTGGCATCATTTAAGGCATGGGCAGCCTCCAAAATCCGGATCATCCCCACAGGATCTTGGCAAAGCTTAGCCCTCAAGTCTGTAGGATCTGTGGCGAGGATGGTAGCGGCGTCTACGTCAGGAACCTAAACAGATGACCCCTTGTCAAACAGAGTCCTATATGTAACACAGGGTGGCAAGTCAAAAGGGCTTGAGGCTGCAACTTTAGTGTTTGGAGGAGGAGAGAGATCCTCGGTCCTTTGTCTTTTTCCTAGTGGAGACCCGGTCACAGGAGTACCTCCCGAGGTGGAGCTTCCCGAAGCCACAAAGTTGTCCAAGGTGCTCTGGTCCTTGACAACATCGACCCAACTCTTAGCAACACCCTTTTTGACATTACCCTTGCTTGACTTCACCAAGAAATCTCTGATTTCGGCCATTTGTGCTGCAAAAACAACACGAAACAGGTTAGATAACGAACAGATCCACGGTACAAAAAAGTCGGATTGTAAAATATAAATACACCTAAGAGCCGCATCGCTGCCTCCTCATTTGGGAAACTGAGAAGTGATTTTACATTAATTAATCTAGCTATCATGGACGGTGTCCCGTCAGGACGAAGGAGGGCCATCCCGTCAGAATCCACCAGTTCCGTAGGACGAAAGTTGGCGACATAGTTGAATAAAGTATTGTAGGCCGCAATATCATCGGTGCTCAGCTCCTCAGGTTTGGTGATATAATGCTCGCTGGAGTGTTGGAAGTGAACATTCACCCACTCCAAGGGAAAGTGGGCCACCATCTTCTCCTCGTCATCAACCAACTCTCGGTCGTACAACGAGTCCTTGGCTGCCTACAAGCAAGGCTAGATCACATAGAAATGGTACTTGAAATCCCGTATAGAATCCAGGTAGGCTTTGAAGACACTGCTGGCCTGCTTCAATTACACTCAGTTGTGTCGACCATCTTGGGACTTCCTCTGCAGGTGGAAGATCCGGAAGAACAGACTTACCGTCTCCCCGATCTCCAAGTAACGACACACCAGCTCGAAATCTCTGATGAAGGCCAGAGCGTTAGGGTGGAGTTGTGCGGGCGCCAGCTCGAGATGTTTGAAAACCGCCTGCTGTAAATCAGTGAAGGGAAGACGGTAACTAGTCTTGTGAAACGCGAAGTCATACATGGGGAACCTGAGAGCATGGAAGCGGGAGCATATCCTCTATGTAGGCTTCAGGGGTAAAGCTTGCCAGTTAGCAGCTTTCCCTTTCTTCTTCCTCTCTATTCAACCCCACGCGTCTGAAGAGTATATCGCAAACTGAGAGGCTGTTTCTAGTGGCTCATCCAATATCCATAAGCGATCTTGGACGGGGACATCCGTATTATCGGGGGTAGGGATTTCCTCGACTTCGCGAGCATTCTTCTGACTACATTCACCTGAAAAGTAGAGGAAACATAGTGAATTCGACGAGCTCAAATCCACCCTTCCACCGCAAATCAAGTGAAAGGGCTTCAGAAAAACCCGAGGACTTTCCCCAGGTTAACCCTTTAGTCAAGAAAAACGTTGCGAGGGTTAACTCGCCATGCCAAGCTAATCCTCCACAATCTTCAATCTAGTGTCTGCGGGGATAAGCCCCTCTACAAACCTATGCCCGAACGATTAACACTAAACTATCGCTACCCGATCTGATTTGGATCTAACCTTAGCCTACTTGCAAAATCTGGAAATTTATTGAAATTCTGTGATCAGGTATGAGATGTCCTAAGAGATGTCCCAACACTTAATAGGACATTTGACAAATTTAACCAAAACTTAAACAGCAAGAAAAGTAAACAACACAGAAGTTTGTTAACCCAGTTCAGTGTATAACCACACCTACATCTGGAGGCTACCAAGCCAGGAGGAAATCCACTATTAGTAATATTAATTCTAGACTTAAACCACCCTGTTTAATCTATCACTTAATACTTACCCAATGCAATTTCTACCTAAGACTCACTTAGATAAGAGTACCCTACTCACTCCCCCTCAATCACCCAGTGATCAAGTTTACAAGTTTACTGAAATTGAAGACATCCTTCAAACAAAACAGCTTGATCTTACTTAACAGTTTCAATCAAGTCACAAATGCACTTTTGCTTAAAAGCTCATAAAGTGGTACATAAAAACAACCTGCTATTAAAACACTAGACACCCTATTTGGTCTTCTGAAATTCGTACTCAATTCTATGAGTTTCTGTTGTTTAAATAGGTATCTGAATTTTGGGCTTTCTGTAGAATGATCCAGCCCTAATGTGCAGCAACTGTCACCTTGAATTTAGGGTTTGTTACCTCCTATATTCTAGGTGCATTAGGTCTTCTGTTTTAATCTGAATCTTCAATTTAAAACTCCCTACAGATGCGCCTTGTTCTGTTTTTATCCAGCATTAATTAATCCCAGATAGTTCTCCTTAAATATCTCTGATCTGTTAATCAATAATTAATTCTGGTAGCAGGTCTGAGATGTCTCAACATCTGTTGGGACATCCTGAAAAACTGAACTTAATTTATTCACACAATGTCCCAACATCTGATGAGACATCCTGAAATAAATTCACATACTCTGTTTGATAATGTCCCAACATCTGATAGGACATTCTGAACTGAATTTAGCATTTCTTGTTTGGTCAAAAATTCTGCCAATTCTTAAACATCTACATACTCCCCCTTTGGCTAATTTTTGGCTAACATCTTTCCTGGTTTTCAGAGTGCAGCAGAAGTTCTTTTTATCAGAGTATATCATTACTTTTCTATTGATTTTTATTTGAGATTACTCCCCCTCAAACAAATATGTGTCCAGTCTTGTTGCAACAGAAATACACACTGATTCAGTTCAGACAGAAACAAACAGATCTTTCAATCATTTAAACAGCAATTACATTTGATGTTGTTCTCCCCCTTGGTAGGCACAAAATTAGGGGCCAAAGAACTATTATCCAGAATTACAAATCATTGCTGTCATTACAAATGCCTCACATACAAAGATCACTCAGATTCATCACTCTCAGTTGCTTCCTCCACTTCAGTGTCTTCATTCTTAGCAGCTTCACTTTCTTCAGCAGCCTCACTGTCTTCACCAGCTTCACTGTCTTCATCAGTTGCAACATTCTGATCTTCTTCACTTTCCAATCTTTTAATTATTTCTTCAAGCTTCTGCTTTCTAGCTTCAAGTTCTTTGCAGGTGATTTTGAGTTCAGCAATTAAGGCTTTCTTGGAGATTGGATTCTTAGCAGAGGAGGGACCAGCAGATGTCCCAGCAGGTGTTTCAACATCTGCAGCATGGTGACTGAGAAATAATTTGTAGTGAAAAGCCAGGGGGCTCTCTCTTTTGCATGCTGTATCCTTGTCAGTGAGAATGCCAGGGTATTGATTGAGCACTATCCCACACAGCAAAGATGGGAAGGCTATTGGAAGTTTTGTTGCTGAGGAGCTGGCATGTTTCATGGTTTGATCAAAGATAAAAGCTCCATAGTCCAGATTGGTTTGAGTTCCCACAGCAAAGATGAATCTGGCTAGACCAGTTGAGATTGAGGAAGTGTGGTTGGTAGGCACCCAGTTAGCAGTTCCAATTCTATTCAGCATGGCATACTTTCTGGTAAGCATGCTCACAGAGAGCTTTCCCTTCACAGGCCATGCCTTGACCTAGTTTGCAGTGATTACTTTACAGACTTGATTATCTGTCTTACCTAATTCATTAGGTCCATCTGTTTCTCTTCCTAGATACTCATTGATGATTTGAGGAGAAAACTGTACACATTTACCTCTAACAAAAACTTTTCTAAACTCAGAAGACTTACCATTTGAGCAATCCTCCTGAAGATTCACAATGAACTCTTTGACAAGTAGTTCATAGCAGGGAGAGAGGTCTGAGACTGTTTTGAATAGTCCTGCAGCAGAGATGAGGTCTATCAGTTCTGTGCACTCAAGTGCATTGCTGCTTAGTTCTCTTTCCAAGGCAACCCTTCTTTGATACACATATTTCCATCTGTTGACACTGGAGACATGATGGAAGGATATGTTGTCCAAGGGAGCTTCTGGGACAGCAGTTGAAACTCTAGTTGGTGCTGGTTTCTTCTTGGGAGGAGATGTTGGGACATCTGATCCAACATCTGAATCTGATGGTGTTGCAGCTTTTCTCTTCTGGGTTTGAACTTTGCTCCATGGTTTTGTTGGACCAAAGGTAGCTTTAGCTTTGCCTTTCTTTGGACTAGCCTTCTTTTTCTCAGAGATGACAGGTTCAGCTTGCATCTTTCCTTTCCTGGACCTTAGTCTTTTAGCAATGCTGGGTTTCACAGATGCTATGATCTCTGCATCAGAGTCCTGCTCCAGATTGACCACTGGAGGAGATTGAGCAGCCTCCTCTTCAGCTGGTTGATCAGCAGGAATTTGATCTTCATTTGAGCCTTGAGCCTGTCCTTCAGAGACCTCTTCATCATTTTCATTTGAGACTTTGTCCTTAGATTGTTCCAGATCAACATCAGATGAGTTCTTTTTCTTATCTTCAGATGTTCCAACATTTGTTGGGACATCTTGTTCTGCAGCAGTGTCCTTTGTAGCTTGAGCTGGTTCTTCTTGAGGTGCAGGAATGGTGTTCAAAGGAACAGAGATCCCTTTCACCACTCTTTGTTCAGAAAAGACTTGGTTAACAATCTCCTTGATGGAATCATCAACATATTTGGAGTATCTTGTAGACATGTTAGCAGGAGAGGGAATGCCTTTAGCTTTGCTTCTGATTTGATCTTTACATCTCTTTGGTGTTCTTGCCTTTTTAGTGTGAGAGGCGCTTCCCCTGAGCTCGTCCAATGGTGTTGATGGCATTGGCACAACAGAGATTGGAGTGGCATGAACCACGTCTTCCTTGTTGAGAATTTCCTCAGCTGTTTTAGGGTTTTGAGACATTGTAGAGGAAGAAGGATGAACAGCTTTAGGGTTTATGATTTCTGAAGATTTGAGAGTTAATGTGATTCGCTTGTGATGATATGATGAGAATCTTGATAGCTTCTTATAAGTAGTTACTAAATAAGTAGCCGTTACAGTCCAAATGATTAAGAATGGAATTCCCAAGGATCTTGTCCAGACTAGCTTTGCCATCTGGAACTTATGCCATGCAATGTCATATGACATGTTGGCACATCTCATTAACTGCTAAATATCACATAAACATATTCCAAGTTTGCCCCTTAAGTTCTCAAATTGTGTAGCATCCAATGCTTTGGTAAAGATATCAGCTAATTGCAGATCTGTAGCAACATGCTCCAATGAAATCACCTTCTCTTCTACAAGATCTCTGATGAAATGATGTCTGATATCAATATGCTTTGTCCTGCTATGTTGAATAGGATTTTTAGATATGTTGATTGCACTTAAGTTGTCACAGTACAATGTCATGACATCCTGTGGGACATTGTACTCAGTGAGCATCTGCTTCATCCAAACCAACTGAGAACAACTGCTACCTGCTGCTATGTACTCAGCTTCAGCTGTAGATAAAGATACACAATTCTGCTTCTTACTGAACCAAGAAATCAGATTGTTTCCTAGAAAGAAGCATCCTCCTGAAGTGCTTTTTCTGTCATCAGCACTTCCTGCCCAATCAGCATCACAGAAGCCAGTGAGAATAGGTTTGCAACCATGAAAGTACATTATGCCATAGTCACAAGTACCATTAACATATTTAAGGATTCTCTTGACTTGATTGAGATGACTGACTTTTGGATCAGCTTGATATCTTGCACAAACTCCTACTGCAAATGCAATGTCTGGTCTGCTAGCAGTCAAGTATAACAAGCTTCCAATCATGCTTCTATATAAACTATGATCTACATTCTCACCCTTCTCATCTTTAGTCAGCTTTAAATGTGTAGGAGCAGGAGTTCTTTTATGAGAAGCATTTTCCATTCCAAATTTCTTCACTATGTTCTTGGAGTACTTGCTTTGTGAGATGAACATTGAGTCTTCCATTTGCTTAACTTGCAGACCAAGAAAATAGGTTAATTCACCTACTAGACTCATTTCAAATTCAGCTTCCATCTGCTTGACAAAATGTTTGACCATCTTATCAGACATCCCACCAAACACAATGTCATCAACATATATTTGTGCAATCATGACATTTCCTTCTTCATCTTTAACAAACAGGGTTTTATCAATCCCACCTTTTCTGTATCCTTGCTTGATAAGAAATGTGGTAAGTCTTTCATACCATGCCCTTGGAGCTTGCTTCAGACCATAAAGTGCTTTCTTGAGTTTGTATACATGATTTGGACAGCTTGGATCAACAAATCCTTTAGGCTGTTCTACATATACCTCTTCATTAAGATGACCATTAAGAAAGGCACTTTTCACATCCATTTGAAATAGCTTGAACTTTAAGATACACGCAATTCCCAACAGTAGTCTTATTGATTCAAGCCTTGCTACTGGTGCAAAGGTTTCATCAAAGTCTACTCCTTCAATTTGAGTGTATCCTTGAGCCACAAGTCTAGCTTTGTTCTTTGTAACAATTCCTTGTTCATTTGACTTGTTCTTGTACACCCATTTTGTACCAATCACATTTATGTCATTTGGTCTAGGAACAAGATTCCACACTTCATTCCTTGTGAATTGACCTAATTCCTCTTGCATAGCACAAATCCAGTATTCATCAGTGAGAGCTTCCTTGACATTTTTAGGTTCTATTTTGGAAACAAAACAAGAACCTGAAATCACTTCTCTTGATCTAGTGCTCACACCTCTGTTGAGATCACCAATTATCAAATCTTTGGGATGATCCTTCTGTATTCTGATGGAGGGAGGTTTGCTTGAATCTTCTGACCTTGTATCATTTTGAGTGAAGTTATATTGATCATTCTTTTCTTCAGCTTCAATCTTGATATCAGCAGATGTTCCAACATCTTCTGGGACATCTGTAGAAACATCATCAATTACCACATTTATGGACTCCATGATAACCTTTGTTCTGTAATTAAATACTCTATATGCTCTGCTGTTTATAGAGTATCCAAGGAAAATCCCTTCATCACTTTTAGGATCCATTTTTCTCCTTTGCTCCCTATCTGCCAGAATATAGCATTTACTTCCAAACACATGAAAGTACTTTACAGTGGGTTTTCTGCCCTTCCAGACTTCATATATTGTGGACAGGGTTCCTTTTCTCAAGGTAACTCTGTTATGGATGTAGCAGGCAGTGTTCATAGCTTCAGCCCAGAAATACAGAGGTAACTTTTTAGCATGAATCATAGCTCTTGCTGATTCTTGAATAGTTCTATTCTTCCTTTCAACAATCCCATTCTGTTGAGGAGTGATAGAAGAAGAATACTCATGATTGATTCCTTCTGAAGAGCAGAAATCTAAGAACTTTTGATTCTCAAATTCTTTTCCATGATCACTTCTTATTCTGATCACACAGCTGGATTTTTCCCTTTGCAATCTTTGACATAATTCTTTGAATACATCAAATACATCTGACTTTTCTTTGATGAAGTTTATCCATGTATATCTTGAAAAATCATCAACCACAACATAGGCATACCTCTTACCACCAAGACTTTCAACCTGCATAGGTCCCATAAGATCCATATGTAGAAGTTCCAAAACTTTGGAAGTTGTCAGATGTTGGAGCTTTGGATGGGACATCTTGGTTTGCTTGCCTATTTGACATTCACCACATATTTTGCCATCATCAATCTTCAGTTTAGGAATACCTCTTACAGCATCCATAGATATGATCTTCTTTATGCCTCTGAAATGAAGATGACCTAGTCTTTGATGCCACAGTTTCACTTCTTCTTCTTTAGCTAGAGAGCAGGTTGAAGTGAGACTGAGATTTTGGGATTCCCACATGTAACAGTTGTCTTTAGATCTGGCTCCTTTCATGACAACCTCTTGTTCTTTGTTAGTCACTATACATTCAGATTTGGTAAAGTTTACAATGTATCCTTGATCACATAGTTGACTTATGCTGATCAGGTTAGCAGTTAAACCTTTAACTAGCAGCACATCATCTAGTCTTGGAACATCTTGACAATTCAAGGTTCCAACTCCCTTGATTTCTCCTTTAGCTCCATCTCCAAAGGTAACATACCTGGATGAATGTGATTTTAAGTTTACTAGAAAATTCTTTAATCCAGTCATGTGTCTTGAGCATCCACTGTCAAAGTACCAGTCTTCTTTAGCCGATACTCTCAGAGATGTATGTGCTATGTATGCAGTACTTTTCTTTGACCAGATGAGATGAGATTTCTTTTGATGCCTCTGCTCTGAGTGTTGTTCAGCTGATCTCCAAGCTTGATTGTTGATCTTGTTCTTGGATATGTGGCTTAGATCAGTCTGAATGTCAGCTTTTGGTCTCCAAACTTTCTTGATGACCTCTGTCTTCTGCTTAGGAGGTTGCTGATTTCTATGCAGCACTTTCTTGGTACCTTCTACTTTCTGCTTGGAAGGTTGCTGACACATCTGATTTGGATATCCATGTAACTTATAACAGTGAGGTTTGATATGCCCAAATCTTCCACAGTGATGGCATCTCCATCTTTGATATTTTTTCTTCATTTTGTTCTTTCCAGAATGTTGAGGCATCTGTTGGAACATTATGTTTGTCTTTGTGTTCTGATGTTGGAGCATCTGTTGGGACATTTTGTTTGACTGTGTAGTTTTTGAAGTAGTTCTGCTAGAGCTTGCTTCATCTCTGTCATATCCCAGTCCACTTTTGTCCCCTGAATGTTTATTATTTCTGAGAATAACATCCAGTGTGTTTGAGCTGCTGTTCAACATTCTAACAGATTTGGACATATGTTCCAATTTAGAGTTGATAAGGCTAACTTCACTTTTTAAGGTTTCAATGATCTCCTGATCATTTTCTTTGTCATCTTCTAAAGTCTCATTCTGCTTCTTTAGCTTTATAACATCACTGCATATTTCAGAGCTTCTTTTGTAAAGATCTTTGAATGCTTGCTCAAGTTCTTCATAAGTAAGTTCTCCACAACTGGAATCACTATCATATTCACACAGTCCAGCTAGAGCAGTAATATGCTTAGCTGATTCTTCTTCTGACTCTCCTGAGTCTTCATCAGACCAGGTCACAGAGAGTCCTTTCTTTTGCCTCTTTAAGTAGGTAGGACATTCAAACTTGATGTGTCCATATCCTTCACATTCATGGCATTTGACTCCTTTATCTTGACTGGTCTTTTCAGCAAACTTTGACTTTCTGTTAGCATCATATGGTCTCCTGTTCTCAGAGTTTGTGTTTCTTCCACTGGATTTGGATTGGCCTTCCATTCCTCTGAGAATCTGTTTGAATTGTCTTCCAAGCAAGGCAAGGTTTTCTGATAAGCTTTTGTCATTTGCTGATTCATCATCTTCTTCTTCATCTGTATTTGACACCAAGGCTATGCTTTTGTTCTTTTTGACATTTGTGTCATTCATTCCCATCTCAAAAGTTTGAAGAGAACCAATGAGTTCTTCAACTTTCATGGAGCATATGTCTTGAGCTTCTTCTATTGCAGTGACTTTCATGTCAAATCTTTTTGGCAAAGATCTGAGAATCTTTCTTACAAGTTTTTCATCAGTCATCTTTTCTCCCAAAGCTCCAGAAGTATTGGCTATATCCAAGATGTTCATATAGAACTCATGAATTGATTCATCTTCCTTCATTCTCAAGTTTTCAAACTTGGTGGTGAGAAGTTGAAGTCTTGACATTTTTACTTTTGATGTTCCTTCATGAGTTGTTTTGAGAGTATCCCAAACATCTTTGGCCAGCTCACAATGATGCACTAGTCTGAAAATATTTCTATCAATGCCATTGAATAAAGCATTTAGGGCTTTTGAGTTGCCTAGTTCTGAATCTTCTTCCTCTTTACTCCATTCTTCTTCAGGTTTCAGAACTATTGATCCATCTTTGGTGTCTTGAACAGGATGTTTCCATCCAACATTTACTGCTCTCCATGCCCTGTTGTCAAGTGACTTTAAGAATGCAATCATTCTTGGCTTCCAGTAGTCATAATTAGAACCATCCAGTATAGGTGGTCTATTTACTGACCCTATATCTCTGTCCATGTTACAGAATTTGTTTTCCCTAGATCTCACCCAGTATAAACAGGCAGGGTGCCTGCTCTGATGCCAATTGAAATTCTGTGATCAGGTATGAGATGTCCTAAGAGATGTCCCAACACTTAATAGGACATTTGACAAATTTAACCAAAACTTAAACAGCAAGAAAAGTAAACAACACAGAAGTTTGTTAACCCAGTTCAGTGTATAACCACACCTACATCTGGAGGCTACCAAGCCAGGAGGAAATCCACTATTAGTAATATTAATTCTAGACTTAAACCACCCTGTTTAATCTATCACTTAATACTTACCCAATGCAATTTCTACCTAAGACTCACTTAGATAAGAGTACCCTACTCACTCCCCCTCAATCACCCAGTGATCAAGTTTACAAGTTTACTGAAATTGAAGACATCCTTCAAACAAAACAGCTTGATCTTACTTAACAGTTTCAATCAAGTCACAAATGCACTTTTGCTTAAAAGCTCATAAAGTGGTACATAAAAACAACCTGCTATTAAAACACTAGACACCCTATTTGGTCTTCTGAAATTCGTACTCAATTCTATGAGTTTCTGTTGTTTAAATAGGTATCTGAATTTTGGGCTTTCTGTAGAATGATCCAGCCCTAATGTGCAGCAACTGTCACCTTGAATTTAGGGTTTGTTACCTCCTATATTCTAGGTGCATTAGGTCTTCTGTTTTAATCTGAATCTTCAATTTAAAACTCCCTACAGATGCGCCTTGTTCTGTTTTTATCCAGCATTAATTAATCCCAGATAGTTCTCCTTAAATATCTCTGATCTGTTAATCAATAATTAATTCTGGTAGCAGGTCTGAGATGTCTCAACATCTGTTGGGACATCCTGAAAAACTGAACTTAATTTATTCACACAATGTCCCAACATCTGATGAGACATCCTGAAATAAATTCACATACTCTGTTTGATAATGTCCCAACATCTGATAGGACATTCTGAACTGAATTTAGCATTTCTTGTTTGGTCAAAAATTCTGCCAATTCTTAAACATCTACATTTATGAACATTCATATGCTTATGAAGAACATTTAAACATTCATGATGAACATTCATCATGAATTTCCAGAAGTTCATCAGAATATCCATAAAACTATGGATATCTCATGAACTTCATAGGAAGAAGATGAATGTTCATCAGCCAAGCCTAGAAAGTAAGAGAAGAAGATGAATGTTCACCTGAATCCATGGTAGTTACTGGGAAGAAGACGACGGCTCTGGCAAAATCTCCGACGAGAGAAGTTGCATACTAGATTCAAAGTGAGAGGAAGCGATCGTAGGAAATGGACAAATGAATGTCTTCTCCCATTTTATAATGTCCTAAACACACATGGGAAAACGCAAAGGCCACTGCAATTATTGCCTAAGGGCTAGCCCTAAATGTCATAAATGTGTGACTGCGCTTTATTACGCGTGTCATAAATACTTCAAACGTTTTATCTTCTAAGAAAAGAGAATCTTTTAGTCTGTCTGAATTCCTCATGCGAACAACTGTCCGATAGGAAATTGCAAAGGAATTTGCGACGTTTGCATTAAACACATGTCGACCACGACCTCAGTACCTTAAGTCACTATCCCCTTCGGGCATAGCGACTTAGGGGGCTCCTGTACTGGGCTAGACTGGCACATGCCATGCGCTAAATTGAGGCCCAATCCAGCATGTAACTGGGGACAATCCCATTGCGCTATCTGGATACGATGGTTATAGAAATAGAGTCGTTGGGGACTTCCCCCTACGCGCCAAAATGCCTTCCACGCGGCCAACTGCCCAACAGATTTATGGAAGCAGTTACACTAGTCAAAGGCCACGCGTCTGCGTCCCCCGGGCATATGCCCTTATAAAACCCTCCATCTTTGGAGAGTCAGGTATTCACTTTTTACCCCCTATTTACTTACGCTTTAGTTTTCATTCTGAAACTGACTTGAGCGTCGGAGTACCTTTCAGGTACCCCACCATCTTCTCCTATCAACATAATGCAGTCCTAGCTGAAGGCCACGAAGACTTGTCCGGATTCTTTCTGTACTATATATATATATATATATATATATATATATATATATATATATATATATATATTAATTTAATTATAAGAATTATAATCCTCATGGGTTGGTCTAATGGTGGAGACTTGCGTCTTGAGAGTATGCTTATCTCAAGATCTTCGTTAGTTGACAAAGAGACTGATCCTCTTAGATTAGTCGGTAACAAGGTCAAATACCAAGATTGAACAAAAAGATTTATAACTACAAAATTTGCTATTTATCTTTGATTTTATAGATTAATGAAAAGATCAATATCAAAGAGAAAAAGACAATAAAGATTAGTTAGAAAAAGAAATTAAATGTTTTTAAAATTGCTTTACTAATTCAAAATTATTTAAAAAATTCATGCCCCAAAAATTGACTTAAAATACCGAGAGAATTTATTAATTAGAATTTATTAAAAGTTTTTAAACTCGTTTTTTAAAAATTAAAAGATTAATTATTACATCAAGTAACATATGTTTTGCTCATTCAAAAGGCCTAATAACTACGGCCTAGAAAGGAAAATAGTTCACCGGACTGTGTATGGAACAAGTGCATTATCCTAGATCATGAAGCACATAATCTCAATCCAAGATCAATCAAATGGGTTTTGCATCTCACGTTGATAGATCAGTAAGTTATTATAAAATCCCAACTATATAAAAGGGAGATTGTGTCATTTCTAGGGTAATTCGAATTCAATTCTCATTTGTTACATCTCATTCTCATATTAACTTGGGTGTTTGAGTGCTTACCTTACTGGTCAGCACATTCTCCACCATACCACAAGCTTTATCCCACCATTGCAATCCACCGTTGTGATCCACCATTGTGATACACCTTAATTGTTCACTAATCAAATATGTTTCTAATGTGGAACAATGGCGCCGTCTATGGGAATCGATTTTTTATTCCCGCATTTTTTCACGTTCAAACATTCATCACCCGATTCACTGAATTGAAGCTTCCTCGACTTAGAAATTTAGATATCTTAAGTATAAACAGCACGAATCAGTAACCGCTACATAATGCGAAGTTGGAAAAGATCCGCTAGCTCTCCCTCAAAGTGGTGATGATCAAGTACTTATGAATTATCCATTTGTATCGTCAAATCAAAATCTTGCCAGTTTAAAACATCTTAAGGAGTCTTCCTGCCTTTCTTGTTCTTAGGATTCACTTCGTAGTTTTTACTAAGAGAACCATTGCTCAGGCCTCTAGCACCGCTAACAGTACCTAGACTAGAAGCATTCCATAGTTTCCAGTTGTTGCAAACTAACCTCGACATATAAGGTGTTAATGAATTGCTTAACTACATTAACAATATGGTTCAAACATGATTTCTAAGCCTTAGCGAAAAGATTACTTTGAATCGAAAAATAATTAACCATGCAAATTTGAATAGCAACACGGTATAAGAGGTCGTTTTCCAAAAAATCAAAACATCTTCCTTGAACTAGAACCATCTTGTAGGGAAGTGGTTCCAAAATATCCAAGTCACCAAGGAAACCAAAGGCACTAAACTCCTCATTTTGGTTCTAAAGGAGGAAATGCCAGTCACACTACTTCCGAGGTTCTTCGCCCTCAGAAGTAGGAAGAACAAGAGGAGTGAATCTTATCAAAGAGAGAAATAAGAATGCCATATATATTCGTATTATGGACTATCAAATATGGAGGTCGTTGGAGAAGCTTCAAAAGCTCAAGAGTTATGATGGAACCGAAGATTCAGTGAGCATGTGCAACACGTAGACAATCGTCATGATTACTATCATGTTAATGGTGTAACATCCCAAAAATCTAAATTAATTATTTAATCATTTATTTAATTGATTTAGCGTGATTTTGTGAGTCCTAGTGATGTTTGATGGTTATGACGCATGATGATATACTAATGTGATATGGGATGATCATTGAGTAAGAATAAATTATGAGGATAAGTTCTAAGTTATTATTTCATTAAGATTATTTAGATTTAATAGAGGATTAATCTAAATAATTAGATAAATAATAATATTAGATATTTTTAAGGATAAAGTGGTAAATATGGATGGAATTAGTGAGGATAAAGACAAAATAATATAATAAGGCCCAAGGGCGTAAGAGAGGCAAACGTAAAATTGGATTTTTGAGAGAATTCCTTTGTCAATCGTATTTTGTGAGAAGTGCTCTGAGGAACGGAGGCAGAAAGGCTAGGGCTCAGAGGTTTCTTGAAGATCTCAAGGAAAGGGAACTCAGGATTTAACATCTGAGGTATAGAGAGTATTACCTTTCATTATAATTGATATCAGGTTTAGATTGTATGTGGATGATTTGGGATTTTGAGGGTTTATGGGAGCCTATGACGAATTTGATGAATTTTGTGTTTTATAAGAAGTTGTTGAGGGTTTATGGGAGCTTATGACGAATTTAAAGAATTGCTGAGAGGAATATTGATGTATGTCTGCTATATGATGTATTGATAGTAATGTGTATTAATTATGTGTATGATAGTATGTGATATGTGTGATCCTAACTTTCAAACCGTGAGCCGGTTTCACATGCTATTTAAAGCGTTGCAAAGATGCAACAATTATCTATACCCTAGTAAAATAATATGAAGCATAAGATGTGGTTATCCAGTGATTCTGTCATGATTTAAGTGACGAGATTACATGCCAGATTAATTGTGTGTGCTTTACTGTATAAATTGTTATGATGGTGTCTTGAAGTGAATCATTTGGTGTTTGCTATAACGAATGATGATGTGATGACTATGATGTGTGTATATGAGATATGTGAAGAGAATATGATGATTATGATGAATGATGATGCGTTTTTACTAGTCGTGGTCATAAATTATGTGTTGTTGCACATCATGCATTCATAACATTTGTTTAGGACGAATAGGCCAGTGATGTTTTGCAGGATGATAAATCCAGTGAATATTTGTAGAGCGCTCGGGTCCAGTGATGGCCTTAATCCCATTGTGAGGATTAAGTGCAAGTTATGATATGCTCTAGTCCCAAGCAGGAACAAATCCTATTGGTGGGGATCTTTGGAGATAACAATGACTAAGTCATCAGTGATGTTTCGGTACCGCAAGCATTAGTCTAATGATGTTGCCTTTTCATTATTTGTGGCATTGCATGATGTTGTGTTAAGTGCATTATTTGATTAATCCTTGGAGTATGACATTTTATATGAATACTTTGAAGTTGTTGTTGTTCTAAGTGTGAAGTATATGATGTTATTTTATGGTTATTTAATTGTTGTAAATACGATATCTATTTCTTATTTCTTGTATAATGAATTGTGATTACTCACCCTGTCTGTTTGAATGTTGCCTCTAAGTGGGTAACATGCAGATAACCAAAATTAGTTCGTGGTGCATTAAGTTATAGCTTGAACCTGTTTAGCTTAATCTTGTAGAGTCGTATGGTCTCTTTCTCTGGTAGATGTAACATCGGGTGGGAAAACGCTTAAATGATTACTCTATTGTTTTGTTATAATGATTTTTATGAGTTATTACAGGCCGATTTTAGTTGATGATGATTGTTGACAGTGACCAAAAGGTCTTGATGTTTTGATGAAATAGAAGAAGATATTTTGAATTATGATTCCGCTGCAAAGTTTGAATTTAGTTATGGATATTACCAGAGAAATTATTACCTTAAAAATGTTTTGAAAACCCATGCTACAGAGCTTGATGTTTTGAATTGATGTTTTAATGAAAAAATGTGACACCTTCTATGAAGTACTCTGATTTATTTAAGTATATTTATCATGTATATTATGTTGATTAGAAGGGTGTTACAAATGGCACTGGAAAGTGCAAACTCTTTGCATTATCTTTAAACGTTTCAACTATTATTCGGTTTAAATCTCTACCTGATGTAAGCATAGACACACCGATCAACATGTGCTAGAAATTCATCGCTCGTTTCATGATGTTTTTTAGTCATTTATATTTGAGTTTTATGAATATATAGGAAGAAAATGAAGAAGTGAAAGAAATAATCAAAATGTGGAAAAAGTTAATAATTATGTAAAAAAAGTCATTAGCATAATTTGAATCTTGAGGTATATCTGATAATTTGATCATATATAGAGTTTTGTAACTCGAAATGAGGTGACATTTTTTGCAAAAGAAAGCTAACAATGAACTCTAATCACTGGAAAAATCATGTGTGCAATGGAAAACATTATATGCACGATGGTGACTGAAAATCAATCAATGAAATCTTTTTAGTTCTATCTCATATTTATGAAATTTTAGATTATGCCATTTATCTAACCATATAATGACTCACATGATCCATTTGTAATAAAGGAAGTTTTTGTGATATATGTCATTTTTTCAGATAAAAGAAATTAGCTTTCACATATAGTTCTTCTCATGCAAAATCCAAATTTGAGCTTTTGCATTTTTGACATAAGGGGGCCTTTTCTATTCCATCTGTCCATGCCCATAGATACATTCTTACCATTTTAGATGAATTTAGAAGATTCACTTGGATTACCCTCTTAAAATCCAAAGTTGAGGTTTCCCACCATGTGAAATCCTTCATTGCCATGATTAAAACTCAATTCAAAACTAAACCACAAATTATCAAGACTAATAATGGTCATGATTTTCTTCTCACTTTATTTTATGATTCCAAAGGTATTCAACACTAGAGATCTTATGTTGAGACCCCACACAAATGTTAACAACACATTTCTCCATGGTGTCTTTCAAGACGATATATACATGGAAATTCCACCAGGTATCAAAGGTTTGTCAAACCCAATCAAGTGTGTATTGAAGTACTTGTATGGCCTCAATAAAGAAAGCATAAAATGGTATGAAAACTCACTTATCTTCTTCTTGCTCACCAATTCTATCAAGCTAATTTTGATAATTCATTTTTCATCAAGAAAACGTCTAGCACATTTACCCTCCTATGAGTGTATGTGGATGACATCATCATTGTTGGGAACTCATTAAAGGTGTGAGAAAACACTAGTAATAAGGGGTTTGAATGGTGTTTTGAAAAATAATCGCTATAAGAATCAACTCAATCAAATAAAAGAATAGTGAAAGATAGAAAGAACACAAGAATTTATCTTGGTTCACTTGCCAACCACAAGCTACCTCCAGTCCACCCGACAAGGTGATTTTTCCTTCAACAAGGACTTAATCCACTATAATCTCAACAGATTACAATCGCACAACAACTCCGAGACTAACAACCACTAAAACCAGCAACCTTAGTCTTCCTAAAGCTCCTGACCTACACTAGGTCGTTTAGGGAATGCAAACAACCGTTTACTACAAGGTTTGTTTACAAATAAGTGCTTCTGAAATAAGCAGGTGTAAACACAAATTAAGAGCTTTTGAAACTTGATACTACAAATGAAATTTTAATGTTTGAGCTTTGTAGTATTGCATAAAAGATATAACAGTGTTTGTCATCTTTGCTTCTTCACTTGACAATCCTTATATAGGCGCTTGAGAAATATATTCATTACATCACAGCTAGCCAAAGGAATGTTGTTACTGAGGGTGAAAAATAATGCACACAATCATCCTTCTTGTACTACAAAACAGGATAATGGAGTAATGGATTTGATATTGGAATGAAGTGTCTTTGTACTATTGTACTATTCCCTCTTATCTGTTAATTCTTTTCTTCTGATTTTCAGCGGCTTCTGGTTGATAAATGTGTGAAGCATGAGCAAATATAAATTAACTTTCTTGATCGTTACTTCCTTTCTTCAAAACTTCAGAGGCTTCAGGTTGATAGATGTTTGAAGCATGAGCAGATAGAAGAGTAACACTTGATCCTATTTATCAGAACGCCAAAGGCTTCTGGTTGAGAGATGTATTAAAGCATGAGTTGATAAAAGGATGTCTCTTGATCTTGATTCTTATCTTCAGAACACTAGGGGATTCTGATAGATAATTGTATTGAAGCATGAGTTGAGATAATAATGGTTGGTTCTTCATAATCTCAAGTCTTCAGAACTTTAGCACTTGTCTTCGAAACTCTTGTTCTTTAGAACTTCAAGTCTTCAGAGTCTTTTCGCACTTGGTTTTCAGATCATTCTGTATTTAGAACCTCAAGTCTTCAGCACTTGGTTTTCAGAACATTGTTGTATCAAAGTCTTACTTATTCAGAGTCAGAATCCTAGAAAACGTTGCAACAATAATATCATTTTTCTCAAGATCTTTATAATGAGTTGGAACTTGAGCAGTCTTGCGTCCAATTTGCACATAAGCGAATATTATCGTGTTATAACTTTCAGTTTGCAAGAACTCCCTTAGAGTTAGAACATGTTTTCGTTAGAGTGTCAAAATTGCCTTCACTTAAGTACTTTGTTGTTATTATCAAAACATAAAGATATTGAGCAGAACCAAATCTTGTTCTCACAATCTCCCCTTTTTTGATAATGACAAAACAATGTATTTTGAAGATCCAATTTTGTACGAGATGATAAATGGGAATTGACATAAGATGAGTTCAGAATAATCTTCCTATTATCAGATACTCTCCCCCTGATTCTGACAATCCCAAAATTTTATGTATGCTTATTCAGAGTCTCCCCCTAATCCCAAGACTCATAAAATAGAAATTTTGAATTTCCAAATCACAGGATAGAAAAGAATACTTCTTTTTCTCTATTCAACCGAATTTTACTAGAACAACAATCTTCATCTCAGATCTTGGTTTCTATCAGAACTTAGATGATCAAGATTTGGCCAACGCCAGATATACAATAATTCCTGAAAGAATGACATGCTAAAAGAATATAACACATATAGTATATTAAAATGTCAGACTAATGATTTAGAGACAAGATATTAAGCTTTAAAATAACTTCCCCAAATAATACTCCCCCTTTTTGTCATAGTAAAAAGGTTTACAAAAAAAAAACTCAACTAAACACAAACGAATATAATCATAAGTAATATGTGTCTTGTGTTTTTCATCGTTGAGAAGAATATGAACATAGTGATGTTTCCATCAAAATTATAATAAGTAAGAGTAGGTTCATAAAAAAATTGGAAGAGTATTGTTGGTAATCATTCTGAAAATCTCGCTCATTAAATCACAATTATCATGGTGTCACTAATAATAAATATGATTTAGCAAATCATTTTTATGTGCGTAGTGAACACTTTGCTTTTGTATCAAGTTAAGTCCGAACTTAACTTAGTTACTGAAGAAAGTGTATTCTAACTAGTAGAAGCCTCTCTCAGAACTTTTACAACTCCATATTTTCTTGTAGTCAGAACCTTCATTTTACACAAGGTCTAAACATGTTCTAAAAAGGATTTATTATGGACAACTGCCCATACTTAAATTCTTCAGCCCATTGATGTTCTATATCTATGAATTTTAACGTTAAAATTCCCTTCTGAACATAGTCTCTGATAAAATGATGTTTTATCTCAATATGCTCAGCTCTTGAGTGTAAAATATGATTCTTACTCAAATAAATAGCAGTTGTGTTATCACAGAAGATAAGAATATTACCTTCACTAATCTGAAAATCCTCTAGTTGATTCTTCATCTAGAGCACTTGAGTGTTGCACAAAGATGCTGAGATGTATTATGCCTCTGTTGTAGATAGTGCTATTGTTTACTTCCTTTTGCTAGCCCAAGAGATAAGATTGTTTCCTAGAAACTGACAATTTCCAGAAGTACTTTTCCTTTCGATTTTATCTTCAGCATAGCCTGCATCACAATAACCAGACATTGTATATACTGAAATCTTCTTCTAGATCAGACCCATATTTGTTGTTCCTTTGATATACCTCAGGATTCTATTGACTGATGTCAAATGAGTTTCCCTTGGATCAGTTTGAAATCGGGCACACAAACAAACACTGAACAAAATATCTAGTCGAGAAGCTGTTAGATACATAAGGGAACCTATCATTCCATGATAGAGCTTCTGACACACTTTAGACCTTACTTCTTCTTTCTCCAGAATGCATGTTGGATGCATAGGGGTTTTGGCAGATTTGCTTTCAAACATCTCAAACTTCTTCAACAGTTCTTTGGCATATTTGCTTTGATGAATGTATGTTGCTTCTGGACGTTGATCAATATGAATTCCCAGAAAGAATTTTAGTTCTCTCATCAAGCTCATTTTGAATTCTTCCTGCATTAACTTAGAAAATTCTTTGGACAAAACATGATTAGCAGAACCAAAAATGATATCATCAATATAAATCTATACAACAAGAATATCATTCTTAAATATTTTTCAAAAGAGTTTAGTATCAACCATTCCTCTGGTGAAATCATTTTCTAATAGGAATGTATTGAGTCTTTTATACCAAGCTTTGGGAACTTGTTTCAGACCATACAATGATTTCTTTAGTTTAAAAACAAAATCAAGATTTTTAATATCCTCAAAACCAGGAGGTTGATGAACATACACTTCCTTAGAGATATATCCATTTAAGAATGCGCTCTTAACATCCATCTGATATAAGATGATGTTATGATTTACAACAAAAGAATCTAATAAGCGAATATATTCTAAACTCGCGACTCGAGCAAAGGTTTCAGTATAATCAATTCCTTTTTGGTCACTGTTGCTCCCCGAACTTACGTCCCGGTGCAAACGCGAACCGTCAACGAAAAAGAAAGGAGGTTGAATTGAATAGAGTCGCCAGCTAGGCATTTTTATCCCGAAGGAAAGGTAATGCTACATAAACCTGGAAAGAGATGGATAAGACGGTTGCGAACCAGAGAAACTGAGAAAGGGGTTTGGTTACGACCTGGGAAGGTATTAGCACCCAGATCATCCGTCGTACTCGACGGGATCCACGCTTACAAGATTGTGTTAAAAGGGGTAAGTGTATGTGCTATCTGTGTGCAAAAGCTAAGGAAAAGCAATACATGTGTCAGTGTAAAAGGGGAATTGCTCAGGAACCGAGGCTTTAGAAAGAATGTTGAAAGAGGGGGATGACAAAGAGACTTTTGTTCGATAACTGTTAAGTTATTCCTAAGTATCCTCTCGTGCAATGAGGAAGTTAGAACACCGTAGTTCGACTCAGAGACCTGAAATAAATTGACTGTGAACTGCTTACTTGTCTATGCTCAAGTGTATGACTCGTCTGGCTCGAGTGCTAACCATCTTGCATTAGACGGAAGAAGCAAGTTCTCGTTTGTAGAGTGAGTGTGATGAGAAAAGAATCCCGGAGGAGACGATTATTGTTTGTTTTTGTGTTTTCAATTTTTTATTGTTTTTGGTGTTTTGCATAGGATTATGAGCTTAAGCCTAAATCAAGGGCTTGTAAACTCATTATATCCTCCCTAATTAGGGATAATGAGCATACTTAAGTATGAGATAAGAATCTCAACTTAATTACCATGATGATGTAGGATTAAGATCATTAACCTACTTGTGATTATTAATATGTTTTCGGTTTTGTTTAGTGTTAAGTAATGAGTTTAATCTCTAATCACAAACTAGTGAACTCATTACACCATCCTAATAGAAGGATAATAGATGAGAACACTTAAGCTGAGGAAGATACCTCAACTTAATCCATGGTTAGGGATTAAATTCATTAGGTAACAAGCCTTTATTAAATGGATTTTAATTAAGGGATGAGATTAAGAAGTGAGTTTTAAGGTTTTTAAGACAACTTGAGGGGGACTTGTCCATTAAACACTAGGGTTAGTCCCTCTTAACCATAAGGAAGAGATATAACCCTAATGTAAGGCCCAAGTTACAAGATAAAGTCTTAGTGATTATTAATGTGTTTTGATTAAGAGGTGTAAACAAATTAAAGGTTTAACACTAAGGGTTAAAGTTATACACTCCATCCTAAGATAAGGATGCAGGCATAACCCTAATTCCAAAGTCCTAAAGCTTTAAGGGTTTAGCCTATGATTATTGAGATGAGAAAAGAGACTCAAGGAGACTCAAAGGTAAAAAACTAGGGGGGGACTATACAAAACCCTAAAAATTATCATGCTTGGATATCCTATGGTTTATGAGGCTTAAGATAAAGGATCTTCAAGGCCACCAAGGAAGAAGCAGATAAAAAGAGAAAGAAGAAGAAGAATAAGTTACTTACTTCCTGAAGAAGATAAGTAACTTAAAAGAAAGAAGGTAAGAAGGAGGGAGCATAAGTGAAGCAAATTCACTTCAAAGACAAGTAAAAATGCATATGAATAATGAGAAGAGGTGGGAGGTGAAGGCAAATCCACCTCCTAGATAACTTACCAAAAGCTCCTAAAATGTTAGTATGAATGCATAAGACATAAAGCAAAAGGAAATGAGATGAAATAATATGCAAAGATCAAAGTTAGAAGTGAATATGCATTGTAAATGGCATATGAAATGATGCAAAGTCATACAAAATGCATATGAATGATCATACAAAGATGAGATGCAAAGGAAGCATGTTTAGAAGCATGAAAACACATGGATGTTCATGAAATGTAATGGATGCAAAGCATAGCAAATGAATGAAGAAACGATAAATAAATGTTCAAGCATGTCTTAATATGTCTAATATGTCATACAAATGCTTGAAATGTCATGGTAAGTTCATATGATGATGATATGCAAAGGAGAATGCAAATGAAGATGCAAGATTATGGTTTTAAGACAACATGAGATGCATATGACCAGAACATAAGCATTCAACATGATAAAAAAAATTGAAATCAAGCTCAAACAAACCATAAACCTATACAAAATCACACCCCAAAGGAGAAGGTCAGAAGCTTAACCTAGTGGAAGTTATGAAATTCCTAAGTTTGCTAGGGTTTTTGGGTGTTTCTAAAAGGAAAATGCAAATCAAATTGAAAATGAAAGATAAAATCATGAGATAAATAACCTAGAAACTATACGCAATATTTGAAACAATGCAAGAAGAACCAAGTTCAAACTCATCATGGTTAGGCAGAAGTGAAATTTTCAAGTTAGGGTTAAAAAATGTGAAATTTAAGAACCCTAATTCAAAGAAAATTGTGAAAATGTGATCAAACCTAAAAAGAAATTTGTATGGTGAGTTTGAAAATGTTTCTAAATGTATTGGAATGCTTCATGAATTTTTTGGTGATTTTTAGAAACCTAAATGCATATTTAATTAATTAAAGTCAATTAATTAATTAAATAAAACATTTAAATATTTTAAAAATACTTTTTTAATGCAAAAAATAAAATAAAAAATGTTTTTAGGTTAAGAAAAATATTTGAAACAAAAATGCAAAGTTTGAGAAATTTTTTGATGATTTTTGCTATTTTAAATAAAATGAACAAAGAAATGAAAATAGAATGAAATTAAAATGAATAAAAATGAAAAGTATGAAGATCTGAGGGTCAGGATTTGAACTGGAGAGATGTTGGTTGACTGTGCGCGCAATCCAAGGGCTGACATTTAAAGTGGCTAATTAAACTGATTAATTTAATTAATTAAAATTAGGGTTTAAGTGAAATGATCCTGGCCACTAAAAAACGCGTTAAGCAAGATCCAAGGGCTGACATTTAAACTGGGGAGATTAACCCTAATCAAAACCCTAATGATTTTTAGGTGACCGGAGCAAGCTCCAGTCATCTTCTCCGGCAACACCTTCATGTTATCTTCTTCCCTAGGCTACCCCAAATCCCTAAACTCTCCAGAAACATCCCCCTAACCATTCTAAACAAGAATCAGGCCACAAACAACATTTATTTTGCATCAAACTCGTGAATCGAAGAAAAACATTTTCAGATCAAAACGTTTCAGAACATCAATGCATCCTGGTTTCTCAACCATTTTCAAAAATAATCATATCAACATGATCATGGAAGCATGTAGAATCATTTAAGAACTTAAAAGAAAGGTTCTGGAAAAATTATTCTTGATGGTTACCTGAGATGGAGCTTTCTGATTCTGAGCTTTCTGGACCTCTCCTTGGTGCAAATTAACTCCAATGGACCCCTTGAGGATGTTGTGATGCTTAGAACAAGTTTATGGTGGCTGGTTTTAGTGTTTCAGTTCTGAATATGCAGAAATCGTGTTTGTGTTTGGGCTTGTTTCAGGCCATGGCAAGGGGTGGGAAATGATCCTTAGGTTATGTGGAGTTGAATGGTGAAAGAAATTTGGAGTTTGAGTGGCTGAGGAGTGAGTTTCGAAAGCTTGAAGGTTTTGGAGATTTTTGAGCAATCTGAGTTCTTGGATGATTCAGGCTTGTGTGTTATGTGAAATGAGGTCCATAAGATTAGTATAGGCCAATGAGAGTGATCAGAAAGTGGGTGGTGGCATAATGTGATTGGTATGGGCCAAGTTGCAAAAATGTCAACATTGTGTACTTGAGGTATGGGCATGGTGCAGAGATAGCTTTAGGGGTGTCTTGGCCTCAACTTGATTCATGGATGGCCCTAGGATGAAGTTTATGCAGCTGGCACAAGTGGATGAATAGTTTCAAGAGGTTTTGCAAATTTCCAACTTTGAGAATTTTGTGAAAATGGCTTGATGAAACTTGCAATCCAAGGCACAATTCTGGTCAAAATGCATTGCACTATGTTTTTATTTGATGTTTAGAAATCAATTAGAGGTCATGAAATGGCTTGAAACTTGAATTTGCAAAAATCCCTCTTTGGCATGAACTTGAAAATTATAGGATTTTTGCCAACTTTGAAAGGCCATATCTTGAGTTCTAGGATGAATCAAGACATGTTATTGCACTTTTTGAAAATGGGAAGACATAATCTACAACTTTCATGCCCAAGAATTTTTCATTTGAAGCATTTTTGGTCAAGAAAGAATAGGTTGAATATCTTTCCCAAAATGGAAAGTTTCCATTACAAGTCATTTCCAAAATTAGCAAGTTTGCATTTGGCTCAAAATTCTTCAACTTTGTGAAATTACAACCACTTCTAAGATCAAACAAAGATCATAGAGACTCAAAATGATGATGATGACCCTTTGGTACCCTTGATGGAGGCCTCAGATGCCCTGATTTTGACTTTACTTGCTCAAGAAGTTACCCAATGATCAGATGACTTCCACAATGAATTTCTTCATCAAATTTGGTACACATGATCCGTATAACATATTAAGACCATTAGAAACAAGAATGGCCAAAAAAATTGGGATTAAGGCCTCTGAAACCAAAACCCTAATTTTAGGTCATCTGTGTAGGAAATCTTCAGTCTGCCTCTATGCCTTTGCCATTCTTTGTGATCTTTTGACTTTTATGAACTTTGGGGAGCATATTATGATCATGGAAAACACATGGAACCTCTTGGTAAGCTTCAAGACCTTTGGGATGGCTCATATCATTTCTTGGATTGCTCAGATCACAAACCCTAGATGCAGATGAAATGAAACTATGCAGTGGGATGGTATGCTTATGCTTATGCAAAAAATGAAAGATCACAAACCATGATGTGAGAAAATGTGACGGAAAATTTGGGATGTTTACAGCTGCCCCTATTCAAGCATGATTTAGTTGTGCAGGATGTAAGCGCCCGGCTTAACAGACAAACAAGATAACTTGTGGTTGAATACCAAAGACAGTCCGAAATTTGCACTCGTTGGGGAGAAGAAGAAAAGTGATATAAATTGTAAAAGATAGTATAGTATGAGTATCAAATGAAAGCAATGGAGGACGACCATCGAGTAGAGGACGACTGCTGGGGGTAAACGATAAGCAAAGCAATGACGGGGACGACCATCATGCTGGAAAATAAAGAAGCTGCGAAGGGGACGGCCATCGGGTAAGGAAATAAATTTCTCTGGAGATTGAGAAAAGCACTGATGGGGACAGCCATCAGGCTTGGAAGATAAAGTAAACAACGATGGGGATGGCCATCGGGCTAAACTGATGAAGGACGATCACCAAGAAAAGGAAAAAGGACCACGACGGGGACGACCATCAGGTTAAAGAATAAATGAAATATTTGATGAGGGACGGCCATCAAAGGTGAAGCACGATCACCTAGCAGGGGACGACTGCTCTTTATCACGACATAGGATGAATGCCGGATAGAAAAAGATCAACGATGGGGACGGCCATCGGATAAGCATGATGAAGGACGATCATCAAGAGGTGAAGGACGATCACCTAGCAGGGTACGACTGCTCTTGGGGATTATCGCGACATAGGACGAATGCCAGATAAAAAAATCAACGATGGGGACGACCATCAGATAAATGATGAGGGACGGTCATCAAAAGGTGAAAGACGATCACCAAGCAGGGGACGACTGCTGAAAATATCACGACATAGGACGAATGTCAGATAGAAAGTTCCAACAATGGGGATTCCACTGGGGAAAGGATGAGGGACGGTCATCCAAAGGTGAAGGACGATCACCTGGCAGGGGACGACTGCCGAAAATATCATGATATAAGACGAATGTCGGATAGAAAAAGTTGTTTTGTCTTTGTGGGTATGTAAACACGGACGAATGCTTACGCTTTTGAAATAAACGGTATAAGTGTTTGATGGTGTGTATAGACTAAAGATACGGACGAGCATCAATCAGTTAATCAAGGAACACGGACGAGTGTTGAATCTGCTGAGGGGTGATATATACAAGATACAGGCGAGTATCGAAGACTCCTATATAAGTGAGTACAGGTATTGATATGCTGGTGAAGTATGTGCAAGACACGGACGAGTGCCAAAAGGTTGAGCAAGGGACACGGACGAGTGTTTTGACTTGCTGGGGAAGTATGAAACGGGCGAGTGTAAACAAAGAATATGTACAAGTATGAACAAATATCTGTATTGAGAATGCAGAAGGTATTCTGGCGACTTTACTGGGGAAAGATGACACAGACGAGTGTCGAAAAGAGCATGTATAAATATGAATAGGCATCTGTATTTGAGAGTTGCAAAGGGGATGCTTTGGCTTTTATCTGCAGGGGATATGAGTTATATATATTGCTGGTGAAGTGAATATGGTATTTACAGGTGACCGGCTCGAACCTGGCTTATGATCATGCAAATGTTTGATTTTTGCCATAATGCTCCGTTTTAGACGGAATGCTACGCTTATTTTGGGGGGAAATGATGTGAATGCTATGATTATGTAAATGAGACAACCGATCCGAGATCCAGATCCTGCGGGGAGAAAGATCTCTGGTTTATCTGTCCGGAGGGAGAAATCAGCCGTGGAAAGAGATCATTGGTTTATCTGTCTGGAGGGAAGAACTCCATTGGGGATGAGGAAGTTTCAGCAACTCCGCTGGGGATGTATTTCATGTATTTCTCTACCAGGGAGAGAATGGCAACTCTGCGGGGAAGCAATTCCACCGACTCTGCTGAGGATGAGAGAAAATCTTGGCAACTCTGATGGGGAATAGAAAGTTCCTGACCACTTTGTTGGGAAAAGCCGTCAGGCACTGCTCAGGAGGTCCCGCTTGGGGAGGAGATAACTTCTGGGAAGTAATATGCTGGGGATTAATGAATTCCTCAAGGGATCCTCTGGGGGGATAAAGACTTTGAGAGGAAATACTTATTGTCAAGGATTCATGCTGATGATGTGATTGTTGGCTTGGCTGCTTGATATGCCCCATGTTGTGAAAGATTGTTTGCCTTGAGTACCTGCTGTTGCACCCCAATATTTGCCCTCCACAAGACAAGACATTGTGTACTAAGAGGCTCACAAGGTTCACAAGGTTCACAAGACATCTCATGAGGTTCACAAGGTTCACAAGATTCACAATTAGTCAGAAAGTTTGACAATTCCCTCAGACAATGCATCCTCCTAAGCACTGCATCTTAAATTAGGGTTTTGACTTTCATCAGGCTAAATGGACTTCCAAGACTTAAAGTGAGCTTCATATAATCCTATATGTGTTCAAGAATCCCCATGTCAGGTTTCAAGACTTTCCCAAAAGATTTGCTCAGTCAGATGATCAGATAGGTTAAAATCAGTCAAAGTAGTTAAAAAGTCAAACTGAGGTCAACTGTGGTCAAACCAAAGTCAAACTTCATGATTTTTTGCCAACATCAAGTATATGAAGTAAAATTCATCATTTTATCAAGGGTTGATCATGAATCATCAAGGAGATTTCAGATCATCAAGAATCAGGAGTTTCTAAATTAGGGTTTTCACAGGAAAAGTCAACTGAACTTTGACCAGCCATAACTTTCACATGCTTCATCAAAATTTTTCCATCCAAAGCTCATTTTGAAGAAAATTTAATTCTCTACAACTTTATGTCTCACAAGCCAAGCCCAAAAATGCTTCATTTGGAATGTATGAGCTAAGACATTATAGGTCCTTTTAAAAGTCAACAAAAAGTCAACAACTTCAAAAGAGCATAACTTGAGAATGGTAAAAGATATGGACATGAGACCAAAGAGGTTGGTTAGAGGACTCTTTAAGATTTCCAAAATGTCCAAGAATACCTTCATAAGCATTAAAATTGAAGGATTTGTGCCCTTGCAAAGTTGGGAAATTTTTGAGAGGTTTATGAAGCAAATGGGGTCTTAAAACCATAATTCACCAAATGGGCTTACTTTTTTGTGATCCAATTGGTTCCATGATATCATGCACGAAATTAAATTGATTTATTCATAATTTTATTCATTTTATTTTTATTTATTATGATTTTTTATGTTAAAAATCATTTTAAATTCAAATAAAATATGAAATAAGGGATATTTAAATTGATTTGGTTTCTAGAAAGTCTTAAATCATATTTGGACTTGATTGATACAAGAATAATGAGGATCATCCCAAAATAGCAAGGCTAGATCAAGATATTTCAAGTTTTAAAATCAAATATTTTTCAATCTTAAAAGGTCCAAATATCCACAAGTTTGTGAAAGCTCTTAACCTAATTTCATTCACTCCTATATATACAACATGAAGCAGCCTCAAATGCACAAATTCCCAGCCTCTTACACATTGTTCAAACTTCACAAAATCCTTCAAAAAACTCCAATTAGGATTCCAAGGTAGAGGGGATTTCAAAGAATTTTAAGCATTGCAATGTGTTCTATGATGTCTATTGAACATATTTGGATCATAAACAACACCTAAAACACCTCCATTCGCATAATCCGAATCCATCTTTTCATATTTTTTTGATTTTTTCGTTCATGATTATTTACATGTTATTAATGAATTTTGTTTAGTTATTTGTGTTCAATGAAGGTTTGTGATAAATTCTGGGCAGTTCAATTGAAGAAACTGTGGCCGAATCGAGTGATGCCATTTTAGGGTTCTTGACTTTCAATTTAGGGTTTCATGATTAAATGAGTATAAACAAATTCTAAGACCATGGATCAATCGTAAATGACCTCTGGATTATGTTTGTGTACTCAATTTGACAAAATTTTACATGAATGATGATGTTTGAGTTTCGTAGGATTATCTGCCATTTGAAGTTTCGCAGGAAAGTTCGTGGAAAAATTCGTAGGTAAATGCGCAGAGCCAGAGGTTGAAGGTGAAGTCTTGGCGCGCAGAAGAAATTCAAATATGAAACATAATATTTTATTATTTAGTTCTTATATTATTTCACAAACGAGCGCGTAGCTCAGTTGGTTTTGGTATGCGTGTGATGAGCTGAAGGGATTGGGTTCGAAACCAGCCGAATGCATTTTTTTTGCTTGATTTGTTTTATTTTTCAGAACAACAACAAAACAAACTTAAAGGGGATGGCTATCAGCTGCGTTGCAGTGGCCCAGTGGTTGTGCTGCTGATTGTTCAGGTAAAGGACCTGGGTTCAAATCCCAGGTCCTGTTTTTTTAGGTTTTTGTTTTATTTATTTTTACTATTTCTTTATTTTATTCTTTAAATCAATTTAAAGAATTTCTAAACAATATATAAATCATTTTTTTCTTTTAAAACTTATATTATTTTCTCAAAACCTAAATTAATATATTTATTTCTTTATATGTTTTTTTTATAATATTTATTAATATGTATGTATTTATTTAATTATTAAATTAATATTGTAAATTAAATTGGAAACCCTAATAGCTTTGTATATAATTAAAACCCTAATTATCCTTAACCCTAATTTATTTTCTAATCTCTAAAATCCCTAATTTCTTTTAAATTTTTAATTCCTCACTTTAATTATTTTTGTTTAACTAATATACTTAATAAATATTTCTAATATACATAATCAAATCATTAATCATGTCTTATTTTGTAAATAAATTAATATATGATTTATTATTATTATCTTTATTATTCTATTTTCATATCAAAAAAATTCTAAAAAAATGTTTGTTTAATTTTAATTATCTTGTATATATTTTGTATTTTGTACTAACCTTTTCCTCTTATTATTGTTTTATCACTAACCATTTTATTTTAATTGCTTATTATATAATTATTATTTAATTTGCTTTTATTATAATGTAACTGTACAAGCCATGTAATAGTTGTAGTATTTTATTGTTTATTTATTTATAAGTATATTGCTATGGTTAGTAAAATAGGGAGTGATAATATGTTTGTATTTTAAAATTAATTTAGATCACTAATTATAAGATAAATATTTGAATTTGTACACGCACACACGTAAGTCGATCTTTGATCGCCATCTCACTTCTTAAGGATATCCCTCATGTTGCCTAAATCAAATGGTCAAGTAAGGTGTCTAAAAGCAAAGTCCCTTCTCCATTAATATCATCTTGTCCCTTTACGATTATAAGATCAAGTCCCTTCGAATGTTGCCTTCGTAAATGATCTTGTCCCTTTCGAATAAAAGATGATAAGTCCCTTCGAATTGCTAAGACACCTTACAGTTGCCTAATCACAGATGACCCTTCACATGTCCCATACCACATCCAAGGTAATGACTACCTATTCCTTAATAATAGGGATAGTCTTACCATTGAAAGAACATTTAAGAACAGTAAAGATTCAAATTAGGGTAGGTTTCTCTTAAGTACTTGCTCACTCATTCAAAAACATTTCATAACACTTCACATTTTCAAACAATTTTCAAAACAAAGTCTTTATATATATCCATACAAGGATCATTATAAAGTACTTAAGAAAATTTTTAATCACACACTACACTTCTCAAAATAATTTAAAGTGAGCTAAGTAATTAAGAGCCCATGGATAACCATGGATGTAAAGGGTGCTAACACCTTCCCTTTACATAACCTACCCCCCGAACCCAAAAATCATTTAAGGTCTTTCATGTTCTTTTATGCCCTTTCCTTTGGATAAAATAAAAGTCGGTGGCGACTCTTGCTATCCGCAACATTTAACTAAAGTCAGTTCTCCCACCGTGTTACAGAACTGGCGACTCTTATGGGGATTTAATAAAAGAGGGGTACCCTTAGGAATTAGATCACTTTAAATTTGTTTGCTTTGTTTGCTTTACTTTACTTGTTGGGGCTCTTATGTGTGAAAGATCCTAACCCGGATCTAGTGTACCTTAGGTAAATGGCAATAGACCAAGGAAACTATACGGCGTATACCGATATGGTTGATCTGGTGGCCATAGTTAGTGTGACTTCTTGGTTGGTGCTTATGTTCCTTAAGTCAAGTTGAGGATAATATGAGGCTGCCATATGTTGTCAATGCACTAACTAACTTTTAGAACCCTAGTTATCCCATCTTGGCCTTTAGAAAAGCAGTGAGATAACCGACTTTGGTGAAGACTGAAGTTGGTTGATACTCGATACTACGCTCATTGAGATTCTAAACTTGGAGGGTTTTGGTTGGCAAGTAAGTTGCCTACTAAACAACCACCCTTGTGAAGGATCAATGATATTGAGATCCCTTAGAACCCGTTTACTTTTATAGGACAGGATGAACCAACTAAACTTCAGGGGAGGGTACTTACCTTTAAACCTCATGCAAGCCTTCAAACCTAGGGCTATTGTGTGACTTGTTTGTGTGTGCCACATGTTTGTGATTGAGCATAACATCATAGCATCATCATGCATCATAAGCATAGCATTTTCACTAACCATTTCAAGGACCAAAGGATTTATCTTTGTTCTTTGTTGCAGGTCATGGCTTCTACTCGTAGGAATACTATCAGGATCAACTTTATAGGAATACCTCCTAAGCTTAAGGAATTGGTATCTCAAGTTTCTGAAAACTCACAGTTCATCAAGAGGCATGGTCACCTATTGGATCTAGTCACTTCAGGGTTCAATGAAGACATGATGAGTGTGTTGTTTCAATTCTTTGACCCTAAGCATCATTGCTTCACATTCCCCGACTATCAGCTAGTTCCTACAATGGAAGAGTTCTCCAAGCTTCTGGGTCTACCTATCCTTGATCAGAAACCCTTCACAGGCTTGGAAAAAGAGCCTAAACCTGAAGTCATTATTGCATCCCTACATTTGAAGAAATCAGACATTGTCCTAGAAACGAGGAGTGGAGTTAAGGGTATTCTTGCTAAGGTGTTGATAGAGAAGGCTATGAGCTATGATGCTTTTGAGGAGATCTTAGCCTTGTTGATTTATGGCTTAGTGTTGTTCCCCAATCTAGATCAGTTCATAGACATTCACGCCATCAACATATTTCTGACTCGTAATCCAGTGCCTATATTACTTGGAGACATCTTACATTCTCTTCATACTCGTACTACGAAGGCACGAGGAACTCTGATGTGCTGCATATCTTTGCTATCTAAGTGGTTTATTTCTCACCTTCCTTGATCAGTGATGAAGAATGAACAAGGGTTCAGGTGGTCTAAGAGGATTATGTCACTTTCTCATTCAGATATTCATTGGTGCTTTAGATCTATGGAGAATGTTACTATCATTGACCGTTGTAGGGAGTTCCCTAATGTGCCACTTCTAGGCATAAGAGGGGGAATTACTTACAACCCTTCCTTAGCTTTACGACAGTTTAGTTACGCTCAGAGTGATGGTCCTCATGACATGTTGATTCAGGGTATTGTGTTTGACTACGACAACGATCTGCAAGGTTATCGTCAAAGGTTCATACGAGCGTGGGGAAAAGTGAACAAGGTTGACAGCAAGACTCTGGAGCCCAAGTACACTATTCCTATGGAAGCTTATCTCAGATGGGTGTGATCTCGTGCTCAGACTCTTATGATGCCATATCCTGCCATCCTGCCAGTTACTATGGAGCCAGTTGCTGAAGGAGATACTTCTTATATCATTCTTCACCCAGACATGCCCACTGACATGGAGGAATTACAGAGGTCCTGGATCCGGTTGAAGGAGCAAAGGGATACTTTTGAGACTCATTACAAAGCAAGTCAAGAAAGAATCTTGGAGCTAACAAAACAACTTCACGAGGAGCGGAATCTCAACTCATACCTCAACACAAAGAGGAAACGTCCATGGGAGACTTAAAACCCCATTTTTTGTATTCATTTCATTTTTATTGTAAGCCCAAGGGGCAAACAAATTTATTACTAATAAAAGATTACTTTTTGGATGTTTAAACAAATTTAAATCCTGCGGTCCTTGAAAACATTGCATACGCATTTATACACCATATCATTGCATCACATGTTTCTTATGTACAGGTATCTTATATTCTCGCTGTTTATTTCAGCAGAAATGGCTCTTGAACAAACAGTCAAAGATCTCCAGGCACAGAATGCACAATTCCAGGAGCTGATCCTGAACTTGTCCAAGGGACAGGATGAATTGAAGACACTGCTAGCCAAGAAGACTAAGAAGACTAGAAGATCAGGAGGCCTTATCAATATGGGAAGAAGATTCAGAGGTCCTGTCAAGACCAAGGAACAGGTTGAAGATTATGAGTCAGAAAAGTATGAGAAAGAGGGAGGCAGTCTCCATAATACTATGGGGGATTCTGATTCTGAAGCAAATTACTATCATGATCCTAATGAAGATAAGTTCAAGATGCTGGTGGATAGAATGGATCCTATGGAATTGCAAAAGTCTTCTGTGCTGGATTTTGAAGATCTGAGTCTGATATCTGGAGTGGTTATACCCATTGGTTTCAAGGTCCCTACTTTTGTAGTATATGATGGTGTCTCGTGTCCCAAGTTGCATCTAAGGTCATATGTCCGGAGGATTCAACCTCATACTGCTGATAAGAAGCTGTGGATTCATTTTTTCCAAGAAAGCTTGTCTGGAGCTCAATTGGAATGGTACTATCAATTGGAGAGTGTCAACATCCGTGATTGGAATGATCTTGCTGAGGCCTTCTATAGGCAATACCAATACAATGCTGATCTGGCACCTACTCGCATGCAACTCCAAAGCATGTCTATGGGTGCTAAGGAGAATTTCAAAGAGTATGCCCAGAAGTGGAGAGACTTGGCTGGTAGAGTTCAACCTCTTCTAACTGACAGGGAGTTAGTGGATATGTTCATGAGTATGCTGAATGGTCCTTTTTATAGTCATCTCATTGGAAGCTCATCATCTGGTTTCACTGAGCTGATAATGACGGGAGAGCGTGTGGAAAGTGGTATAAGGAGTGGCAAGATACAAGTGGGTGCTTCTTCATCAAGTACTGCAAAGAAGCCCCCTAGTGGGAAGAAAGAGTCAAATGTTGTTTATGTCCAACATGGTCGTAATAGGAGTCACCAATCTGTAAGTGCAGTTCACATCTCCAATCCTACTCCTGCAGCACCAGAGCCACCACAGGGCAATCAGCAGAGGCCTAGAAGACAGTTCACCAAGATCAACATATCACTGGCCCAAGCCTTGCAACACTTGTTGAAAGGAGAGCTCATTACTTTGAAAGACCCTCCTCAGAATCCTAATGTTACCTCTCCTAGGTACAATCCTAATGCACGATGTGCATATCATTCTAATTGTCAGGGACATGATACCAACAATTGCTGGATATTGAAGAACAAGATTCAGGATATGATTGATGCTGGAGAGATTGAGTTTGACCTTCCGGGTACTCCAAATGTGATTACTGCTCCCATGCCAAATCATGAGAAGACTGTTAATGCCATTTGTTGAAGTTTCACATATTTCCTCAGTTGCAGATGTGACTACACCATTGTCTGTTATTAAGAAGAAGTTGTAACAAGATGGGTTCTTTCCAGGTTGTAATGAAGATTGTTTTTATTGTGATTATAAACCTGATAGTTGCTGGAAGTTGAAGGATGGTATTCAACGCCTCATGGACAATTACACCATATTGTTTGAGAGGACACCTTATGTGGAGAGTATGGTTGAACATGTAACTCAAGGTGCGAAGGTTGAAGAGGTGGATATGGTTGAGAAAGTGCCAGTGAGGATTACTTCCAAGGGCCCTATCAAAATCACTCATAAGGGTCCAATTAAGATTACTGCTGAAGGCCCTGTGAGGACTGTTGTTGAAGCTAGAGTGGCTCCTATGATTATTACCACTCTTGGTCCTATTCCGTATACTTCTGATAAAGCCATACCTTGGCATTACGGTTCTGATGTTTATATCCATGGTGTTAAACAGGAACCCTTAGCTGATACACATGTTGCTGATGAAAACCTTGTTGTTGATAATATTGCTGGATCTAGTAAGATCACAAGAAGTGGAAGAATTTTCTCTCCTCCGGCTACCTCCAAGAATACTACTACTTCCGCTGATGATGCTAGGGACAAGGGTCCTGTTATTGAACCTATACAAACTGATGCACCAACTGCTGATAATCTTTCTAAGCAGATGGAAGAAGTGTTGAAGATCATTCGCAAGAGTGATTATGATGTTGTTGATCAATTGGGGCATACTCCCTCCAAGATTTCCATGTTATCCTTGTTGCTGTGTTTTGAGGCTCATGTTAAAGCCTTGATTAAATTCTTGAAGACTGCTCATGTACCAAATGAGATTTCTGTAGATCAGTTTGAAAATTGTATTGCACACCTGACCTATGATAATGGGTTAGGTTTTTCCGATGCTGATTTGACTCCTGCCAAAAGGAACCATAACAGAGCCTTACATATTTCTATTGAGTGTAAGGGCACTACCCTGTCTCATGTGTTGATAGACAATGGTTCTTCACTGAATGTGCTTCCCAAAGAGGTGCTGAACAAGCTTAGTCCTGAAGATGCTGTGTTGAGACCCAAGTAATATAGTGGTGAAGGCCTTTGATGGTTCGAGAAGAGTGGTGCATGGAGAAATAGATCTCCCAATCAAAGTAGGTTCTCAAGTCTTCAATTCAACCTTCTATGTAATGGATATTCGTCCTTCGTACTCTTGTTTGCTTGGGCGCCCCTGGATCCATGGGGCAGGTGCTGTGACCTCCACTTTACATCAAAAGTTGAGATATCCAGTGAAAGGAAAGGTTGTTACTGTTTACAGAGAGGAAGAATATATAGTCAGTCATGTGAATACTTTCAAGTATCTGGAAGTGGAAGGTGAATATGTTGAGACCCAGTGCCAGACATTTGAAGTAGTTCCTTGGGTTGTTCCTGCTGCTGAAGTTCCTCCTGTTGTCAAAAGAGTTCCTGTGGTCACCAGAGTACCTCCTACAATGGCCTCCCTCAAAGATGCCAGAGCTGTGGTTGAAGAAGGTGGTTGTACTATTTGGGGTCAGCTTCCTGACATTCCTTACAAGTCTGACAAGTTTGGTTTGGGTTTCACTGCAGAGTCCCAGAAGGCTGTTCGTCGAGCTCGTGCTGTTCGTATCACCAATCAAGGGATTATGAAAGATCAGATCAATGCTGTGGGGAACTATGATGAAGACTACAACCTGGATGCTTGGATTTTTCCTACTGTGGGTGATGGGCTCAATAATTGGAAGGCTGAAGACGTTATTCCTATCTCCTTTAGTCAGGAGTAAATACTATTACTGTGTTGTTATTTTTAAGTTTGTAATTTTTGAACAATTGAACTCTTAAGCCTTGTGCCTTACCCGGGGCACAATGGTATGCTTGTTTCGAGATGTCATTTCATTTGCATACTTCATTCAATAAAAATCACTGGACGTTTCGTTTTCGTAAATATTGTGTTCCTTGTCTTTCTTTTATTTTATTTTATCAGCTATGTGTTCTTACACACACTCACATCACTAAAACGCAAATCCTCATCCACTATGGATCCTGTTGATAACAGTTCTACTATTGCCAATTATAATTTCGAGAATCCGATCTATCAAGCTGAAGATGGAAAGGAGGAAGATTGTGAAGTACCTGTAGAGCTTGATAGGTTGTTACAACAAGAAGAGAAAGCTATACAGCCACATGAAGAGCCAATCGAAGTTGTGAATCTGGGAACTGAAGAAAACAGGAAAGAGGTCAAGATAGGGGCTGAATTAGAGGATGGTGTCAAGAGCAGATTGATTCAGATGTTACATGATTATGTGGAGATTTTTGCTTGGTCCTATGAAGATATGCCAGGGTTGGATACAGACATTATGGTTCACCGTTTACCGATAAAAGAAGATTGTCGTCCAAAGAAGCAGAAGGTTCGTCGCATGCGTCCTGAGATGTCAGAAAAGATTAAAGCAGAGGTGATGAAACAGTTTAATGCAGGGTTCTTAGCTGTGACTTCTTATCCTCAGTGGGTTGAAAATGTGGTACCGGTACCTAAGAAGGATGGTAAGGTACGTATGTGCGTGGATTACATGGATTTGAACAAGGCCAACCCTAAAGATGAATTTCCACTTCCTCATATTAATGTTCTGGTAGACAACACTGCTCAGCATAAGGTATTCTCTTTCATGGATGGTTTCTCTGGTTACAATCAAATCAAGATGGCACCCGAAGATATGGAGAAGACTACATTTGTTACACAGTGGGACACTTTTTGTTATAAAGTGATGCCATTTGGTTTGAAGAATGCCGGGGCAACATATCAGCGTGCTATGATGGCTTTGTTTCACGATATAATTCATCATGAGATAGAGGTATATGTGGATGATATGATAGCCAGGTCCCAGAATGAAGAGCAACATCTTGATCATCTGCATAAGTTGTTTGAGAGATTGAAGAAATACAAGTTGAGATTGAACCCAAACAAATGTACTTTTGGAGTTAGATCCGGTAAACTCCTGGGTTTCATTGTCAGTGGAAAAGGTATTGAAGTAGACCCTGCAAAAGTGAAAGTTATACAAGAGATGCCAGCTCCCCATACTGAGAAGGAAGTTAGAGGTTTCTTGGGACGATTGAATTACATTGCGAGATTTATTTCCCAATTAACTGCTACCTGTGAGCCAATCTTCAAGTTGCTGAAGAAAGATCAGGTAATGGAATGGAATGATGAGTGCCAGATTGCCTTTGATGAAATCAAGAAATATCTTCTAAAACCTCCAATTTTGATGCCACCAGTTGATGGAAGACCCTTGATTATGTACTTAACAGTGTTAGACAACTCAATGGGGTGTGTGTTGGGGCAACATGACGAGTCTGGTCGAAAAGAGCAGGCAATATACTACCTTAGCAAAAAGTTTACCGACTGTGAAACAAGATACTCACTGCTCGAGAAAACTTGTTGTGCTTTGGCATGGGCTGCTCGCCGACTAAGACAGTATATGTTGACTCATACTACCTTGTTGATTTCAAAGATGGATCCAATCAAGTACATATTCGAGAAACCTGCTCTCTCAGGACGAATAGCAAGATGGCAAATGATCTTGACATAATATGATATACAATAAACTACTCAGAAGGCCATTAAAGGAAGTGTTGTAGCTAATCATTTGGATCATCAAGCAGTGGATGATTATCAGTCAATGAGTTTTGAGTTCCCTGATGAAGACATTATGATTATTACCAAAGAACCTGGACAATATGACGGACCTGAACAAGGATCCCGATGGACTATGGTTTTTGATGGAGCTTCTAATGCACTTGGTAATGGTGTTGGTGTTGTGATTATTTCCCCTGAAGGTTGTCATACCCCGATTACTGCAAGACTTTGTTTCTATTGTAACAATAACATGGCTGAGTATGAGGCATGTATCCTGGGTGTCAAAGTTGCCATTGATATGAAGATTCAGTTCCTAGATGTATATGGAGATTCAGCCCTGGTAGTTAGTCAAATTAAGGGAGATTGGGATACCAAGCATGATAATCTCATTCCTTACAAAGAGCATGTGTTGTCTTTGATCCCATATTTTAAAGAGATTACCTTCCGACATATTCCACGAAGAGAAAATCAGTTGGCAGATGCATTAGCCACCATGGCATCTATGTTTGAGATTAGCTGGGATGACGAAGCTCCCAAGATTACTATTGATAGATTTGAGAAGCCTGGATACTGCAATAAGATTGACATTGAGGAAGCAGAAGAGAAGCCTTGGTTCTATGAAGTGAAAAGATACCTTGAAGCTCAGGAGTTCCCTGAAGGGGCATTTGTCAAAGATAAGAAGTTTCTGAGGAGGTTTTCTGCTAAGTTCTTCTTGAGTAATGGAATTTTGTACAAACGCAGTCATGATTCAACTTTGCTTCGTTGTGTGGATAAGAAGGAAGAAACAGAGATTATGGAAGATATGCATGATGGGATCTTTGGCACTCATTCTAGTGGTCATACTATGGCAAAGAAGATATTGAGAGCAGGATACTATTGGTCTACCATGGAAGCTGACTGCTATCAACATTCCAGAACATGTCACAAGTGTCAAATCTACGCTGATAAAGTACATATACCTCCATCACCATTGAATGTGTTGACTGCTCCTTGGCCTTTTGCTATGTGGGGCATTGATATGATTGGTGAGATCAAGCCTACTGCTTCTAATGGGCACCATTTCATCCTGGTTGCTATTGATTACTTTACAAAGTGGGTGGAGGCAGCTTCATTTGCATCTGTTACCAAGAATGTTGTGGCTCGATTCATTAAGAATAATCTCATATGTAGGTATGGTATCCCTGAGAGGATTATTACTGACAATGGCTCTAATCTGAATAACACTATGATTACTGATCTCTGCATGCAGTTCAAGATTAAGCATCACAACTCTTCTCCGTATTGTCCGAAGATGAATGAGGCAGTAGAAGCTGCTAATAAGAATATTAAGAAGATTATACAGAAGATGACTGTTACTTACAAGGACTGGCATGTGATGTTACCATTTTCTCTTCATGGTTATCGTACTACAATACGTACTTCCACAGGGGCAACCCCATTCTCCTTAGTCTATGGTATGGAAGCAGTTTTGCCCATTGAAGTTCAGATCCCTTCCTTAAGAATCATGAAGGATGCAGGCTTGGATGAAGATGAGTGGATTCAGACTCGACTTGACCAGATAAATTTGATTGATGAGAAAAGGTTAGCAGCTGTGTGTCATGGTCAGATGTACCAGAAACGGATGATCAAGGCTTTCAATAAGAAGGTTAAGCCAAAGGTATATCAGGCTGGTGACTTGGTAATCAAACGTATCATACTACCATAGGGTGATCCTAGAGGCAAGTGGACTCCTACATATGAAGGACCATTTGTGGTCAAAACAGTATTCTCAGGAGGTGCCATGATGCTTGCTACTATGGATGGTGAAGACTTCCCACAGCCTGTAAATGCAGACATAGTTAAAAAATACTACACATAAAAAGAGACCCGCTAGGTCGACTGGCCTAGGCAAAAATAAGGGCATCCCGGCGAACCAAAAGGGTTCGGGCAAAAATTAGGGATATATATAAAAAAAATGTACACCCGGCAAGTCGAAAACCTGAAAAGGCAGCTTGGGCAAAAAAGGGTATCCCGGTGGATTGAAAACCTGAAAGGGCAATCCAGGCAAAAGTTAGGGATTAAAGCGTATGACTATGTCTCGTTTGGATCACCCATGTAAACTCCAACCAGTTGTGCTACTTAATTCAAGCTCGAACAGATAAAGCGCAATCCAATCGTTTCCGTCTCAACAGCAGAAGATGAGATACTTGAAGATAATGGCAATAGTAGAATTGAAACTCAATAGGATTATTTCCCACATAGCTAATTTTCTTTGTTTTGTAAAAAATTTATGACAAATTCCTCTTACTAGGATTTCTGTCTCCTTGTACAAACTTGCCTATATATAGGTCATTTTGTGATATAAATAAAATTTCATCTTTGAATCCAGATTTACTTTTACCCTATTTACATAAGCGAAACGTCCATTGGTTGTGTTTGAATGTATGTATGCTTTTGAATATGATTGATGTTTACCAGAAATGCATAAAAATGCAGTAATAGTATTTACTAAGGACGAACGAGGGAAGGAATTTAACGAAGCTTCGCCGGTTCATCCCCACAAGATAACTACAAATCCCCAGTAGGGCAAATCCATCTTCATAAATACTTCGAGTTACATCTCCCCTTAAATTTATGTCCATCTCTTTTATCCTCAGTCGGGATACTCAGGAACTTATTCCTCCAATAGAAGTACGACGAACGAAGACAGGAGGTTATAAATACTATACTATCAAACAAGACGGGAGCAAGTTCCTTATATTCTTCAGCAACGAATCGGGATTTATTTTCCCTAGCCAGTAGTTGTTATACGAAGATATCCAGATGCTTCAGGCTGCATGATTCATACATACATCATTTACATCATATCATAACATACATATCCATAAATGCATAATACATTTACTTAGGTGCATCATACTATGCATGCATACATATTGCATAAACTAACATTCTCCTTGCAGGAAAGTTATATGCAGATAAATCAATATCAACAATTCACAACAGGTCAGAAATGATCCATACATTACTCAAAATGTCCTCGGAGAGTAGGAAAATGGTCTGTAAAAAGATCCATTCCCTAATCCAGGATACTTCCAGAAGATTTCATCTATCTGGCCTTGAATAGCAGGCAAACGGTTTATACAAAGATCCATTCCCTGGTTCAAGATATTTTTCAGAAGAACTAATCCTGACATTCTTTTGGCCCTTGAATAGCAGGCAAACGGTCTAAACAAAGATCCATTCCCTGGTTCAAGATATTTTTCAGAAGAACTAATCCTGACGTTCTTTTGGCCCTTGAATAGCAGGCAAACGATCTGTACAAAGATCCATTCCCTGGTTCAAGATATTTTTCAGAAGAACTAATCCTTCCGTTCTTTTGACCTTGAATAGTAGGCAAACGATCTGTACAAAGATCCATTCCCTGGTTCAAGATATTTTTCAAAAGAACTAATCATGACGTTCTTTTGACCTTGAATAGCAGGCAAACGATCTGTACAAAGATCCATTCCATGGTTCAAGATATTTTTCAGAAGAACTAATCCTGACGTTCTTTTGACCTTGAATAGCAGGAAAACGGTCTATACAAAGATCCATTCCCTGGTTCAAGATATTTTTCAGAAGAACTAATCCTGACGTTCTTTTGACCTTAGAAAATAGGCAAACGGTCTGTACAAAGATCCATTCCCTAATCCAAGATACTTCCAGAAGAGATAATCATCACGAAGATTTATTTCTAATGGTCCGTTCAACAATTCAAACTATGTTGCATAAACGATTTAGAGACGGCCTATACGAAGACCTAGTACTGATATCCAGTATCAACATAAATCTATCATCACATCTAGTTCTTTAGATGGCATCTCTAAGCCCATCTCCAGTTCTTCCAGATGGCATCTCTAAGCCCATCTCCAGTTCTTCCAAGTGGCATCTTCAAGCCCACTCCAGCATATACAACTAATCATCAGTGTTATTTTGTGCACCGGTGAGTGCAAATTTTTGGGCTTTTGTGTTCAATCCCCTTCAACCTTCCAGGTCACGACTGGCACATATACCAATCTAACCCCTCAGGTTTCAGAAACTTGAACAGGAGCAGCTGTTGCACCCCAAAATTTGCCCTCCATAAGACAAGACATTGTGTACTAAGAGGCTCACAAGGTTCACAAGGTTCACAAGACATCTCATGAGGTTCACAAGGTTCACAAGATTCACAATTATTCAGAAAGTTTGACAATTCCCTCAGACAATGCATCCTCATAAGCACTGCATCTTAAACTAGGGTTTTGACTTTCATCAGGCTAAATGGACTTCCAAGACTAAAATTGAGCTTCATAGCATCCTATATGTGTTCAAGAATCCCCATGTCAGGTTTCAAGACTTTCCCAAAAGATTTGCTCAGTCAGATGATCAGATAGGTTAAAATCAGTCAAAGCAGTTAAAAAGTCAAACTGAGGTCAACTGTGGTCAAACCAAAGTCAAACTTCATGATATTTTGCCAACATCAAGTATATGAAGTAAAATTCATCATTTGATCAAGGGTTGATCATGAATCATCAAGGAGATTTCAGATCATCAAGAATCAGGAGTTTCTAAATTAGGGTTTTCACAGGAAAAGTCAACTGAACTTTGACCAGCCATAACTTTCACATGCTTCATCAATTTTTTTTCATCCAAATCTCATTTTGAAGGAAATTGAATTCTCTACAACTTTGTGTCTCACAAGCCAGGCCCAAAAATGCTTCATTTGGAAGGTATGAGCTAAGACATGATAGGTCCTTTTAAAAGTCAACAAAAAGTCAACAACTTCAAAAGAGCATAACTTGAGAATGGTAAAAGATATGGACATGAGACCAAAGAGGTTGGTTATAGGACTCTTTAAGCTTTCCAAAATGTCCAATAATACCTTCATAAGCATTAAAATTGAAGGATTTGTGCCCTTGCAAAGTTGGGAAATTTTTGAGAGGTTTATGAAGCAAATGGGGTCTTAAAACCATAATTCACCAAATGGGCTTACTTTTTTGTGATCCAATTGGTTCCATGACATCATGCACGAAATTAAATTGATTTATTCATAATTTTATTCATTTTATTTTTATTTATTATGATTTTTTATGTTAAAAATCATTTTAAATTCAAATAAAATATGAAATAAGGGATATTTAAATTGATTTGGTTTCTAGAAAGTCTTAAATCATATTTGGACTTGATTGATACAAGAATAATGAGGATCATCCCAAAATAGCAAGGCTAGATCAAGATATTTCAAGTTTTAAAATCAAATATTTTTCAATCTTAAAAGGTCCAAATATCCACAAGTTTGTGAAAGCTCTTAACCTAATTTCATTCACTCCTATATATATAACATGAAGCAGCCTCAAATGCACGAATTCAGCCTCTTACACATTGTTCAAACTTCACAAAATCCTTCAAAAAACTCCAATTCGGATTCCAAGGTAGAGGGGATTTCAAAGAGTTTTAAGCATTGCAATGTGTTCTATGATGTCTATTGAACATATTTGGATCATAAACAACACCTAAAACACCTCCATTCGCATAATCCGAATCCATCTTTTCATATTTTTTTTGATTTATTCGTTCATGATTATTTACATGTTATTAATGAATTTTGTTTAGTGATTTGTGTTCAATGAAGGTTTGTGATGAATTCTGGGCAGTTCAATTGAAGAAACCGTGGCCGAATTGAGTGATGCCATTTTAGGGTTCTTGACTTTCAATTTAGGGTTTCATGATTAAATGAGTATAAACAAATTCTAAGACCATGGATCAATCGTAAATGACCTCTGGATTATGTTTGTGTATTCAATTTGACAAAATTTTACATGAATGATGATGTTTGAGTTTCGTAGGATTATCTGCCATTTGAAATTTCGCAGGAAAGTTCGTGGAAAAATTCGTAGGTAAATGTGCAGAGCCAGAGGTTGAAGATGAAGTCTTGGCGCGCAGAAGAAATTCAAATATGAAACATAATATTTTATTATTTAGTTCTTATATTATTTCACAAACGAGCGCGTAGCTCAGTTGGTTTTGGTGTGCGTGTGATGAGCTGAAGGGCTTGGGTTCGAAACCAGCCGAATGCATTTTTTTGCTTGATTTGTTTTATTTTTCAGAACAACAACAAAACAAACTTAAAGGGGATGGCTATCAGCTGCGTTGCAGTGACCCAGTGGTTGTGCTGCTGATTGTTTAGGTAAAGGACCTGGGTTCAAATCCCAGGTCCTATTTTTTTAGGTTTTTTTTTATATTTATTTTTACTTATTTTATTCTTTAAATCAATTTAAATAATTTATAAACAATATATAAATCATTTTTTTCTTTTAATACTTATATTATTTTCTCAAAACCTAAATTAATATATTTATTTCTTTATATGTTTTTTTGATAATATTTATTAATATGTATGTATTTATTTAATTATTAAATTAATATTGTAAATTAAATTGGAAACCCTAATATTTTTGTATATAATTAAAACCCTAATTATCCTTAACCCTAATTTATTTTCTAATCACTAAAAACCCTAATTTCTTTTAAATTTTTAATTCCTCACTTTAATTATTTTTGTTTAACTAATATACTTAATAAATATTTCTAATATACATAATCAAATCATTAATCATGTCTTATTTTGTAAATAAATTAATATATGATTTATTATTATTATCTTTATTATTCTATTTTCATATCAAAAAACTTCTAAAAAAATGTTTGTTTAATTTTAATTATCTTGTATATATTTTATATTTTGTACTAACCTTTTCCTCTTATTATTGTTTTATCACTAACCATTTTATTTTAATTGTTTATTATATAATTATTATTTAATTTGCTTTTATTATAATGTAATTGTACAAGCCATGTAATAGTTGTAGTATTTTATTGTTTATTTATTTATAAGTATATTGCTATGGTTAGTAAAATAGGGAGTGATAATATGTTTGTATTTTAAAATTAATTTAGATCACTAATTATAAGATAAATATTTGAATTTATACACGCACACACGTAAGTCGATCTTTGATCGCCATCTCACTTCTTAAGGATATCCCTCATGTTGCCTAAATCAAATGGTCAAGTAAGGTGTCTAAAAGCAAAGTCCCTTCTCCATTAATATCATCTTGTCCCTTTACGATTATAAGATCAAGTCCCTTCGAATGTTGCCTTCGTAAATGATCTTGTCCCTTTCAAATAAAAGATGATAAGTCCCTTCGAATTGCTAAGACACCTTACAGTTGCCTAATCACAGATGACCCTTCACATGTCCCATACCACATCCAAGGTAATGACTACCTATTCCTTAATAATAGGGATAGTCTTACCATTGAAAGAACATTTAAGAACAGTAAAGATTCAAATTAGGGTAGGTTCCTCTTAAGTACTTGCTCACTCATTCAAAAACATTTCATAACACTTCACATTTTCAAACAATTTTCAAAACAAAGTCTTTATATATATCCATACAAGGATCATTATAAAGTACTTAAGAAAAATTTTAATCACACACTACACTTCTCAAAACAATTTAAAGTGAGCTAAGTAATTAAGATCCCATGGATAACCATGGATGTAAAAGGTGTTAACACCTTCCCTTTACATAACCTACCCCCCGAACCCAAAAATATTTTAAGGTCTTTCCTGTTCTTTTATGCCCTTTCCTTTGGATAAAATAAAAGTCGGTGGCGACTCTTGCTATCCGCAACATTTAACTAAAGTCAGTTCTCCCACCGTGTTACACCTGCAACCTGTTAAGACAAAGGAAAACGCACAAGTGTCCCGAGGTATCCTCAACCGAATTCCTTCATAGGAGTTAGATTTACTTGAAAGTAACATATTTCCTACAAGAACTTATTAAAATGGCTCATATGTTCTTATACAAGTGTTGTATCATGAACTTTTGACATTTTGAAAACGAAACAAAAAATGTACAAAACAAAGTGTGACTGAAAATTCTGATTTTATTGATTTGTGTGCCCTGAATAGGAAAGTACAGTCAAAAAAGCAAATCCCATGAAAAGAGGAGATTGCTGTAAATTGAGAAAATAAAAAGTGTTGGCAATGTTGAAGATGACGCTCCAGTGAGCTCCCTCTGCTATGACCCGTATGACCTTGACGTTCTTCTTATCTTGCTTTCTGAGAAGGTTGATTATGACCAACACTTTATCCTTTCGAAGCTTGCCATGTTGTGACTGATACAGATGAATTCAGAATACAGTTGTTCGCTTATTCCCTGATTTTGCGTGGCTCGCCCTTTCGGGTTTTCAATCCACCGGGATATCCATTTTTGCCTGAGCTGTCCGATGTGGATTTTCAACTCAGCGGGTGTACATTTTTTTCCTTCAATTTTCCCTTATTTTTTTCCGAGTCTTTTATTCTGTTTTTGACTCTCCGGGATGCCCTATTTTTGCCTGGACTTACATTCTGTTTTTATGTCCAGGGGGTCTTTTTATGCGAAGTATTTTTTAACTGCTTCTGAATTCACAGGAGACAGGAAGTCCTCGCCATCCATAGTAGTGAGCATCAGTGCCCCGCCAGAGAAAACTTTCTTTACTATGAATGAGCCTTCGTAGTTTGGCGTCCATTTTCCCCCGTGGTCTGTATGAGGAGGAAGAAGTCTCTTCAGAACAAACTCTCCCACTTGGTATTCCCGAGGTCTGACTTTCTGATCGAAGGCTTTCTTCATTCGTTTCTGATACAACTGTCCATGACAGATAACTGCTAATCTTTTCTCTTCAATCAAATTCAGTTGATTGTATCGAGACCGGACCAATTCTACTTCATCCAGTTTCACATCCATCATTACCCGTAAGGAGAGTAGTTCAACTTGAACAAGTAGGACAACTTCCATACCATACACAAGTTGATAAGGTGTTGCCCCAGTAGATGTTCTGATAGAGGTTCGGTACCCATGCAAGGAAAATGGTAGCATTTCGTGCCAGTTTTTATAAGTTACCACCATCTTTTGCAAAATCTTCTTGATGTTTTTGTTAGCTGCCTCAATAGCGCCATTCATCTTTGGCCTGTAAGGAGAAGAGTTGTGATGTTGAATTTTGAAATCCCGACAAAGTTCTGCCATCATCTTGTTGTTCAAATTGGAACCATTATCAGAAATGATTCGCTCGGGAACTCCATATCGACATATGATATCCCTTTTCAGAAATCGAGCTACCACTTGCCTGGTGACGTTTACATACGAAGCTGCTTCAACCCATTTGGTGAAGTAATCAATGGCTATCAGGATGAATCTGTGACCATTTGAAGTAGTTGGTTCAATCTTTCCAATCATATCAATGCCCCACACGGAGAAGGGCCAAGGTGAAGACATTACATTCAAAGGATTCGGAGGCATATGCACTTTATCTGTGTAGATTTGGCATTTGTGGCATTTTCTGGCATAAGCACAATAGTCTGCATCCATTGTGAACCAGTAGTAACCCAATATTAACAACTTCTTTTCCATTGCATGTCCTCCGGCATGGGTACCAAAAGAACCTTCATGTACTTCGTGCATTAGTAGGTCTGCTTCCTTCTTGTCAACACATCTGAGCAAGACCATATCAAAGTTTCGCTTGTACAAAGAACCATCAGTATTGAGGAAGAAGCTACCGGCTAACCTTCTTAATGTCTTCTTATCGTTTGACGATGGCCCAGGTGGGTATGTCTGAGTTTCTAAGAAGCATTTGATGTCATGGAACCAAGGCTTGTTGTCAGTGGAAGTGTCCACAGAGAATACATATGTCGGTCTGTCTAGTTTGGATACCAAAATCCTAGGCACATAATTAGCAGCTTGTACTTTGATCATGGACGAAATGGTAGCCAAAGCGTCTGCAAACTGATTCTTATCTCAAGGGATGTATTCAAGCTTAACTGTTGTGAAGAAGGTCAACAATCTCCTCGTATAGTCACGGTAGGGAATCAGATGCTCCTGATGAGTGTACCACTTGCCGTTGGTCTGATTGATTACCAAAGCTGAATCTCTGAATACATTCAAGGTTTTGATCCTGAGGTCAATGGCTTCCTCAAGACCCATGATAAAAGCTTTGTATTCTGCTTCGTTGTTAGTGCAAGCGAAGGTGAGCTTTGCTGAGAAAGGCATATGAACTCCCTTGGGTGTGATAAGTACTGCAGCAACCCCACGGCCGTTGCAATTGACTGCCCCATCGAACATCATAGTCCATGATTCTTCTGGGTCAAGTCCTTCAGTGTGAATAGGCTCTTCAGAATCTTTTTCTTTCAAGAACATGATGTCTTCATCATGGAAGTCAAATCTCATAGGTTGGTAATCATCAATGGGTTGCTCGGCTAGATAGTCAGACAATACACTGCCCTTGATGACTTTCTGAGAGGTGTACTGAATGTCATATTGTCGCTCCCCGGATTTCCATCCTGGTACAAACGCGTAAGTGGCGCGGAAGAGGTAGAGTCACCAGCCAGGCATTTTTATCCCGAAGGAACGGGAATGGTAATGCTGCACAAACCAGAAGAAAAGAAGAGGAAGGACACGGGTCCTGCGAACCAAAGAGACTGAGTTCGGGAGTCGGTTACGACCTGGAAAGGTATTAGCACCCCAGATCGTCCTCCGTACCCGACGGGATCCACGCTTGCAAAGAAAAATGTTTCAAAGGGTGAAGAAATGAAAGTTGCTGCAAAGAAAATGAACTGAAATTGGAAAAGGAAAAGAAAAGGGAATTGAAAAAGAAATGCAAAGGAAAAATGTAGGGAAAATAAAGATTGTGCTCGAACGGGCCCTACCCCGCTGCCTACGTACCTCATCTGGACAATGAGGATCAGAGTCGTCGTAGTTCCTCTAACTAGGGGTGGAAAAGATTGCTTGTGTCTTAAGGCTTGAACTGCCTATGTCAATGCTCAGGTGTTGCAGGCTCGGACGACGAGTGCGTAACCGTCTTGCAAAATGACAAGTAGGAGCAAGTTCGCGTACGGAGCGAAGGAGATGAGAAAAGAATTCCCAAAGGAAAGACGCTTATTGTTTGTTTGTGTTTTTTATGAAGCTTTTAGGAGTGTGTCACAAGAAAGTGAACTCAAGCTCTTTTCCATGGAATGTGCACTTGTCACTACATTCCAAGATGGAATAATAGAACAAGCACACTCAAGTAAGGAGAAGATCCCCAAAACGTGAATCCAGAGATTAGGGCCTAAGCTCACTAACTCATTAACTTATTAAGTGCTTTTTTTTGGGTATTTACAATGAAGAAGTGTTTTTTTTATGATTTTCTTGGTGAAGATGATACCCTGATCAGAGTTGTGCATCACAAGACAAGCTTGTACTATCCCAAGATGGGAAGACTACAAGTGTCTCATGGGATAAGGCTATTGCTCAAGGTATCACTTCATTCATTATTAAGTGTCTTCTTTAGGGTTTTGAGATGAGAAGAAAACAGAAACCACAAGGATCACAAAGGCAAAAGTCTAATGGGGGACTAATGAATCCTAAGTGTTGTCATGCATGGAAATCCTAGGTTAGTGAGGTTTACTATCTTAAAGAAAAAAAGAAGGAAACCAAGAGGAGCAAGAAGAAGAGGAAGCAAGAGCTAGCAAGCAACTTACTCCTCTAAAGGAGATAAGTTGCTCCTAGAGGAAGAAGAAAATAAATGAAATACATGATGGCATAAGGCACATCAAAACATAAGGAGAAAGCACTTAAAAAGAGAGAAGGATGAAGAATTGAAATGTAGATGAATGTCCACACTTCTCTCACCATGAGCCCCTGCAAGTTAGCCAAAATCCAGCACATGCTCATTAATAAAATCATGGCAATGACATGCTCAAAGCTCACCCCAATCAAGATCAAACAATCATGCCAAACAATGCACATACAAGCATTTACGTGTCGAGAATATGGAAGCACGCATCAATCAGCAAGAAAATCACCCAAACAATCATATTCAATGATCATATAATGATCCATGGCATTTAAAACAAGTAAGGGGATCAAACATGCTTGAAATAAGGCAAAAATGGCTTACTGCTTCAGTGTTAACCGGTTAACCAATCTGTTAACCGGTTAACCATGCCAAAACCTGCATAAACACAGCACAATTCAGGTGCGTTAACCAGTTAACCAATCCGTTAACCGGTTAACGCTGTTAAAACAACAACAATTATGCAGAAAATCAGCTTACAAAAATCTTTTCCAAACAATCTTACACCAGACCAGCAAGCATTTGAACATGAAGATAATGCATCAATTCACATTAAATGGCATCATCAAGCTTATGAACATTAATACATAGATCCGGTTACCAATCAATCAATCAAGCAACACAAGCAAATGTGCAAACATGTGGTGGATCTAAAGCTCAAGCATGCAAATAAACTAAAAACAGAGCTAGATCTGAATTTAACCAACCTACAAGCTGAGGTATGCTTTGGTAGTTGTTGATTGAGATGAAAACGATAGATCTCGCGCAAAACTTTGAAGATCCGATGTTAAGCTTCACACTCCGTGCAAAATAAATGCAAGAACAAGCTCTTGATGCAGAATTTTTGATCCAAAAGCACTTCTAGATCCCAAACCAGATCTGAATCACCACTAAAACCAGCAAAAAGATATAATGAAGTTATGGATGGAGGTCTAGTTCCAAGATCTACACACCTCAAGGCAAGGTTATGTGATCTTCAAAGAGGAACTTTGAGTGATTTGGAAAATTGGGAGAGAAAAGTGAGAATTGTGAGTGAGAGGAGTGAAAATTCAGAAAATGAGAGTAAAAAATGAGGGAGAGGTCCCTTTGGTTTGGAGAGAAATGATTAAATATGGTTTAGGTTTGGGGCCCAAAAATTAGGCTTGGGATCCAAAATTATGGTTTGGGTAGTGTGATTAGGATGTAGCAATGGGATTAGGCTTAGACAAGGGCTCTAGATCCTTCTCTTTAATTTCCAATTAATTCAAAATGAATAAAATCAGAAAAATGAAAAATGGAGCAAAAATCACACATGCTGAATTGCTGCTGGAAATTCAAAATTCGTGGCCGTTAACCAATCCGTTAACCGGTTAACGCCAGTAAATTTTGAATTTCCCTCCTTTTGGTGGGAACCTTCAAGAATAAGCTGATGCCAACCGTTTTGATCTGATTTTGATCCTCCATCCTTTATAATGCTTTGACCCTGATGTCAACCTTATAACCTGCCTTGTGAGCCTTGAATTTCCCCGACGATTGATCACATGCCTGATGCTGGAATATGCAAGTGCCATGCTTCATTTTTCTATGCAATATGCTAAGCACATGTCATGCTGATGAGGATTATGATATGATGATGATGCTAAACAGGAGAGGGAAAATTTGGAGTGTTACAGCTGCCCCTATTCAAACAACTATTAATCTAAAAAGGACGGTAGCACGGGCTATCGACCGTTCAAGATAAACTGTGGTTGAATACCAAGAAAACCTAAAATTTGCACTCTGACGAAGAATGCATAAACTAGGAAATAAACCCAACCAAGTGACGCTTTGGTGACTGAAGTGGAGGGAAAGCAGACGAGCTCCTCCCAAGTTGAAACTGTTATTTGGAATTAGAATACTTTGACAGACGAGTCTTCTTCGAACAATCCTGTTACGCCAGGAACTGGACATACGAGCCCTTACATACTCTGCAAGACATATAGCTTGAGACAGACAAATCTCCTTCAGATATACCTGTTACGCCATGACCGGTGATGCACTTAAGTTTGTGGGATAGACATGCATAGTCAAGGTAGAGAACCCTCCCTCATATATTATCCGTGGATGTATGGTCTAAGACAGACGAGCCTTCTTTGAGCAAACCTGTTACGCCAGGTGCAACATTACTAATTGGTGCTTGAGACAGACGAGCCTCCTTCGGATAAACCTGTTACGCCAGGACCGGTAACCATTTTGACATTTATTCCCACAGTCAGGATTTCAAACCTCTTCAATACAGACGAGTATTGGATGATCATCAAGAGAAACACAGACGAGTGCCATAAGTCAATGATACAAACGAATATCAGATGATGATCCAAGAAACGCAAACGAGCGCTTCAGGCGATGATACAGACGAATATCAGCCACTGGTATAAACGAAAACCAGAAATTCAAACACAGACGAGCATTTGGAGTAGCAACACAGACGAGTATCAGGGTGATTATCAAATCAACACATATGGATATAAGCCGACATAGACGAGTGCGAGGGATGATACAGACGAGTATCCAAACAATGTGGACGAGCTTCAAACAGATAATAAACACAAACGAGTGCTGGAGAATGCAGACGAGCAACCACAAATATCAAACACAGACGAGTGTTGGGAAAGTGCAGACGAGCAACAACAAATATCACACACAGACGAGTGTTGGAAAGTGCAGACGAGCAACAACAAAGATCACACACAGACGAATGTTGGAAAGTGCAGACGAGCAACGACAAAGTAATCATGGGCAACTGCTGGGGAAAGCAAACGAGCAATACCAAAGTGACAACACAGACGAGTGTTGGAAAGTGCAGACGAGCAACAACAAAGATCACACACAGATGAGTGTTGGAAAGTATTTCCATGAAGGTTGTATCTCAATCAGGGAACTCTGCGGGGAAATGACGATCTTCCAACACGGCTGGGGAGATGCTTCCTCAAATATCCTTTGTTAGTGACAAGAGTTTTGACAGATAAACTCTGTGGGGAATGGGACTCCCATTGCTTGCTGGGCATACTCCACTGGGGAAGATAAACTGCTTGGGCTACCTGCCAAGACTTAGCCGGGGAAAATTATGCTTGGGAGAATGTGACGCCATCCTGCAAAACCTGCAACAACAGAAAACATATATGTGCCCCGGGACTGGCATGGTATGATCTGTTCATCCATCGTCACCCAACACTCAAAGAGGATTTCAAATGTTTCCTCTGATAAAGTTGACCATGACAGATAGCCGCTAATCTCTTTTCCTCAATTAGACATAGCTGATTGTATCGAGAACGCACCCATTCAGCCTCATCAAGCTTCACATCCATCATCACACGCAATGAGGGAATCTCTACTTCAACAGGCAAGACTGCCTCCATACCATATACCAGTGAGAAGGGAGTTGCCCCAGTTGACGTCCTGACTGACGTTCGGTACCCATGCAGCGCAAATGGCAACATCTCATGCCAAACTTTGTAAGTGACAACCATTTTTTGCACAATCTTCTTGATGTTCTTGTTTGCCGCCTCTACTGCACCATTCATCTTTGGCCGGTAAGGAGAAGAATTGTGATGCTGGATCTTGAAGTCCCGACACAATTCTGCCATCATCTTATTGTTCAAGTTAGAACCATTGTCAGTAATGATTCTTTCGGGCACTCCGTATCTGCAAATGATGTCTCTTTTCAAAAATCTGGCTACCACTTGACGAGTGACATTGGCATAGGACGCTGCTTCCACCCATTTAGTGAAGTAATCAATCGCAACCAAGATGAAGCAATGACCATTTGAAGCAGTAGGCTCTATTTTTACGATCATGTCAATGCCCCACATAGAAAAGGGCCAAGGAGATGACATGACGTTGAGCGGGCTAGGAGGAACATGCACCTTGTCTGCCTAAATCTGGCACTTGTGGCATTTACGGGCATACGAGCAACAGTCTGCATCCATTGTCATCTAATAGTACCCCGATCTCAACAACTTCTTAGCCATTGCATGTCCTCCTGCATGAGTACCGAAAGATCCCTCGTGGACTTCCTGCATCAACAGGCTTGCTTCGTGTCTATCCACGCATCTGAGCAAGACCATGTCAAAGTTCCTCTTATACAACATCCCATCTGTAATCAAGAAGAAACTAGCAGAAAGTCGCCTCAAGGTCTTCTTGTCATTGGATGATGCCCATAATGGGTATTCTTGCTTTTCCAGGAAGAGCTTGATATCAAAGTACCAAGGTTTCTCATCAGACACTGCGTCTACAGAGAAAGCATAAGCTGGTGCGTCAAGCCGGGAAATGTCAATCCTGGGCACGTAGTTCCAACACAAGACTTTGATGGACGAAGAAATAGTAGCCAATGCATCAGCAAATTGATTCTCATCACGTGGTATGTACTGGAGCTTAACTGTTGTGAAGAACTTCAAAAACATTCTGGCATAATCCCTGTAAGGAATTAGATGCTCTTGATGCGTATACCACTTGCCGGTAACCTGGTTAATGACGAGGGCTGAATCTCCGAATATATCGAGGGTCTTAATCCGAAGATTAATAGCCTCCTCTATTCCCATTATGCATGCCTCGTATTTCGCTTCATTGTTGGTGCAACCAAAAGTAATTCTGGCAGCGAAGAGAAAGTGGACACCTTCAGGAGTAATAAGAACAACACCAACTCCACGTCCGTTGATATTGACTACCCCATCAAACATCAACTTCTATTTGGATTCAGGGTCTAGCCCCTCCTCTGGAAGTGGTTCCTCGCAATCGTTTGCTTTGAGGTACATGATGTCCTCATCAGGGAAATCAAACTTCATTGGATGATAATCATCTTCAAGAGGTTGTTGTGCAAGGTAATCCGACAATACACTTCCCTTGATGGCTTTCTGAGAAGTATATTGTATGTCATACTCTGTTAATATCATTTTCCATCTAGCAACCCTTCCGGTTAACGCTGGTTTCTCAAAGATATACTTGACAGGATCCATTTTGGAAATTAGCAGTGTGGTATGGGTCAACATGTACTGTCTCAGTCGGCGAGCAGCCCATACCAAAGCGCAATAAGTTTTCTCGAGCAGTGAGTAACGGGATTCACAGTCGGTAAACTTTTTGCTAAGGTAATAAATAGCGTACTCTTTTCGACCAGACTCGTTGTGTTGGCCTAGAACACACCCCATTGACCCTTCTAGCACAGTCAAATACATGATAAGCGGCCGTCCTGGAACTGGAGGCATTAGAATCAGAGGTGTCTACAAATATTCTTTTATCTTATCGAAAGCTCTTTGGCAATCCTCATTCCACCTGACCGTTTGCTATTTTCTTAGCAATTTGAATATTGGTTCGCACGTGGCAGTTAGATGAGATATGAACCGTGAAATGTAGTTCAACCTCCCTAAAAACCCACGCACTTCTTTTTCTGTTTTCGGTGTCGGCATATCTTGTATTGCTTTTACTTTTGCAGGATCTACCTCAATTCCTTTCTGACTAACAATGAAACCCAGCAGTTTCCCGAAACGCACTCCGAAAGTGCACTTGTTTGGATTCAACCTCAGCTTATACTTTATTAGTCTATCAAACAGCTTCTTGAGATTGACTAGATGCTCTTCTTCGTCTTGGGACTTGGCAATCATATCGTCCACATAGCACTTTATCTCCTTGTGTATCATGTCGTGGAACAATGTGACTATAGTCCGCTGGTATGTTGCCCCAACGTTCTTCAAACCAAAGGGCATGACCTTGTAGCAGAATGTACCCCACGGGGTAATGAACGTTGTTTTCTCCATGTCTTCCGGTGCCATCTTAATCTGATTATACCCGGAGAATCCATCCATGAAGGAAAATACCGAGAATTGAGCAGTGTTATCTACCAGCACATCAATGTGAGGTAATGGAAAGTCATCTTTTGGGCTCGCTCTATTTAAATCCCGGTAATCAACGCACATCCGGACCTTGCCGTCCTTCTTTGGTACAGGCACAATGTTAGCTACCCAAGGTGGGTAACTAGTTACAGCAAGGAATCTGGCATCCCACTGTTTCTGCACTTCCTCCTTGATCTTCATTGCCATGTCAGGACGCGTTCTTCTCAACTTCTGTTTCACAGGAGGACAGTCTTCTCTCAATGGTAGCTTATGTACAACAATGTCGGTATCCAACCCTGGCATATCTTGATACGACCAGGCGAATATATCCACATACTCACGCAGCATACCAATCAATTCTTTCTTTACTTCGGCCTGCAGACTGGCCCCAATCTTGATCTCTTTCTTCACATCTTCAATGCCGATGTTGATAATCTCAATTTCTTCCTGATGAGGCTGAATAACTCGTTCCTCTTGTTTCAACAATCTGACCAATTCTTTAGGGAGTTCACAGTCTTCCTCAACCCCTTCATCAGCTTGGTAGATAGGATTGTCAAAGTCATGCATGGTCATATCAGGAAGGTTATAAATAGAATCCGGATGATCAACACGGCACAGATGATGTGCTTATTTCAGAATCTGTTTATTTTTCAAAAGAGAGGCAAACACAAAAACAAAAAGGAAAAACACATTGTCATTTTTATATTTTTTTTTGTGAAAAATTTAAAATGAAAGAAAGAGAACGCAATTTGTCTGAAAATGTCCTTTATTTCGTGGTAAAATAAATGCATACAAACATGGTGGCCCATACAATGGATCCTAGCACCTTGGGCAGAGTGCAGGATTTGACAATGCAGCATGATAAGAGAAGGAAACAAATAAATTACTCTGGTTGCCAGGTAACTTGGATGATGTCTTCAGCAGACCAGTTCTTCAGCTCCTCTCCGGGTGCACACGGATGAATCCAGTTGTCCCAGTCACCATCACTGTCTCCCTCTTCATTAGTTGCACAGATATGGTTGCGGTCGAGCATCCCAGCGCTTGTAAAAGTAATGGCTTTACCACTTGGAGGCCAGTTAGATCCACTAGGCTGATAACCCAAACCAAACTTGTCATCTTTCTTCTCTAATTCCAGCAATTTCCCCCAGCCTTGGGCGCTTCCTGACTGAACCACCTCCTTTGCCTGTTTGTAGGAGTGAATCGAGGTACCTTCTTTCTCACTGTTCTTCTCTACTGGAGTCAAAATGCTGACATTAACCACTTCGAAGGCCTGACACAGAGTCTCATGGATCTCTCCGTCCATCTCTACATATTTGAAAGTTGATAAATGGCTCACAAAGATGTCTTCCTCTCTGTACACAATGATTACTTGGCCATCAACCACGTATTTTAGCTTTTGATGCAGAGTGGATGTTACAGCTCTGGCAGCATGAATCCATGGACGTCCCAGTAGGCAATTATACGTGGGCTGAATGTCCATGACGTAGAAGGTGTTTTTGAATACTTGAGACCCTATTTTCACAGGTAACTCAACTTCTCCAAACACTGACCTTCTGGACCCATCAAAAGCTTTAACTATCAAATCACTGGGTCTTAGAACGATACCATCAACATTCAGCTTCATTAATGCTTTCTTCAGGAGTACATTAAGAGAAGAGCCTGTGTCAACCAGGACATGCGACAAAACAACACCCTTACACTCCATAGTAATATGCAGTGCTTTGTTATGGTTACGGCCCTCTGACGTAAGGTCTCTATCTGTAAAGCCCATTCTGTGGCTTGCATTCACACTGCCCACTACAGCTTCCAGTTGATTAACAGTTATTTCTTGAGGAACGTATGTCATCTGCAACACTTTTAGCAAGGCTTCTCTATGTGCGGGAGAACACATCAGCAAAGACAGAATTGATATTTTGGACGGCGTCTGGTTCAACTGTTCGACCACCTCATAATCACTCTTTTTAATTATCCGCATAAATTCCTCCACTTCCTTCTCAAAGGTACCCTGTCCAGCAGCAGGAGTTGTTATTTCTTCAGTCGCTGTTTGCTTTCCTTTAGCCTTTGTCGAAGCTTCAGCCTCAAAATCTCCTCTCAGAACTGGGGGAGCAAATAGACGACCATTTCTCGTAAAACCTCCAACTCCTCCGACGTTCACTACAGTCGGGTAAATAGCTATTCACTTACTCTCCACTTTCTGTCCTTCCACGTACACATCTGAGCCGTAATGCCATGGGATGGCTTTATCATCTATATATGGAACATGCCCAGGAACAGTGATAGTCACAGGACTGAATTCAGGAACATAAATGGTCACAGGTTCTCTTCTAGCAGGCATCTCAGCTGGATCATAAAACGATGGTTATAGTGGACACATCATCAACTTCATTATCAACTTTGTCAAACTGCAATGACCCTTCATTAATCAGATTCTGCAATCCCCTCTTCAGATCCTCACAACCGTTCACCGAATTCACACACTTTTCACAAACAGAACTGCATCCCTGAAACACTTGTCCTTTCAACAGCCTCTCCTTCACTACCAAAAGCGGAGTCTTCACCTCTTCTATACTCAGAATCAAACTTAACTTCTCACCACCCTCAACAGCATTTATTCTAGCCCCTCCGTGGTTCAGAATAGGGTTTGAAGTAACATTTGGCGGTGGTGCAAAGTTAATCTCCTTGGAGTCGATCAAATCTTGAACTTTGTGTTGTAGCGCCCTGCACTTCTCAGTTGAGTGCCCGGGTGCCCCTGAATGGAAAGCGCATCTAGCATTGGCATCGTACCCCACTGGAAGCTCTCCAGGTGGTGGTTGTTCCAAAGTCCTCAGTTGTATCAAATTCAGGTCTAGCAACCTCTGCAGCAATGCAATGTAAGTCATGGGAATTTCCTCAAGCACCCTATTAGCCGGACGAGCTTGTCTTGGCTGATAAGGTCTTTGTTGATAGTTGTTACGTTGTGGCTGCTGTTGTTGTTGTTGTTGTTGAGGTTGAGTCTGTACCTGCTGCACAGGACTGGAAGGGATATTGACAGCTGTCACTTGCTCATATGACCTTCTATATCCTCGGCCCCGTCCTCGGCCAAACACAGCATCGGTTTCACCTTCCCTCCTTCTTGGGGGTCCGCTGAAAGCTTTTCTTACTCCATTCGAATTGCTCGCACTTGTATCCTGAATCTTTCCCATCTTTAACAAAGTCTCGACCCTCTCCCTAGCAATTACTATATCATTGAACTTGGTAGCCGAACAAGACGCCGATCTTTCGATAAACATTCCTTGTAATGTTCCCATGAACATATTAGCCATCTCATTCTCCAGCAATGGTGGTTGCACTCTGGCAGCGAGCTGAAGCCACCTTTGAGCATATTCTTTAAACCCCTCCTTAGCATTTTGAGACATGTTTTGCAATTGAGTGCGATTTGGAGCCATGTCCAAATTGTACTGGTATTGCCTCAGGAAAGCCTCTGCCAGGTCCTTCCAGCTCTTAATGTTGACTCTACTTAGCTTCATATACCATTCCAAGGAGGCCCCAACCAGGCTGTCTTGGAAATAGTACATTCATAGCTTTTCATCATCAGTATGAGCAGCAATCCTTCCTACAAAGGACTGAAGATGAGTCTTTGGACACGCTTTGCCGTTGTACTTCTTGAAAGTTGGGACCTTGAACTTGTAAGGGATTCTAACCCCTGGAACCAAGCCCAAGTCAGTAATTTCGAACCCCAAGGAGTTCTGAGATTGAATAGCCCTGATCTGTTCTGCCATCTCTTCAAATTTCCTGTTCATTTCAGCCCCCCTAGCCTTCAGTTTCGTCCAGCAGAGTGAATTGTTCGTCTTGACCGTCCATCTGTACATTGTTCAGTCCGTCATTGATAATGGTAACCCCTGGCTGTGCTACATGGATTTTAACTTGACGGGCGCCCACACCGTTACGATTACCTCCCTCAGCAGTACCGTTGTTCCTGGCTTGACTATTTTCAACCAACTCACGCAGACGTTCCTAATTCTGACCCATTCCTGCCATAAGGGTCATAAAATTGTCCATCCTTAGTCTCAAGTCAGCTGAATCAGCCTGCATTTGATCCATGACTCTTTCTCTGTTGACTCTTGTGGGATATCTGTGTATGATCGGCTGTTCTCGAACTTTCCTGGGAGCTATAGTGCCTGAAACAACACAAACATTAGAAACTGAAGCACTACCTGCAAAACAAACAAACACGTCATATGCATGCAATGTAACTTCTCATGTTTCCAAGTTTTAAGCATTTGTATGCCCCAGTTCTGGTATTTGCTCCAGACAGCCACTTTGAGTATTAACTTTCAGACTTTCTCTTTGAAGAGTATTCAGATATTAGCAGTATCAGGCAAACAAGTCTTGCATATTCAGAAATGATAATTTGCATATTAACACTGTATATCATGGACAACCCACTGCCGGCCAAAAGTTAGAGCAACAACAAAAATATTCCCCGAAGGGTTACAAGTCATTACATGAATAAAAGACAAAAGAATAAAGCAAGACTCCTACAACAAGTCTGTAGGTAGTCTGAACAAATAAATAAACTAAACTGGAGACCCAGGTTCCTCTGCAGCCACCTCTGCTTTGTTCTTCTTCACACCTGCCCTCAGCTTGAGCACTTCAATCTCCTTCAGGGCCTTCTCCAAGGCAAACTGGCTTTGTGCTAACTGTTGAGTCTTTTCCCTTCGTATGTTGTGGACTTGCTCCACCTCTTCCTTCTTGAAGGCCATTTGCACCTCAAAAACTCTTCTTTCTCTTTAAACATCTTTTTCTCTTCCTCCCTTTGTCCTTGCAACTAAACAATGGACTGACGAGCTTCCTTGAGAGTCTTCAAAGTCTTTTTTCGTTCCGCTTCTCTTTTTGCTTCCATCAGACCCAACCTTTGAAAGTGAGCTTCCCTTCCAGCAAAGTCTTTCTCTTTAGCTTCCCAGGAAGCTTGCATCTTCTGCAGCTTTCCCTCTGCTTCATTTTTGGCCCGGTTGGCAAGATGGTACAGGCTAACCATTTCAGCATTCTCCACTCGAACTTCATGCAGCTGAGCTTCCAATTTCTTATACTCTTCAAGGGAGACAGTACTTTGGCTTGACACTTCTCTGGGATAAAGTGGAGCTTCTACTGAGAAAGGCATGAGAACTTCTTCTACATGCTTTTGCAACCATGTAGCAAAAGGAGGATATGCCTTGGGATCTACTATGCCAAAGTCTTTCTTACCCTTCCTCACTCTGTGAGCCCAAGCCTGAGATGCTTGTAGAACTAACTCCTTGTTTCCCTCCACAGGAAAATAAAAAGACTCAGCAAACTCTTCCATATTTGGAGGATCTCTCAAAGGATAACCAAATTGCTTTCTGGCTAATGTTGGATGATAACTGATCACACCCTTCCTTCCTTGCAAAGGCACTCCAGCAAATCTTCCACAACTGACCAACAACTCTTTTCCCAGCAGATCTCTGTCATATCCCCAGGCTATATCCTCAACAGTTAGCCCCATCAATCTTCTAGACCATCTCCACTCATCCCTCATTTCCTTGAAAGCACCTGATTTTGGCAATTGTCTGGCAAACCACTCAGCAAACAATGAAGCACAACAGCCCACTGGTCCACCTCAACCTTTCTCATTCCGGTAATGAACGTTGTAGTAGAAATCTCCCAACAGAGTTGGCACAGGATTGCCTTTAGCAAAGATAGAGATCACTTCCAAGCTCACAAATTCTTTCTCTCCCGAGAACAAGCTAGACCCATACACCATCAAAGCACCAAAATCCCCCCATTTACCCTCTTTAGCATATTCCTCAGCCTCTGGTATGAGCACACTCCAAAGGAGTCCTCTGCCTTCACTATCCTTCAGAGCCTTCTTGACTGTAGCAGCTGGTAAATGACAGACTTTGGCTATGTCCTCTTCCTTAAGCACCACCTCAGACCCATAGAAAGACAAGGTTTCTCTGACTGGAACGCCCAAAATGCTGGAAATCTCCTCCAAGGTAGGAGCCAAGATGTAATCTGGAAACACAAAGCATCGCAGCAGGGGATCATAAAACTGAAGCAAGGTATGCAAGCTGTCCTTCTGGTCTGCAGTGGGTTTGTCCACATACTTTAATATCTGGCCATATCTTTTTCTGAAATTTCCCAAGACTTGGTCATTCATCAAACCTGCTAATTTCTGAACACTTCTGACTTCAGGTTGAAGAAAAGTATAGTGAACATTCTTTTTCCTTGTAACTCTTCTGACTTCTGCCATCTAGAGATAAGATTTACCAGAACTGGGAGCTGACTATGAACAATAACCTGAAAAATGGAAACATAAACAGTTAATGCAAGAATGATGCAAATGAAAATGCAATGCAGGCATATGATCAATCTGGGACCATCTGGATACTGGACACTGAACATAAGGACCCTCTGATCAACTGCAAACCAAAATCCTCTGAGTCACAACCCATAGTACCAAGAAAACCAGAACACCAGAACCATAGGACCAAATCTCAACAAGGACCACTGATAATGAGGGTATGTAGAGGCCAAGGGTTCCTGCAAACCTGTAAACCCCTCCCAATCTCACTGGTATGCTCCGGGTCAAACATCACGGACTCTCAAAGCCGAATAGTAATAATACTTTCACCATTTCCGAGAAATGGCACATGACCAGATCAGGGAATCGGTTTGGTATTATATACTACGCAGGGAGGCCTCAGTAGAGTCCAGGAAGACAAGGTCATCCTATGCAAGTCCCAGGTGGGCCCTCGGATGCGAATGGGTTTGCCACAAAATGTGGTCTGCCACTGTCACCACTAAAGAGGGATGTTTCCACAAGGTTCTCAATGATCGGTCCCCAGCTGCACATAATTGTCAAGGTTATGAAATGAGAGAGGAAGATCCCCAAATCAAGACATTTCCAAGACGGTCGCAAATCTGGGTGTGGAACTCACTACTACCCCCATGACAATATCTCATGAAGCCAAAGTGGAACCACTCTAAGTCCTAAGGTGCACTCGAGCCGTGGTAATGAGCTCATCTCTCAGAAACAGTATCACCCAAGCCCACCAAACAGAAGATCCAGTCCAGACAGTCCAGTATAATATATGATGCAGAAAATAAATACTGAAAACTGTAAATAAAGCTGTAAATAAACTGTAAATAAACAACAGTAAAATACAACACACAACAACAAGCAATCAACACCCAAAGAAACAGAAACAAACAAGCGTTAGGAGAGACTCTCAAGGGAACCAGAGATTCTGGGTTCGTTCCCCAGCAGAGTCGCCAGCTGTCGCTCCCCGGATTTCCATCCAGGTACAAACGCTAAAGTGGCGTGGAAGAGGTAGAGTCGCCAGCCAGACATTTTTATCCCGAAGGAACGGGAATGGTAATACTGCACAAACCAGAAGAAAAGAAGAGGAAGGACACGGGTCCTGCGAACCAAAGAGACTGAGTTCGGGAGTCGGTTATGACCTGGGAAGGTATTAGCACCTTAGAACGTCCGACGTACCCGACGGGATCCACGCTTGCAAAGAAAAATGTTTCAAAGGGTGAAGAAATGAAAGCTGCTGCAAAGAAAATGAACTGAAATTGGAAAAGGAAAAGAAAAGGGAACTGAAAAAGAAATGCAAAGGAAAAATGTAGGGAAAATAAAGATTATGCTCGAACGGGCCCTACCCCGCTGCCTACGTACCTCATCTGGACAATGAGGATCAGAGTCGCCGTAGTTCCCCTAACTAGGGGTGGAAAAGATTGCTTGTGTCTTAAGGCTTGAACTGCCTATGTCAATGCTCAGGTGTTGCAGGCTCGGACGACGAGTGCGTAACCGTCTTGCAAAATGACAAGTAGGAGCAAGTTCGCGTACGGAGCGAAGGAGATGAGAAAATAATTCCCGAAGGAAAGACGCTTATTGTTTGTTTGTGTTTTTTATGAAGCTTTTAGGAGTGTGTCACAAGAAAGTGAACTCAAGCTCTTTTCCATGGAATGTGCACTTGTCACTACATTCCAAGATGGAATAATAGAACAAGCACACTCAAGTAAGGAGAAGATCCCCAAAACTTGAATCCAGAGATTAGGGCCTAAGCTCACTAACTCATTAACTTATTAAGTGCTTTTTTTTGGGTATTTACAATGAAGAAGTGTTTTTTTTATGATTTTCTTGGTGAAGATGATACCCTGATCAGACTTGTGCATCACAAGACAAGCTTGTACTATCCCAAGATGGGAAGACTACAAGTGTCTCATGGGATAAGGCTATTGCTCAAGGTATCACTTCATTCCTTATTAAGTGTCTTCTTTAGGGTTTTGAGATGAGAAGAGAAACCACAAGGATCACAAAGGCAAAAGTCTAATGGGGGACTAATGAATCCTAAGTGTTGTCATGCATGGAAATCCTAGGTTAGTGAGGTTTACTATCTTAAAGAAAAAAAGAAGGAAACCAAGAGGAGCAAGAAGAAGAGGAAGCAAGAGCTAGCAAGCAACTTACTCCTCTAAAGGAGATAAGTTGCTCCTAGAGGAAGAAGAAAATAAATGAAATACATGATGGCATAAGGCACATCAAAACACAAGGAGAAAACACTTAAAAAGAGAGAAGGATGAAGAATTGAAATGTAGATGAATGTCCACACTTCTCTTACCATGAGCCCCTGCAAGTTAGCCAAAATCCAGCACATGCTCATTAATAAAATCATGGCAATGACATGCTCAAAGCTCACCCCAATCAAGATCAAACAATCATGCCAAACAATGCACATACAAGCATTTACGTGTCGAGAATATGGAAGCACGCATCAATCAGCAAGAAAATCACCCAAACAATCATATTCAATGATCATATAATGATCCATGGCATTTAAAACAAGTAAGGGGATTAAACATGCTTGAAATAAGGCAAAAATGGCTTACTGCTTCAGTGTTAACCGGTTAACCAATCTGTTAACCGGTTAACCATGCCAAAACCTGCATAAACACAGCACAATTCAGGTGCGTTAACCGATTAACCAATCCGTTAACTGGTTAACGCTGTTAAAACATCAACAATTATGCAGAAAATCAGCTTACAAAAATCTTTTCCAAACAATCTTACACCAGACCAACAAGCATTTGAACATGAAGATAATGCATCAATTCACATTAAATGGCATCATCAAGCTTATGAACATTAATACATAGATCCGGTTACCAATCAATCAATCAAGCAACACAAGCAAATGTGCAAACATGTGACGGATCTAAAGCTCAAGCATGCAAATAAACTAAAAACAGAGCTAGATCTGAATTTAACCAACCTACAAAGCTGAGGTATGCTTTGCTAGTTATTGATTGAGCTGAAAACAATAGATCTCGCGCAAAACTTTGAAGATCCGATGTTAAGCTTCACACTCCGTGCAAAATAAATGCAAGAACAAGCTCTTGATGCAGAATTTTGGATCCAAAAGCACTTCTAGATCCCAAACCAGATCTGAATCACCACTAAAACCAGCAAAAAGATGTAATGAAGTTATGGATGGAGGTCTAGTTCCAAGATCTACACACCTCAAGGCAAGGTTATGTGATCTTCAAAGAGGAACTTTGAGTGATTTGGAAAATTGGGAGAGAAAAGTGAGAGAATTGTGAGTGAGAGGAGTGAAAATTCAGAAAATGAGAGTAAAAAATGAGGGAAAGGTCCCTTTGGTTTGGAGAGAAATGATTAAATATGGTTTAGGTTTGGGGCCCAAAAATTAGGCTTGGGATCCAAAATTATGGTTTGGGTAGTGTGATTAGGATGTAGCAATGGGATTAGGCTTGGACAAGGGCTTTAGATCCTTCTCTTTAATTTCCAATTAATTCAAAATGAATAAAATCAGAAAAAGGAAAAATGGAGCAAAAATCACACATGCTGAATTGCTGCTGGAAATTCAAAATTCGTGGCCGTTAACCGGTTAACCAATCCGTTAACCGGTTAACGCCAGTAAATTTTGAATTTCCCTCCTTTTGGTGGGAACCTTCAAGAATAAGCCGATGCCAACCGTTTTGATCTGATTTTGATCCTCCATCCTTTATAATGCTTTGACCCTGATGTCAACCTTCTAACCTGCCTTGTGAGCCTTGAATTTCCCTGACGATTGATCACATGCCTGATGCTGGAATATGCAAGTGACATGCTTCATTTTTCTATGAAATATGCTAAGAATATGTCATGCTGACGAGGATTATGATATGATGATGATGCTAAACAGGAGAGGGAAAATTTGGGGTGTTATAGCTGCCCCTATTCAAACAACTATTAATCTGAAAAGGACGGTAGCACGGGCTATCGACCGTTCAAGATAAACTGTGGTTGAATACCAAGAAAACCTGAAATTTGCACTCTGATGAAGAATGCAGAAACTGGGAAATAAACCCAACCAAATGACGATTTGGTGACTAAAGTGGAGGGAAAGAAGACAAGCTCCTCCCAAGTTGAAACTGTTATTTGGAATCAGAATACTTTGACAGACGAGTCTTCTTCGAACAATTCTGTTACGCCAGGAACTGGACATACGAGCCCTTACATACTCTGCAAGACATGTAGCTTGAGACAGACGAATCTCCTTCGGATATACTTGTTACGGCAGGACCGGTGATGCACTTAAGTTTGTGGGATAAACATGCATAGTCAAGGTAGACGAACCCTCCTCATATATTATCCGTGGATGTATGGTCTAAGACAGACGAGCCTTCTTTGAGCAAACCTGTTACGCCAGGTGCAACATTACTAATTGGTGCTTGAGACAGACGAGCCTCCTTCGGATAAACCTGTTACGCCAGGGCCGATAACCATTTTGACATTTATTCCCACAGTCAGGATTTCAAACCTCGTCAATACAGACGAGTATTGGATGATCATCAAGAGAAACACAGACGAGTGCCATAAGTCAATGATACAAACGAATATCAGATGATGATCCAAGAAACGCAAACGAGCGCTCCAGGCGATGATACAGACGAATATCAGCCACTGGTATAAACGAAAACCAGAAATTCAAACACAGACGAGCATTTGGAGTAGCAACACAGACGAGTACCAGGGTGATTATCAAATCAACACATATGGATATAAGCCGACACAGACGAGTGCGAGGGATGATACAGAAGAGTATCTAAACAATGCGGACGAGCTTCAAACAGATAATAAACACATACGAGTGCTGGAGAATGCAGACGAGCAACCACAAATATCAAACACAGACGAGTGTTGGGAAAGTGCAGACGAGCAACAACAAATATCACACACAGACGAGTGTTGGAAAGTGCAGACGAGCAACAACAAAGATCACACACAGACGAGTGTTGGAAAGTGCAGATGAGCAACGACAAAGTAATCATGGGCAACTGCTGGGGAAAGCAAACGAGCAATACCAAAGTGATAACACAGACGAGTGTTAGAAAGTGCAGATGAGCAACAACAAAGATCACACACAGATGAGTGTTGGAAAGTATTTCCATGAAGGTTGTATCTCAATCAGGGAACTCTGCAGGGAAATGACGATATTCCAACACGGCTGGGGAGATGCTTCCTCAAATATCCTTTGTTAGTGACAAGAGTTTTGACAGATAAACTCTGTGGGGAATGGGACTCCCATTGCTTGCTGGGCATACTCCACTGGGGAAGATAAACTTCTTGGGCTACCTTCCAAGACTTAGCTGGGGAAAATTATGCTTGGGAGAATGTGACGCCATCCTGCAAAACCTGCAACAACAGAAAACATATATGTGCCCCGGGGACTTGCATGGTATGATCTGTTCATCCATCGTCACCCAACACTCAAAGAGGATTTCAAATGTTTCCCTGCAGTGTCATTTTTCAAATAATCACCATGTTTTAGATGCAATGATTATTATTTTTGCCAAAAATTCAGGACATTTTGCAAACAAAAATAAACACAACACAACTTTTTGACTGAATATTCTTTTATTGAAAGGCCTCTGAATAGGCAAAGTTTTTACATCAGGAAGCAGCCACCTGGAAAGAGGTAGCTACCATAAAAATTGAGAAAATAAACTATCCTAATGGCAATGGGCACGACATCCCAATGAGTTCCCTTTCTGCTATGACCAGCATGTCTTCAAAACTCTCCATTCTTGCCTTTGCTTTCTGAGAAGATGAGGGGACTGATTCCTATCCTTCTGATATTGTCAGGTTGTACGAAACAATGATTTGGCTCAGATTACTCGGATCACAATTGTTCGCTTATTCCCTTGTTTTGCGTGGATCGCCCTTTCGGGTTTTCAATCCACCGGGATACCCTTTTTTGCCTAAGCTGTCCGATGTGGCTTTTCAACTCAGCGGGTGTACATTTTTTATCTATTTCCCTAACTTTTGCCCGAGCTTTTTATTCTGTTTTTAGCTCGTCGGGATGCCCTTTTCTTGCCTGGACTTTAATTCTGTTTTTGTGTCCAGCGGGTCTATTTATGCGAAGTAATTTTTAACTACGTCCAAGTTAACAGGGGACTGGAAATCTTCTCCATCCATAGTTGTGAGCATCAGTGCTCCTCCTGAGAAAACTTTCTTCACTATGAATGGTCCTTCGTAGTTTGGGGTCCACTTGCCCCTGTGATCTGAACCTGGAGGAACAATTCTCTTGAGTACAAGCTCTCCTACTTGATACTCCCGAGTACGAACTCGTTGGTCGAATGCTCGCTTCATTCTCCTCTGATAAAGCTGACCATGACAGATAGCCGCTAATCTCTTTTCCTCAATTAGACATAGCTGATTGTATCGAGCACGCACCCATTCAGCCTCATCAAGCTTTACATCCATCATCACACGCAATGAGGGAATCTCTACTTCAACAGGCAAGACTGCCTCCATACCATATACCAGTGAGAAGGGAGTTGCCCCAGTTGACGTCCTGACTGACGTTCGGTACCCATGCAGCGCAAATGGCAACATCTCATGCCAAACTTTGTAAGTGACAACCATTTTTTGCACAATCTTCTTAATATTCTTGTTTGCTGCCTCTACCGCACCATTCATCTTTGGCTGGTAAGGAGAAGAATTGTGATGTTGGATCTTGAAGTCCCGACACAATTCTGCCATCATCTTATTGTTCAAGTTAGAACCATTGTCAGTAATGATTCTTTCGGGCACTCCGTATCTGCAAATGATGTCTCTTTTCAAAAATTTGGCTACCACTTGACGAGTGACATTGGCATAGGACGCTGCTTCCACCCATTTAGTGAAGTAATCAATCGCAACCAAGATGAAGCAATGACCATTTGAAGCAGTAGGCTCTATTTTTCCGATCATGTCAATGCCCCACATAGAAAAGGGCCAAGGAGATGACATGACGTTGAGAGGGCTAGGAGGAACATGCACCTTGTCTGCATAAATCTGGCACTTGTGGCATTTACGGGCGTACGAGCAACAATCTGCATCCATTGTCATCCAATAGTACCCCGATCTCAACAACTTCTTAGCCATTGCATGTCCTCCTGCATGAGTACCGAAAGATCCCTCGTGGACTTCCTGCATCAACAGGCTTGCTTCGTGTCTATCCACGCATCTGAGCAAGACTATGTCAAAGTTCCTCTTATACAACATCCCTTCTGTATTCAAGAAGAAACTAGCAGAAAGTCGCCTCAAGGTCTTCTTGTCATTGGATGATGCCCCAGATGGGTATTCTTGATTTTCCAGGAAGAGCTTGATATCAAAGTACCAAGGTTTCTCATCAGACATTGCGTCTACAGAGAAAGCATAAGCTGGTGCGTCAAGCCGGGAAATGTCAATCCTGGGCACGTAGTTCCAACACAAGACTTTGATGGACGAAGAAAGAGTAGCCAATGCATCAGCAAATTGATTCTCATCACGTGGTATGTACTGGAGCTTAACTGTTGTGAAGAACATCAACAGCTGTCTGGCATAATCCCTGTAAGGAATTAGATGCTCTTGATGCGTATACCACTTGCCGGTAACCTGGTTAATGATGAGGGCTGAATCTCCGAATATATCGAGGGTCTTAATCCGAAGATTAATAGCCTCCTCTATTCCCATTATGCATGCCTTGTATTTCGCTTCATTGTTGGTGCAGCCAAAAGTAATTCTGGCAGCGAAGGGAAAGTGGACACCTTCAGGAGTAATAAGAACAACACCAACTCCACGTCCGTTGATATCGACTGCCCCATCAAACATCAACTTGCATTTGGATTCAGGGTCTGGCCCCTCCTTCGGAAGTGGTTCCTCGCAATCGTTTGCTTTGAGGTACATGATGTCCTCATCAGGGAAATCAAACTTCATTGGCCGATAATCATCTTCAAGAGGTTGCTGTGCAAGGTAATCCGACAATACACTTCCCTTGATGGCTTTCTGAGAAGTATATTGTATGTCATACTCTGTTAAGATCATTTGCCATCTAGCAACTCTTCCGGTTAACGCTAGTTTCTCAAAGATATACTTGATAGGATCCATTTTGGAAATTAGCAGTGTGGTATGGGTCAACATGTACTGTCTCAGTCGACGAGCATCCCATACCAAAGTGCAGCAAGTTTTCTCGAGCAGTGAGTAACGGGATTCACAGTCGGTAAACTTTTTGCTAAGGTAATAAATAGTGTACTCTTTTCGACCAGACTCGTCGTGTTGGCCTAGAACACACCCCATTGACCCTTCTAGCACAGTCAAATACATGATAAGCGGCCGTCCTGGAACTGGAGGCATTAGAATCGGAGGTGTCTGCAAATATTCTTTTATCTTATCGAAAGCTCTTTGGCAATCCTCATTCCACCTGACCGTTTGCTCTTTTCTTAGCAATTTGAATATTGGTTTGCACGTGGCAGTTAGATGAGATATGAACCGTGAAATGTAGTTCAACCTCCCTAAAAACCCACGCACTTCTTTTTTTGTTTTCGGTGACGGCATATCTTGTATTGCTTTTACTTTTGCAGGATCTACCTTAATTCCTTTCTGACTAACAATGAAACCCGACAGTTTCCCGGAACGCACTCCAAAAGTGCACTTGTTTGGATTCAACCTCAGCTTATACTTTATCAGTCTATCAAACAGCTTCTTGAGATTGACTAGATGCTCTTCTTCGTCTCGGGACTTGGCAATCATATCGTCCACATAGCACTATATCTCCTTGTGTATCATGTCGTGGAACAATGTGACCATAGCCCGCTGGTATGTTTCCCCGACGTTCTTCAAACCAAAGGGCATGACCTTGTAGCAGAATGTACCCCACGGGGTAATGAATGTTGTTTTCTCCATGTCTTCCGGTGCCATCTTAATCTGATTATACCCGGAGAAGCCATCCATGAAGGAAAATACCGAGAATTGAGCAGTGTTATCTACCAGCACATCAATGTGAGGTAATGGAAAGTCATCTTTTGGGCTCGCTCTATTTAAATCCCAGTAATCAACGCACATCCGGACCTTGCCGTCCTTCTTTGGTACAGGCACAATGTTAGCTACCCAAGGTGGGTAACTAGTTATAGCTAGGAATCCGACATCCCACTGTTTCTGCACTTCCTCCTTGATCTTCATTGCCATGTCAGGACGCGTTCTTCTCAACTTCTGTTTCAGAGGAGGACAGTCTTCTCTCAATGGTAGCTTATGTACAAAAATGTCGGTATCCAACCCTGGCATATCTTGATACGACCAGGAGAAGATATCCACATACTCACGCAGCATACCAATCAATTCTTTCTTTACTTCGGCCTGTAGACTGGCCCCAATCTTGATCTCTTTCTTCACATCTTCAGTGCCGATTTTGATGATCTCAATTTCTTCCTGATGAGGCTGAATAACTCGTTCCTCTTGTTTCAACAATCTGACCAATTCTTCAGGGAGTTCACAGTCTTCCTCAACCCCTTCATCAGCTTGGTAGATAGGATTGTCAAAGTCATGCGTGGTCATATCAGGAAGGTTATCAATAGAATCCGGATGATCAACACTGCACAGATGATGTGCTTATTTCAGAATCTGTTTATTTTTCAAAAGAGAGGCAAACACAAAAACAAAAAACACATTGCCATTTTTATATTTTTTTTTGTGAAAAATTTAAAATGAAAGAAAGAGAACGCAATTTGTCTGAAAATGTCCTTTATTTCGTGGTAAAATAAATGCATACAAACATGGTGGCCCATACAATGGATCCTAGCACATTGGGCAGAGTGCAGGATTTGACAATGCAGCATGATAAGAGAAGGAAACAAATAAATTACTCTGGTTGCTAGGTAACTTGGACGATGTCTTCAGCAGACCAGTTCTTCAGCTCCTCTCCGGGTGCACACGGATGAATCCAGTTGTCCCAGTCACCATCACTGTCTCCCTCTTCATTAGTTGCACAGATATGGTTGCGGTCGAGCATCCCAGCGCTTGTAAAAGTAATGGCTTTACCACTTGGAGGCCATTTAGATCCACTAGGCTGATAACCCAAACCAAACTTGTCATCTTTCTTTTCTAATTCCATCAATTTGCCCCAGCCTTGGGCGCTTCCTGACTGAACCACCTCCTTTGCCTCCTTGTAGGAGTGAATGGAGGTACCTTCTTTCTCACTGTTCTTCTCTACTGGAGTCAAAATGCTGACATTAACCACTTCGAAGGCCTGACACAGAGTCTCATGGATCTCTCCGTCCATCTCTACATATTTGAAAGTTGATAAGTGGCTCACAAAGATGTCTTCCTCTCCGCACACAGTGATTACTTGGCCATCAACCACGTATTTTAGCTTTTGATGAAGAGTGGATGTTACAGCTCCGGCAACATGAATCCATGGACGTCCCAGTAGGCAACTATACGCGGGATGAATGTCCATGACGTAGAAGGTGCTTTTGAATACTTGAGACCCTATTTTCACAGGTAACTCAACTTCTCCAAACACTGACCTTCTGGACCCATCAAAAGTTTTAACTATCAAATCACTGGGTCTTAGAACGATACCATCAACATTCAGCTTCATTAATGCTTTCTTCGGGAGTACATTAAGAGAAGAGCCTGTGTCAACCAGGACATGCGGCAAAACAACACCCTTACACTCCATAGTAATATGCAGTGCTTTGTTATGGTTACGGCCCTCTGACGTAAGGTCTCTATCTGTAAAGCCCAGCCCGTGGCTTGCATTCACACTTCCCACTACAGCTTCCAGTTTATTAACAATTATTTCTTGAGGAACGTATGCCATCTGCAACACTTTTAGCAAGGCTTCTCTATGTGCGGGAGAACACATCAGCAAAGACAGAATTGATATTTTGGACGGCGTCTGGTTCAACTGTTCGACCACCTTATAATCACTCTTTTTAATTATCCGCATAAATTCCTACACTTCCTTCTCAAAGGTACCTTGTCCAGCAGCAGGAGTTGTTATTTCTTCAGTCGCTGTTTGCTTTCCTTTAGCCTTTGCCGAAGCTTCAGCCTCAGAATCTCCTCTCAGAACTGGGGGAGCAAATAGACGACCATTTCTCGTAAAACCTCCAACTCCTCCGACGTTCACTACAGTCGGGTCAATAGCTACTGACTTACTCTCCACTTTCTGTCCTTCCACGTACACATCTGAGCCGTAATGCCATGGGATGGCTTTATCATCTGTATAAGGAACATGCCCAGGAACAGTGATAGTCACAGGACTGACTTCAGGAACATAAATGGTCACAGGTTCTCTTCTAGCAGGCATCTCAGCTGGATCATAAAAGATGGTTATAGTGGACACATCATCAACTTCATTATCAACTTTGTCAAACTGCAATGACCCTTCATTAATCAGATTCTGCAATCCCATCTTCAGATCCTCACAACCGTTCACCGAATTCACACACTTTTCACAAACAGAACTGCATCCCGGAAACACTTGTCCTTTCAACAGCCTCTCCTTCACTACCAACAGCGGAGTCCTCACCTCTTCTATACTCAGAATCAAACTTAACTTCTCACCACCCTCAACAGCATTTATTCTAGCCCCTCCGTGGTTCGGAATAGGGTTTGAAGTAACATTTGGCGGTGGTGCGAAGTTAATCGCCTTGGAGTCGATCAAATCTTGAACTTTGTGTTGTAGCGCCCTGCACTTCTCAGTTGAGTGTCCGGGTGCCCCTGAATGGAAAACGCATCTAGCATTGGCATCGTACCCCACTGGAAGCTCTCCAGGTGGTGGTTGTGCCAAAGTCCTCAGTTGTATCAAATTCAGGTCTAGCAACCTCTGCAGAAATGCAGTGTAAGTCATGGGAATTTCCTCAAGCACCCTATTAGCCGGACGAGCTTGTCTTGGCTGATAAGGTCTTTGTTGATAGTTGTTACGTTGTGGCTGTTGTTGTTGTTGTTGAGGTTGAGTCTGTACCTGCTGCACAGGACTGGAAGGGATAGTGATAGCTGCCACTTGCTCATATGACCTTCTATATCCTCGGCCCCGTCCTCGGCCAAACACAGCATTGGTTTCACCTTCCCTCCTTCGTGGTGGTCCGCTGAAAGCGTTTCTTACTCCATTCGAACTGCTCGCACTTGTATCCTGAATCTTTCCCATCTTTAACAAAGTCTCGACCCTCTCCCTAGAAATTACTATATCATTGAACTTGGTAGCCGAACAAGACGCCGATCTTTCGATAAACATTCCTTGTAATGTTCCCATGAACATATTAGCCATCTCATTCTCCAGCAATGGTGGTTGCACTCTGGCAGCGAGCTGAAGCCACCTTTGAGCATATTCTTTAAACCCCTCCTTAGCATTTTGAGACATGTTTTGCAATTGAGTGCGATTTGGAGCCATGTCCAAATTGTACTGGTATTGCCTCACGAAAGACCCTTCCAGGTCCTTCCAGCTCTTAATGTTGACTCTACTTAGCTTCATATACCATTCCAAGGAGGCCCCAACCAGGCTGTCCTGGAAATAGTACATCCCAAGTCAGTAATGTCGAACCCCAAGGAGTTCTGAGATTGAATAGCCCTGATCTGTTCTGCCATCTCTTCAAATTTCCTGTTCATTTCAGCCCCCTGGCCTTTAGTTTCGTCCAGCAGAGTGAACTGTTTGTCTTGACCGTCCATCTGTACATTGTTCAGTCTGTCATTGATAATGGTAACCCCTGGCTGTGCTACATGGATTTCAACTTGACGGGAGCCCACATCGTTACGATTACCTCCCTCAGCAGTACCGTTGTTCCTGGCTTGACTATTTTCAACCAACTCACGCAGACGTTCCTAATTCTGACCCATTCCTGCCATAAGGGTCATAAAATTGTCCATCCTTAGTCTCAAGTCAGCTAAATCAGCCTGCATTTGATCCATGACTCTTTCTCTATTGACTCTTGTGGGATATCTGTGTATGATCGGCTGTTCTTGAACTTTACTGGGAGCTATAGTGCCTGAAACAACACAAACATTAGAAACTGAAGCACTACCTGCAAAACAAACAAACACGTCATATGCATGCAATGTAACTGCTCATGTTTCCATGTTTTAAGCATTTGTATGCCCCATTTCTGGTATTTGCTCCAGACAGCCACTTTGAATATTAACTTTCAGACTTTCTCTTTGAAGAGTATTCAAATATTAGCAGTATCAGACAAACAAGTCTTGCATATTCAGAAATGATAATTTGCATATTAACACTGTTTATCATGGACAACCCATTAACGGCCAAAAGTTAGAGCACCAACAAAAATATTCCCCGAAGGGTTACAAGTCATTACATGAATAAAAGACAAAAGAATAAAGCAAGACTCCTACAACAAGTCTGTAGGTAGTCTGAACAAATAAATAAACTAAACTGGAGACCCAGGTTCCTCTGCAGCCACCTCTACTCTGTTCTTCTTCACACCTGCACTCAGCTTGAGCTCTTCAATCTCCTTCAGGGCCTCCTCCAAGGCTAACTGGATTTGTGCCAACTGTTGAGTCTTTTCCCTTTGTATGTTGTGGACTTGCTCCACCTCTTCCTTCTTAAAGGCCATTTGCACCTCAAAAAACTCTTCTTTCTCTTTAAACTTCTTTTTCTCTTCCTCCCTTTGGCCTTGCCATCAAACAATGGACTGGCGAGCTTCCTTAAGAGTCTTCAAAGTCTTTTTGCGTTCCGCTTCTCTTTTTGCTTCCATCAGACCCAACCTTTGAAAGTGAGCTTCCCTTCCAGCAAAGTCTTTCTCTTTAGCTTCCCAGGAAGCTTGCATCTTCTGCAGCTTTCCCTCTGCTTAATTTTTGGCCTGGTTGGCAAGATGGTACAGGCTAACCATTTCAGCATTCTCCACTCAAACTTCATGCAGCTGAGCTTCCAATTTCTTATACTCTTCAAGGGAGACAATACTTTGGCTTGGCACTTCTCTGGGATAAAGTGGAGCTTCTACTGAGAAAGGCATGAGAACTTCTTCTACATGCTTTTGCAACCATGTAGCAAAAGGAGGATACGCCTTGGGATCTACTCTGCCAAAGTCTTTCTTACCCTTCCTCATTCTGTGAGCCCAAGCCTGAGATGCTTGTAGAACTAAGTCCTTGTTTCCCTCCACAGGAAAATACAAAGACTCAGCAAACTATTCCATATTTGGAGGATCTCTCAAAGTATAACCAAATTGCTTTCTGGCTAATGTTGGATGATAACTGATCACACCCTTCCTTCATAGCAAAGGCACTCCAACAAATCTTCCACAGCTGACCAGCAACTCTTTTCCCAGCAGATCTCTGTCATATCCCCAGGCTATATCCTCAGCAGTTAGCCCCATCAATCTTCTAGACCATCTCCACTCATCCCTCATTTCCTTGAAAGCACCTGATTTTGGCAATTGTCTGGCAAACCACTCAGCAAATAATGAAGCACAACAGCCCACTGGTCCACCTCTACCTTTCTCATTCCAGTAATGAACGTTGTAGTAGAAATCTCCCAACAGAGTTGGCACAGGATTTCCTTTAGCAAAGATAGAGATCACTTCCAAGCTCACAAATTCTTTCTCTCCCGGGAACAAGCTAGACCCATACACTATCAAAGCCAGCAAAGAACCAAAATCCCCCCATTTACCCTCTTTAGCATATTCCTTAGCCTCTGGTATGAGCACACTCCAAGGGAGTCCTCTGCCTTCACTATCCTTCAGAGCCTTCTTGACTGTAGCAGCTGGTAAACGACAAACTTTGGCTATGTCCTCTTCCTTAAGCACCACCTCAGGCCCATAGAAAGGCAAGGTTTCTCTGACTAGAACGCCCAAAATGCTGGAAATCTCCTCCAAGGTAGGAGCCAAGATGTAATCTGGAAACACAAAGCATCACAGCAGGGGATCATAAAACTGAAGCAAGGTATGCAAGCTGTCCTTCTGGTCTGCAGTGGGTTTGTCCACATACTTTAATATCTGGCCATATCTTTTTCTGAAATTTCCCAAGACTTGGTCATTCATCAAACCTGCTAATTTCTGAACACTTCTGACTTCAGGTTGAAGAAAAGTATAGTGAACATTCTTTTTCCTTGTAACTCTTCTGACTTCTGCCATCTAGAGATAAGATTTACCAGAACTGGGAGCTGACTATGAACAATAACCTGAAAAATGGAAACATAAACAGTTAAACATCACGGACTCTCAAAGCCGAATAGCAATAATACTTTCACCATTTCCGAGAAATGGCACATGACCAGATCAGGGAATCGGTTTGGCATTATATATTACGCAGGGAGGCCTCAGCTGAGTCCGGGAAGACAAGGTCATCCTATGCAAGTCCCACGTGGGCCCTCGGATGCGAATGGGTTTGCCACAAAATGTGGTCTGCCACTGTCACCACTAAAGAGGGATGTTTCCACAAGGTTCTCAATGATCGGTCCCCAGCTGCACATAATTGTCAAGGTTATGAAATAAGAGAGGAAGATCCCCAAATCAAGACATTTCCAAGACGGTCGCAAATCTGGGTGTGGAACTCACTACTACCCCCATGACAATATCTCATGAGGCCAAAGTGGAACCACTCTAAGTCCTAAGGTGCACTCGAGCCGTGGTAATGAGCTCATCTCTCAGAAACAGTATCACCCAAGCCCACCAAACATAAGATTCAGTCCAGACAGTCCAGTATAATATATGATGCAGAAAATAAATACTGAAAACTGTAAATAAAGCTGTAAATAAACTGTAAATAAACAACAGTAAAATACAACACACAACAGCAAGCAATCAACACCCAAAGAAACAGAAAAAAACAAGCGCTAGGAGAGACTCTCAAGGGAACCAGAGATTCTGGGTTCGTTCCCCAGCAGAGTCGCCAGCTGTCGCTCCCCAAATTTCCATCCAGGTACAAACGCGAAAGTGGCGCGGAAGAGGTAGAGTCGCCAGCCAGGCATTTTTATCCCGAAGGAATGGGAATTGTAATGCTGCACAAACCAGAAGAAAAGAAGAGGAAGGACACGGGTCCTGCGAACCAAAGAGACTGAGTTCGGGAGTCGGTTATGACCTGGGAAGGTATTAGCACCCCAGATCGTCCGTCGTACCCGGAGGGATCCACGCTTGCAAAGAAAAATGTTTCAAAGGGTGAAGAAATGAAAGCTGCTACAAAGAAAATGAACTGAAATTGGAAAAGGAAAAGAAAAGGGAACTGAAAAAGAAATGCAAAGGAAAAATGCAGGGAAAATAAAGATTGTGCTCGAATGGGGCCTACCCTGCTGCCTACGTACCTCATCTGGACAATGAGGATCATAGTCGCCGTAGTTCCCCTAACTAGGGGTGGAAAAGATAGATTGTGTCTTAAGGCTTGAACTGCCTATGTCAATGCTCAGGTGTTGCAGGCTCGGACGACGAGTGCGTAACCGTCTTGCAAAATGACAAGTAGGAGCAAGTTCGCGTACGGAGCGAAGGAGATGAGAAAAGAATTCTCGAAGGAAAGACGCTTATTGTTTGTTTGTGTTTTTTATGAAGCTTTTAGGAGTGTGTCACAAGAAAGTGAACTCAAGCTCTTTTCCATGGAATGTGCACTTGTCACTACATTCCAAGATGGAATAATAGATCAAGCACACTCAAGTAAGGAGAAGATCCCCAAAACATGAATCCAGAGATTAGGGCCTAAGCTCACTAACTCATTAACTTATTAAGTGCTTTTTTTTTGGGTATTTACAATGAAGAAGTGTTTTTTTTATGATTTTCTTGGGGAAGATGATACCCTGATCAGACTTGTGCATCACAAGACAAGCTTGTACTATCCCAATATGGGAAGACTACAAGTGTCTCATGGGATAAGGCTATTGCTCAAGGTATCACTTTATTCCTTATTAAGTGTCTTCTTTAGGGTTTTGAGATGAGAAGAGAAGAGAAACCACAAGGATCACAAAGGCAAAAGTCTAATGGGGGACTAATGAATCCTAAGTGTTGTCATGCATGGAAATCCTAGGTTAGTGAGGTTTACTATCTTAAAGAAAAAAAGAAGGAAACCAAGAGGAGCAAGAAGAAGAGGAAGCAAGAGCTAGCAAGCAACTTACTCCTCTAAAGGAGATAAGTTGCTCCTAGAGGAAGAAGAAAATAAATGAAATACATAATGGCATAAGGCACATCAAAACACAAGGAGAAAGCACTTAAAAAGAGAGAAGGATGAAGAATTGAAATGTAGATGAATGTCCACACTTCTCTTACCATGAGCCCCTGCAAGTTAGCCAAAATCCAGCACATGCTCATTAATAAAATCATGGCAATGACATGCTCAAAGCTCACCCCAATCAAGATCAAACAATCATGCCAAACAATGCACATACAAGCATTTACGTGTCGAGAATATGGAAGCACGCATCAATCAGCAAGAAAATCACCCAAACAATCATATTCAATGATCATATAATGATCCATGGCATTTAAAACAAGTAAAGGGATCAAACATGCTTGAAATAAGGCAAAAATGGCTTACTGCTTCAGTGTTAACCGGTTAACCAATCTGTTAACCGGTTAACCATGCCAAAACCTGCATAAACACAGCACAATTCAGGTGCGTTAACCGATTAACCAATCCGTTAACCGGTTAACGCTGTTAAAACAACAACAATTATGCAGAAAATCAGCTTACAAAAATCTTTTCCAAACAATCTTACACCAGATCAGCAAGCATTTGAACATGAAGATAATGCATCAATTCACATTAAATGGCATCATCAAGCTTATGAACATTAATAAATAGATCCGGTTACCAATCAGTCAATCAAGCAACACAAGCAAATGTGCAAACATGTGGTGGATCTAAAGCTCAAGCATGCAAATAAACTAAAAACAGAGCTAGATCTGAATTTAACCAACCTACAAAGCTGAGGTATGCTTTGGTAGTTGTTGATTGAGCTGAAAACGATAGATCTCGCGCAAAACTTTGAAGATCCGATGTTAAGCTTCACACTCCGTGCAAAATAAATGCAAGAACAAGCTCTTGATGCAGAATTTTGGATCCAAAAGCACTTCTAGATCCCAAACCAGATCTGAATCACCACTAAAACCAACAAAAAGATGTAATGAAGTTATGGATGGAGGTCTAGTTCCAAGATCTACACACCTCAAGGCAAGGTTATGTGATCTTCAAAGAGGAACTTTGAGTGATTTGGAAAATTGGGAGAGAAAAGTGAGAGAATTGTGAGTGAGAGGAGTGAAAATTAAGAAAATGAGAGTAAAAAATGAGGGTGAGGTCCCTTTGGTTTGGAGAGAAATGATTAAATATGGTTTAGGTTTGGGGCCCAAAAATTAGGCTTGGGATCCAAAATTATGGTTTGGGTAGTGTGATTAGGATGTAGCAATGGGATTAGGCTTGGACAAGGGCTTTAGATCCTTCTCTTTAATTTCCAATTAATTCAAAATGAATAAAATCAGAAAAATGAAAAATGGAGCAAAAATCACACATGCTGAATTGCTGCTGGAAATTCAAAATTCGTGGCCGTTAACCGGTTAACCAATCCGTTAACTGGTTAACGCCAGTAAATTTTGAATTTCCCTCCTTTTGGTGGGAACCTTCAAGAATAAGCTGATGCCAACCGTTTTAATCTGATTTTGATCCTCCATCCTTTATAATGCTTTGACCCTGATGTCAACCTTGTAACCTGCCTTGTGAGCCTTGAATTTCCCTGAAGATCGATCATATGCCTGATGCTGGAATATGCAAGTGCCATGCTTCATTTTTCTATGCAATATGCTAAGGACATGTCATGCTGATGAGGATTATGATATGATGATGATGCTAAACAGGAGAGGGCAAATTTGGGGTGTAACACATATTTTGTTAGAATCATTTGCCATCTTGCAATCCTTCCGGTAAGTGCTGACTTCTCAAATATGTACTTGATTAGGTCCATCTTTGATATCATCAAGTTTTCTCGAGCAGTGAATAATGTTGTTCACAGGCGGTAAACTTTTTGCTTAGGTAGTATATTGCATACTCTTTTCGACCAGACTCGTCATGCTGGCCCAACACACACCCTATTGAATCTTCTAATACTGTCAGATACATGATTAGAGGTCTTCCTTCGATTGGAGGCATGAGAATTGGAGGTTCTTGCAGATACTCTTTTATTTTGTCAAAAGCTCTTTGACAGTCATCGTTCCACCTGACTGTTTGTTCCTTTCTTAATAGCTTCATCAACCCCTTCATCTGCTTGATTAATTGGATTGTCGAAGTCATACAAGGTCATAGCAGTGTTGTTGTCGGTGCAATCTGGAGGATTATCTCTGTAAGGGTTGATATTTGTTCATTTTAGTGATTGATTTTATTTTTTTTAGAAAAAGTGTGAATGAAGTTATTATTGAAAAACATTGCCATTTATTGTTTTGTGCAAAAATAACAAAAATGAAAGACAGTGAGCGACAAAAAAGATCGTTTGCAAAAGATGTCCATTTGTTCATTAATCATTCATTTGCTAAAAATACAAATATGGACCTATTACAAAATGAGTCCTGACACCTTGGGCAAGATGCAGGACTTGATACATGCTTAAACAGGAAATAATAATTACTCTGCAGAAGTAATCCTTATAATTTCCTGGGAAGACCAGTTAAGGACTTGCTGGCCTGGGACCCTTGGAAAAATCCATCTCTCCAGGTTGAAGTCACTTTCAGCCTCGTCTTCCACATTGTTGATTGCATCCGGGGTTAGAATTCCCCCACTGATAAACTTGGGAGCTTCAGCAGCCTCCTCTTGGACCTGTCGGGATGGTTTGTAACCCAACCCGAATTTGTCTTCCTTGACCTGAACTTGCAGCAGCTTGCCTCATCCCTGGGCATTCCCTCTTCAACAACCTTTCGAGCTTGCTTATAAGAGGAGATTGAAGTACCAGACACTTTAGCTGTTTCCTCATTGACATTAAGGGCCTCAAACCCTTGGCTCATTGTCTCATGGATCTCTCCGTCGATCTCAATATACTTGTAAGTAGCTAGATGACTGACGAAGATATCTTCCTCCCCACAGATTGTGATGACTTGGCCCTCCCATTCGTATTTTAACTTCTGGTGAAGGGTCGACATTACAGCGCCAGAGGCATGAATCCATGGCCGACCCAACAAATAGTTATAGGCAGGCTGAATTTCCATCACGTAGAAGATAGTTTTGAAGATCTGTGGGCCGATCACCATAGGCAGCTCAATTTCCCCAAGAACCGATCTTTTAGAACCGTCAAAGACTCTCACTACCAGGTTACTTGGACGCAATTCAAGACCATCATATTCCATCTTGACCAAGGCTTTCTTTGGAAGAACATTGAGAGATGACCCCATGTCAACCAAGACGTGAGAAAGAACAACACCTTTACACTCCAAGGTGATATGCAAAGCCTTATTATGGTTGCGGCCCTCCGTAGTTAGATCAGCATCAGTAAAACCTAGCCCATGGCTAGTATTGACATTAGAAACCACCGTCTCTAGCTGATTAACTGTAATATCTTCTGGAACGTGAGCTGCGTGCAGGACTTCTAGAAGTGCATTCATGTGAGCTTCGGAACACATTAGCAGTGATAGGATAGAGATTTTGGAGGGGTCTGATGGAGCTGGTCCATAACCTTATAGTCACTCTTCTTGATTATTCTCATAAACTCGTCTACATCCTGGTGTAACACGGTGGGAGAACTGACTTTAGTTAAATGTTGCGGATAGCAAGAGTCGCCACCGACTTTTATTTTATCCAAAGGAAAGGGCATAAAAGAACAGGAAAGACCTTAAAAGATTTTTGGGTTCGGGGGGTAGGTTATGTAAAGGGAAGGTGTTAGCACCCTTTACATCCATGGTTATCCATGGTCTCTTAGTTACTTAGCTCACTTTAAATTGTTTTGAGAAGTGTAATGTGTGATTAGAAATTTTCTTAAGTACTTTATAATGATCTATGTACGGATATATATAAAGCCTTTGTTTTGAAAATTGTTTGAAAATGTGAAGTGTTTTTGAAATGTTTTGAAAAGGTGAGCAAGTACATAAGAGAAACCTACCCTAAGTTAAATCTTTTCTGTTCTTAAATATCCTTTAAATGGTAAGACTATCCCTATTATTAAGGAATAAGTAGTCATTACCTTGGATGTTATGAGGGACAAGTGAAGGGACATCTGTGATTAGGCAATTGTAAGGTATACTTAGCAATTCGAAGGGACTTATCATCTTTTATTCGAAAGGGACAAGATCATTTACGAAGGCAACCATGAAGGGACTTGATCTTATAATTCTTTAAAGGGACTAGATGATATTAATAAGAGAAGGGACTTTGCTTTATACACCTTACTTGACCTTTTATTTAGTTAACATGAGAGGTAACCCTTAAGAAGTGAGATGGCGATCCAAGATCGACTTACGTGTGTGCGTGTACAAGTTCATATATTTATCTTAAAATTAGTGATCTAAATTCAATTTTAAACACAAACAAGTTTTCACGCCCTATTTTACTAACCATGGCAATTTAAATAAATAATAAAAATTCTACCACTATTACATATTTGGTACAATTACATTATAATAAAATAATTTAAATAGTAAGCACATGATAAATAAATAAATGAAAGGTTAGTAATAATAAATAAAATAAATATAAAAGAGGTTAGCATAATAATATAATATAGAAAACAAATTAAAAGTTCAAATTTAAATAAATAATCATTTTTTAAGAATTTTAAGAAGAAGAATAAATAATAATTATTATATACTAATAAACATGATTAATAGTTTAACAATTTAATTATATATACATATTAGAAATATTTATTAATTATAATTAAAAAAACATAATGAAAATAAGAAATTAAAATCATAAAAGAAAATTAGGGTTTTGAAAATAAATTAGGGGTTTATAATATAATTAGGGTTTATAAAGAAAATAATTAGGTTTTATATAAACATATTAGAATTTTTAATATACAAAATTATTAAATAATATATACATATAACTATAAAAAAAAATAATATAAGTTTTAAAAGAAAAATAATTCACATATATTGTTTTTTTAGAAAATTATTTAAATTAGTTTAGAAAATAATATAGAGAAATAATAAAAGAAAATAAAACAAGAAAAAATCAAAAAAAAAAAAAACAGGAACTGGGATTTGAACCCAGGTCCTTTACCTGGCTGAAGGTCTCCCAAAACCAGCTGGGCCACTGTGCACGTGTGATAATCATACAGCATAACATTGTTTTATTACAATCCTGCAAAACAAATGAATTAAAACAAAAATTGCTCCTGGCCGGATTCGAACCCAGGACTCACAACATATTATACGCGCATCAAAACCACCAGAGCACTCATGCTCTTTGTGAAATATAAACACAAAACAAATAATATAAAATAAGTTAGTTTTTGAATTCTGGATTTCGCGCCAATGGACTCATCTTCTTCCTTGGTCGCTGCGGAATTACCTGCGAAATTTTCCATGAATTTTCTTGCGAATTTACCTGCGCATAATTTTTACAGAAAAATCTAGCTTTTTGAAACACCATTAAAATTGTAAAATTTCACCAAATTAAGTACAGCATCATGATCCTCATGTCATAACCAATTCATTAGGGGTAATAGAACTTATTTATATTTGTCCAATCAAGAAACCCTAAACAGCCATACAAACCCTAACAATGGCACTTTCATGATTCGACTATGGTCCTTCACAAAAAACTGTCCAGAAATCATCTATGAGCATAAACAAACATTAATACATAATCAAAATGCATTATAAACACATGAATTCAATGAATCGAAAAAAAATAAATCAAGGGCAAGGATGCTTCGGATTATGCATATGAGTATGGATCAGAGGCGTTTAAGAGGTGGTTTCGACTCAATGAAACTCAAGGAACCTATTTGTGTCTTTAGAATACCTTAAAACCTCTTGTAAGGATGAAACCGAAAATTGATTTTTTGATGGATTTTGTGAAGTTTGAAAGTGGTATTAGAGGCTGCAAAAATTCGTCCTTTAGGCTGCTCAAGGTTCTATGTATATATGTGAATGAGATTAGGTCAAGAAAAGTTATCATTCTTTGGACTTTTGGATAATTGAAGATTGAAAAAGATTTGCCATTAAACTTGATTTTTCTTTGATCCAACATTGCTATTTTGGGATAATCTTCATAACTCTTGTATCAATTAGATCCAAATGACTTTTATGACTTTCTAGAAACAAAATAATTTTAAATCTTCACTATTTCATATTTTATTTGAATTTAAAATGATTTTTAATATAAAAAATCATAATAAATAAAAATAAAATGAATAAAATTATGAAAATATTAAATAAATTTCGTCCATGATGTCATGGAACACATTGGGTCACCAAAAAGTCAGCCCATTTGAAGAATTATGGTTTTAAGACCCCATTTACTTCATAAACCACTCAAAAATTTCCCAACTTTGCAAAGGCACAAATCCTTCAATTTTAATGCTATGAGGGTGTTCTTGGACATTTTGGAAAGCTTAAAGAGTCCTATAACCAACCTCATTGGTCTCATGTCCATATCTTTTACCATTCTCAAGTTATGCTCTTTTGAAGTTGTTGACTTTTTGTTGACTTTTAAAAGGACCTATAATGTCTTAGCTCATACCTTCCAAATGAAGCATTTTTGGGCTTGGCTTGTGAGACACAAAGTTGTAGAGAATTCAATTTCCTTCAAAATTAGCTTTGGATGGAAAATATTTGATGAAGCATGTGAAAGTTATGGCTGGTCAAAGTTCAGTTGACGTTTCTTGTGAAAACCCAAATTTAGAAACTCCTGATTCTTGATGATCTGAAATATCCTTGATGAATCATGATCAACCCTTGATCAAATGATGAATTTTACTTCATATACTTGATGTTGGCAAAAAATCATGAAGTTTGACTTTGGTTTGACCACAGTTGACCTCAGTTTGACTTTTTAACTACTTTGACTGATTTTAACCTATCTGATCATCTGACTGAGCAAATCTTTTGGGAAAATCTTGAAACTTGACATGGGGATTCTTGAACACATATAGGATGATATTAATCTCACTTGAAGTCTTGGGAGTCCATTTATCCTGATTAAAGTCAAAACCCTAGTTTAGGATGCATTGCTTAGGAGGATGCATTGTCTGAGGGAATTGTCACATCTTCTGACTAATTGTGAACTTTGTGAACCTTGTGAACCTTATGAGATGTCTTGTGAACCTTGTGAACCTTATGAGCCTCTTAGTACATAATGACTTGTTTTGTGGAGGGCAAATTTTGGGGTGCAACAGCTGCCCCTGTTCAATTTTCTGAAACCTGAGGGGTTAGATTGGTATATGTGCCAATCGTGACCTGGAAGGTTGAAGGGGATTGAACACAAAAGCCCAAAAATTTGCACTCACCGGTGCGTAGAATAACACTGATGATTAGTTGTATATGCTTGAGTGGGCTTGAAGATGCCACTTGGAAGAATTGGAGATGGGCTTAGAGATGCCATCTGGAGATGGGCTTGGAGATGTCATCTAGAGTATCAGGATGTGAGGATGTCTTTATGTTGATACTGGATATCAGTACTAGGTCTTTGTATAAGCCGTCTCTGAATCATTTATGCAACATGTTTTGAGTTGTTGAATGGACCAGTAGAAATAAATCTTGTGATGATTATCTCTTCTGGAAGTATCTTGGATTAGGGAATTGATCTTTGTACAGACCGTTTGCCTACTCTCCAAGGTCAAAAGAACGTCAGGATTTGTTCTTCTGAATAATATCTTGAACCAGGGAATGGATCTTTTTACAGACCGTTTGCCTGCTATTCAAGGGCCAAAAGAACGTCAGGATTTGTTCTTCTGAAAAATATCTTGAACCAGGGAATGGATCTTTTTACAGACCGTTTGCCTGCTATTCAAGGGCCAAAAGAACGTCAGGATTTGTTCTTCTGAATAATGTCTTGAACCAGGGAATGGATCTTTTTACATACCGTTTGCCTGCTATTCAAGGGCCAAAAGAACGTCAGGATTTGTTCTTCTGAATAATGTCTTGAACCAGGGAATGGATCTTTTTACAGACCGTTTTCCTGCTATTCAAGGGCCAAAAGAACGTCAGGATTTGTTCTTCTGAATAATGTCTTGAACCAGGGAATGGATCTTTTTACAGACCGTTTGCCTGCTATTCAAGGGCCAAAAGAACGTCAGGATTTGTTCTTCTGAAAAATATCTTGAACCAGGGAATGGATCTTTTTTCAGACCGTTTGCCTGCTATTCAAGGGTCAAAAGAACGTCAGGATTTGTTCTTCTGAAAAATATCTTGAACCAGGGAATGGATCTTTTTATAGACCGCTTGCCTGCTATTCAAGGGCCAATAGATTAAATCTTCTGAAAATATCTTGAACCAGGGAATGGATCTTTTTATAGACCGTTTGCCTGTTATTCAAGACCAGATAGATGAAATCTTCTGGAAATATCCTGGATTAGGGAATGGATCTTTTTACAGACCGTTTGCCTACTCTCCGAGGACATCTTGAGTAATGTATGGATCATTTCTGACCTGTTGTGAATTGTTGATAGTATCTTATCTGTATATAACCATCCTGCAAGGAAAAGGTTAGTTTATGCAATATGTATGCATGCATAGTATGATGCACCTAAGTAAATGTATTATGTATTTATGGATATGTTATGGTATGATGTAAATGATGTATGTATGAATCATGCAGCCTGAAACGTCTGGATATCTTTGTATAACAACTGCTGGCTAGGGAAAATAAATCCCGATTCGTTGCTGAAGAATATGAGGAACTCGTTCCCGTCTCGTTTGATAGTATAGTATTCATAACTTCCCGTCTTCGTTCGTCGTACTTCTATTGAAGGAATAAGTTCCTGAATATTCCGACTGAGGATAAAAGAGATGGACATAAATTCAAGGGGAGATGTAACTCGAAGTATCTATGATGATAGATTTTCCCTACTGGGGGATTTGTAGCTGTCTTGTGGGGATGAACCGGCAAAGCTTCGTTGAATTCCTTCCCTCGTTCGTCCTTAGTAAATACTATTACTGCATTTTCAGGCATTTCTGGTAAACATCAATCATATTAAGCATTTTATGCATTTCTGGTAAACATCAATCATATTAAGCATTTTATGCATTTCTGGTAAACATCAATCATATTCAAAAGCATACATACATTCAAACACAACCAATGGACGTCTCGTTTATGTAAATAGGGTAAAAGTAAATCTGGATTCAAAGATGGAATTTTATTTATATCACAAAACGACCTATACATAGGCAAGTTTGTACAAGGAGACAGAAATCCTAGTAAGAGGACTTTGTCATAAAAAATTTATAAAACAAAGAAAACAGCTATGTGGGAAATAATCCTATTGATTTTCAATTCTACTATTGCCATTATCTTCAAATATCTCATCTTCTACTGTTGAGACGAAAATGATTAGATTGAGCTTTATCTGCTCGAGCTTGAGTAAGTAGCACAACTTGTTGTAGTTACATGGGTGATCCAAACGAGACATAGTCATACGCTTTAATCCCTAACTTTTGCCTGGATTGCCTTTTCAGGTTTTCAATCCACCGGGATACCCTTTTTTGCCCAAGCCGCCTTTTCAGGTTTTCGACTTGCCGGGTGTACATTTTTTTATATATATATCCCTAATTTTTGCCCGAACCCTTTTGGTTCGTCGGGATGCCTTTATTTTTGCCTAGGCCAGTCAACCTAGCGGGTCTCTTTTTATGCGTAGTATTTTTTAACTATGTCTGTGTTTACAGGTTGTGGGAAGTTTTCACCATCCATAGTAGTAAGCATCATGGCACCTCCTGAGAATACTGTTTTGACTACAAATGGTCCTTCATATGTAGGAGTCCATTTGCCCCTAGGATCACCCTGTGGTAATATGATACGCTTGATTACCAAGTCACCAGCCTGATATACCTTTGGCTTGACCTTCTTATTAAAAGCCTTGATCATCCGTTTCTGGTACATCTGACCATGACACACAGCTGCTAACCTCTTCTCATCAATCAAATTTATCTGGTCAAGTCGAGTCTGAATCCACTCATCTTCATCCAAGCCTGCATACCATAGACTAAGGAGGGTATCTGAATTTCAATGGGCAGAACTATTTCCATACCATGGACTAAGGAGAATGGGGTTGCCCCTGTTGAAGTACGTATTGTAGTACGATAACCATGAAGAGCAAATGGTAACATCTCATGCCAATCCTTATAAGTAACAGTCATCTTCTGTAGAATCTTCTTGATGTTCTTGTTAGCAGCTTCTACTGCCCCATTCATCTTCAGACGATACGGAGAAGAGTTGTGATGCTTAATCTTGAACTGCGTGCAGAGATCAATAATCATAGTGTTGTTCAGATTAGAGCCATTGTCAGTAATAATCCTTTCAGGGATGCCATACCTACATATGAGATTATTCTTAATGAATCGAGCCACCACATTCTTAGTAACAGATGCAAATGAAGCTGCCTCCACCCACTTTGTAAAGTAATCAATAGCAACCAGGATGAAACGATGCCCATTAGAAGCAGTAGGCTTGATCTCACCAATCATATCAATGCCCCACATAGCAAAAGGCCAAGGAGCAGTCAACATATTCAATGGTGATGGAGGTATATTTACTTTGTCAGCATAGATTTGACACTTATGACACGTTCTGGAATGTTGATAGCAGTCAGCTTCCATGGTAGACCAATAGTAACCTGCTCTTAATATCTTCTTTGCCATGGTATGACCACTAGAATGAGTACCAAAGATCCCATCATGCATGTCTTCCATAATCTCAGTTGCTTCCTTCTTATCCACACAACGAAGCAAAGTTGAATCATGATTGCGTTTGTACAAAATCCCATTACTCAAGAAGAACTTAGCAGAGAACCTCCTCAGAAACTTCTTATCTTTGACAGATGCCCCTTCAGGGAACTCCTGAGCTTCAAGATATCTTTTCACTTCATAGAACCAAGGCTTCTCCTCTGCTTCTTCAGTGTCAATCTCATTGCAGTATGCAGGCTTCTCAAATCTATCAATAGTAATCTTGGGAGCTTCATCATCCCAGCTAATCTCAAACATAGATGCCATGGTAGCTAATGCATCTGCCAACTGATTCTCTCTTTGTGGAATATGTCCAAAGGTAATATCTTTGAAATGTGGGATTAAAGACAACACATACTCTCTGTAAGGAATGAGATTATCATGCTTGGTATCCCAATCTCCTTTGATCTGACTTACTACCAGGGTTGAATCTCCATACACGTCAAGGAACTGAATCTTCATATCAATGGCAGCTTTGATACCCAGGATACATGCCTCATACCCAGCCATGTTATTGGTACAATAGAAACAAAGTCTCGCAGTAATCGGGGTATGACAACCTTCAGGGGAACTGATCACAACACCAACACCATTACCCAGTGCATTAGAAGCTCCATCAAAAACCATAGTCCATCGGGATCCTTGTTCAGGTCCGTCATATTGTCCAGGTTCTTTGGTAATAATCATAATGTCTTCATCAGGGAACTCAAAACTCATTGACTGATAATCATCCACTGCTTGATGGGCCAAATGATCAGCTACAACACTTCCTTTAATGGCCTTCTGAGTAGTGTACTGTATATCATATTCTGTTAAAATCATTTGCCATCTCGCTATTCATCCGGAGAGAGCAGGTTTCTCGAATATGTACTTGATTGGATCCATCTTTGAAATCAATAAGGTAGTATGAGTCAACAAATACTGTCTTAGTCGGCGAGCAGCCCATGCCAAAGCGCAGCAAGTTTTCTTGAGCAGTGAGTATCTTGTTTCACAGTCGGTAAACTTTTTGCTAAGGTAGTATATTGCTTGCTCTTTTCGACCAGACTCGTCATGTTGCCCCAACACACACCCCATTGAGTTGTCTAACACTGTTAAGTACATAATCAAGGGTCTTCCATCAACTGGTGGCATCAAAATAGGAGGTTCTAGAAGATATTTCTTGATTTCATCAAATGCTGTCTGGCACTCATCATTCCATTCCATTACCTGATCTTTCTTCAACAGCTTGAAGATTGGCTTACAGGTAGCAGTTAATTGGGAAATAAATCTGGCAATGTAATTCAATCGTCCCAAGAAACCTCTAACTTCCTTCTCAGTACGGGGAGCTGGCATCTCTTGTATAGCTTTCACTTTTGCAGGGTCTACTTCAATACCTTTTCCACTGACGATGAAACCCGGGAGTTTACCAGACCTTTCTCCAAAAGTACATTTGTTTGGGTTCAATCTCAACTTGTATTTCTTCAACCTTTCAAACAACTTATGCAGATGATCAAGGTGTTGTTCTTCATTATGGGACCTGGCTATCATATCATCCACATATACCTCTATCTCATGATGAATCATATCGTGAAACAAAGCCACCATAGCACGCTGATATGTTGCCCCAGCATTCTTCAAACCAAATGGCATTACTTTATAGCAAAAAGTGCCCCACTGTGTAACAAACGTTGTCTTCTCCATATCTTCAGGAGCCATCTTGATTTGATTGTAACCAGAAAAACCATCCATGAAGGAGAATACCTTATGCTGAGCAGTGTTGTCTATCAGAATATCAATATGAGGAAGTGGAAAGTCATCTTTGGGGCTGGACTTGTTCAAATCCCTGTAGTCTACACACATACGTACCTTACCATCTTTCTTAGGTACTGGTACCACATTTGCAACCCATTGAGGATAAGAAGTCACAGCTAAGAACCCTGCATCAAACTGTTTCATTACCTCTGCTTTAATCTTCTCTGACATTTCAGGACGCATGCGACGAACCTTTTGTTTCTTTGGACGACAATCTTCTTTTACTGGTAAACGGTGAACCACAATGTCTGTATCCAACCCTGGCATATCTTCATAGGACCAAGCAAAGATCTCCACATAATCATGTAACATCTGAATCAATCTGCTCTTAACACCATCCTCTAATTCAGCCCCTATCTTGACCTCTTTCCTGTTCTCTTCAGTTCCCAAATTCACAACTTCGATTGGCTCTTCATGTGGCTGTATAGCTTTCTCTTCTTGTTGTAACAACCTAGCAAGCACTATAGGTACTTCACAATCGTCCTCATTTCCATCTTCAGCTTGATAGATCGGATTCTCGAAATTATAATTGGCAATAGTAGAACTGTTATCAACAGGATCCAGAGTGGATGAGGATCTGCATTTTAGTGATGTGGGTGTGTGTAAGAACACATAGCTGATAAAACAAAAATAAAAGAAAGACAAGGAACACAATATTTACGAAAACGAAACGTCCACTGATTTTTATTGAATGAAGTATGCAAATGAAATTACATCCCGGAACAAGCATACCATTGTGCCCCGGGTAAGTCACAAGGCTTAAGAGTTTAATTATTCAAAAATTACAAACTTAAAAGTAACAACACAGTAATAGTATTTACTCCTGACTAAAGGAGATAGGAATAACATCTTCAGCTTTCCAATTATTGAGCCCGTCACCCACAGTAGGAAAAATCCAAGCATCCAAATTGTAGTCTTCATCATAGTCACCCACAACATTGATCTGATCTTTCATAATCCCTTGATTTGTGATACGAACAGCACGAGCACGACGAACAGCCTTCTGGGACTCTGCAGTGAAACCCAAACCAAACTTGTCAGACTTGTAAGGAATGTCAGGAAGCTGACCCCAAATAGTACAACCACCTTCATCCACCACAGCTCTAGCATCCTTGAGGGATGCCATTGTAGGAGGTATTCTAGTGACCACAAGAACTTTCTTAACAACAGGAGGAGTTTCAAAGTTATGAACAACCCAAGGAACTACTTCAAACGTTTGGCACGGAGTTTCAACATATTCACCTTCCACTTCGAGATATTTAAATGTGTTTACATGGCTAATCATATGTCCTTCCTCTCCGTAAACAGTAACAACCTTTCCCTCTACTGGATATCTCAGCTTCTGATGTAAGGTGGAGGTCACAGCACCTGCCCCATGGATCCAGGGGCGCCCAAGCAAACAAGAATACGAGGGACGAATATCCATTACATAAAAGGTAGCATTGAAGACCTGAGAACCCACCTTGATTGGGAGATCTATTTCTCCATGCACCACTCTTCTCGAACCATCAAAAGCCTTCACCACTATATTACTGGGCCTCAACACAGCATCTTCAGGACTAAGCTTATTCAAAACTTCTTTGGGCAACACATTCAGCGAGGAACCATTGTCTATTAACACATATGACAAGGTAGTGCCCCTGCATTCAATAGAAATATGTAGAGCCCTGTTATGATCCCTCTTGGCAGGAGTCAAATCAGCATCGGAGAAACCTAACCCATTATCATAGGTCAAGTGTGCACCACAATTTTCAAACTGGTCTACAGAAATCTCATTTGGTACATGAGCAGTCTTCAAAAATTTAATCAAGGCTTTAGCATGAGCCTCAGAACACAACAATAAAGACAACATAGAAATCTTGGAGGGAGTATGCCCCAATTGATCAACAATGTCATAATCACTCTTGCGAATGATCTTCAATACTTCTTCCATTTGCTTAGAAAGATCATCAACAGCTGGTACATCAGTTTGTATAGGTTCAATAACAGGACCTTTTCCCCGAGCATCAGTAGTGGAGGTAGTAGTTGGAGTAACTGTATTCTTGGAGGTAACCGGAGGAGAGAAAACTCTTCCACTTCGTGTGATCTTACTAGATCCAGCAATATTATCAACATCAAGGTTTTCATCAACAACAGGTGTATCAGCTAAAGATTCCTGCTTAACACCATGAATATAAACATCGGAACCATAATGCCAAGGCACAACTTTATCAGAAGTATACGGAATAGGACCAGGAATGGTAATGATCATAGGAGCCACTCTAGCTTCAACAACAATCTTCACAGGGCCTTCAACAGTAATTTTAATTGGACCCTTATGAGTGATTTTGACAGGACCCTTGGAAGTAATCCTTACCGGCACTTTATCAACCATGTCCACCTCTTCAACTTTCACTCCTTGAGTTATATGTTCAACCATACTCTCTACAGAAGGTGTCCTCTCAAACAATATGGTGTAATTATCCATGAGGCGTTGAATTCCGTCCTTCAACTTCCAGCAACTATCTGGTTTATAAGCACAATAGAAACAATCTTCATTACAACCTGGAAAGAACCCAACTTGTACCAACTTCTTCTTAATAACAGACAATGGTGTGGTTAAATCTGCAACTGAGGAAATATGTGAAACTTCATCAATGGCATTAACAGTCTTTTCATGATTTGGCATGGGAGCAGTAATCACATTTGGAGTACCCGGAGGGTCAAACTCAATTTCTCCAGCATCAATCATATCCTGAATCTTATTCTTCAATATCCAACAATTATTGGTATCGTGTCCCGGGCAATTAGAATGATATGCACATCGTGCATTAGGATTGTACCTGGGAGAGGTAACATTGGGGTTCTGAGGAGGGTCCTTCAAAGTGATGAGTTCACCCTTCAACAAGTGTTGCAAGGCTTGGGCCAGTGACATGTTGAACTTGGTGAACTGTCTTCTTGGCCTTTGCTGATTGTTCTGTGTTTGTTCTGGTGTTGCAGGAGTAGGATTGGAGATATGAACTGCACTCACAGATTGGTGCCTCCTATTACGATCAGGTTGACCATAAATAGCATTTGACTCTTTCTTCCCACTAGGGGGCTTCTTTGTAGTACTGGATGAAGAAACACCCACTTGGATCTTGCCACTCCTTATACCACTTTCTACGCGCTCTCCTGTCATTATCAACTCAGTGAAGCCAGATGATGAGCTTCCAATGAGATGACTATAAAAGGGACCATTCAATGTACACATGAACATATCCACTAACTCCCTGTCAGTTAGAGGAGGTTGTACTCTACCAGCCAAATCTCTCCACTTCTGGGCATACTCCTTGAAGTTCTCTTTAGCACCCATAGACATGCTTTGGAGTTACATGCGAGTTGGTGCTAGATCAGCATTGTATTGATATTGCTTATAAAAGGCCTTAGTAAGATCATTCCAATCACGGATGTTGACACTCTCCAACTGATAGTACCATTCCAATTGAGCTCCAGACAAGCTCTCTTGGAAGAAATGGATCCACAACTTCTTATCAGCAGTATGGGGTTGGATCCTTCGGACATAGGACCTCAGATGCAGCTTGGGACAAGAGACACCATCATAAACTACAAAAGTAGGGACCTTGAAACCAATGGGTATAACCACTCCAGATATCAAACTCAGGTCTTCAAAATCTAGCCCAGAAGACTTTTGTAATTCCATAGCATCCATTCTATCCACCAGCATCTTGAACTTATCTTCATTAGGATCATGATAGTAGTTAGCTTCAGAATCAGAATCCCCCATTGTATTATGGAGACTGCCTCCCTCTTTCTCAGACTCCTCAGACTCATAATCTTCAACCTGTTCCTTGGTCTTGACAGGACCTCTGAACCTTCTTCCCATGTTGATAAGGCCTCCTGACCTTCTAGTCTTCTTAGTCTTCTTGGCCAGCAGTGTTTTCAATTCATCCTGTCCCTTGGACAAGTTCAGGATCAACTCTTGGAACTGTGCATTTTGTGCCTGGAGATCTTTGACTGTTTGTTCAAGAGCCATTGCTGAAATAAACAGCGAGAAGATAAGATACCTGTGCACAAGAAACCTGTGATGCAGTGATATGGTATGCAAATGCGTATGCAATGTTTTCAAGGACCGCAGGATTTAAATTTGTTTAAACAACCAAGAAAGTAAACTTTTATTAGTAATAAATTTGTTTGCCCTTTGGGCTTACAATAAAAAATGAAATAAGTACAAAGAATGGGGTTTTAAGTCTCCCATGGATGTTTCCTCTTTGTGTTGAGGTATGAGTTGAGATTTCGCTCCTCGTGAAGTTGCTTTGTTAGCTCCAGGATTCTTTCTTGACTTGCTTTGTAATGAGTCTCAAAAGTATCCCTTTGCTCCTTCAACTGGATCCAGGACCTCTGTAAGTCTTCCATGTTAGTGGGCATGTCTGGGTGAAGGATGGTATAAGAAGTATCCCCTTCAGCAACAGGCTCCATAGTAACTGGCAGGATGGCAGGATATGGCATCATAAGGGTCTGAGCACGAGATCGTACCCATCTGAGATAAGCTTCCATAGGAATAGTGTACTTGGGCTCCAGAGTCTTGCTGTCAACCTTGTTCACTTTACCCCATGCTCGTATGAACCTTTGACGATAACCTTGCAGATCGTTGTCGTAGTCAAACACAATAACCTGAATCAACATGTCATGAGGACCATAGCTCCGAGCGTAACCAAACTGACGTAAAGCTAAGGAAGGGTTGTAAGTAATGCCCCCTCTTATGCCTAGAAGTGGCACATTAGGGAACTCCCCACACCTGTCAATGATAGTAACATTCTCCATAGATCTTGAGCACCAATGAATATCAGAATGTGAAAGTGACATGATCCTCTTGGACCACCTGAACCCTTGTTCATTCTTCATCACTGATCAAGGAAGGTGAGAAATAAACCACCTAGACAATAAAGGTATGCAGCACATCAGAGTTCCTCGTGCCTTCGTAGTACGGGTATGAAGAGAATGTAAGATGTCTCCAAGTAATGTAGGCACTGGATTGTGACTCAGAAATATGTTGATGGCGTGAACGTCTATGAACTGATCTGGATTGGGAAACAACACTAAGCCATAAATCAACAAGGCTAAGATCTCCTCAAAAGCATCATAACTCATAGCCTTCAAGAACACTTGAGCCTTCTCTATCAACACCTTAGCAAGAATACCCTTAACTCCACTTCTCATTTCTAGAACAATGTCTGACTTCTTCAGATGTAGAGCTGCAACAATGACTTCAGGTTTAGGCTCTTTTTCCAAGCCTGTGAAAGGTCTCTGATCAAGGATAAGTATACCCAATAGTTTAGAGAACTCTTCCATTGTAGGAACCAGCTGATAGTCGGGAAATGTGAAGCAGTGATGTTTAGGATCAAAGAACTGAAACAAAACACTCATCATGTCTTCATTGAACCCTGAAGTGACTAGATCCAGTAGGTGACCATGCCTCTTGATGAACTGGGAGTTTTCAGAAACCTGAGAGACCAATTCCTTAAGCTTAGGAGGTATTCCTACAAAGTTGATCCGGATAGTATTCCTACGAGCAGAAGCCATGACCTGCAACAAAGAACAAAGATAAATCCTTTGGTCCTTGAAATGGTTAGTGAAAATGCTATGCTTATGATGCATGGTGATGCTATGATGTTATGCTCAATCACAAACATGTGGCACACACAAACAAGTCACACAATAGCCCTAGGTTTAGAGGCTTGCATGAGGTTTAAAGGTAGATACCCTCCCCTGAAGTTAGTTGGTTCATCCTGTCCTACAAAAGTAACCAAGTTCTAAGGGATCTCAATATCATTGATCCTTCAGAAGGGTGGTTGTTCAGTAGGCAACTTACTTGCCAACCAAAACCCTCCAAGTTTAGAATCTCAATGAGTGTAGTATCGAGTATCAACCAACTTCAGTCTGCACCAAAGCAGGTTATCTCACTACTTTTCTAAAGGCCAAGATGGGATAATTAGGGTTCTAAAATTTAGTTAGTGCATTGACAACATATGGCAGCCTCATATTATCCTCAACTTGACTTAAGGAACATAAGCACCAACCAAGAAGTCACACTAACTATGGCCACCAGATCAACCATATCGGTATACGCCGTACAGTTTCCTTGGTCTATTTCCATTTACCTAAGGTACACTAGATCTGGGTTAGGATCTTTCACACATAAGAGCACCCAACAGATAAGTATAAAACAAACAAGGCAAACAATTTTAAAGTGATCTAATTCCTAAGGGTACCCCTCTTTTATTAAATCCCCAGCAGAGTCGCCAGTTCTGTAACACGGTGGGAGAACTGACTTTAGTTAAATGTTGCGGATAGCAAGAGTCGCCACCGACTTTTATTTTATCCAAAGGAAAGGGCATAAAAGAACAGGAAAGACCTTAAAAGATTTTTGGGTTCGGGGGGTAGGTTATGTAAAGGGAAGTTGTTAACACCATTTACATCCATGGTTATCCATGGGCTCTTAGTTACTTAGCTCACTTTAAATTGTTTTGAGAAGTGTAATGTGTGATTAGAAATTTTCTTAAGTACTTTATAATGATCCATGTACGGATATATATAAAGCCTTTGTTTTGAAAATTGTTTGAAAATGTGAAGTGTTTTTGAAATGTTTTGAAAAGGTGAGCAAGTACATAAGAGAAACCTACCCTAAGTTAAATCTTTTCTGTTCTTAAATATCCTTTAAATGGTAAGAATATCCCTATTATTAAGGAATAGGTAGTCATTACCTTGGATGTTATGAGGGACAAGTGAAGGGACATCTGTGATTAGGCAATTGTAAGGTATACTTAGCAATTCGAAGGGACTTATCATCTTTTATTCGAAAGGGACAAGATCATTTACGAAGGCAACCATGAAGGGACTTGATCTTATAATTCTTTAAAGGGACTAGATGATATTAATAAGAGAAGGGACTTTGCTTTATACACCTTACTTGACCTTTTATTTAGGCAACATGAGAGGTAACCCTTAAGAAGTGAGATGGCGATCCAAGATCGACTTACGTGTGTGCGTGTACAAGTTCATATATTTATCTTAAAATTAGTGATCTAAATTCAATTTTAAACACAAACAAGTTTTCACGCCCTACTTTACTAACCATGGCAATTTAAATAAATAATAAAAATTCTACCACTATTACATATTTGGTACAATTTAAACATGATTAATAGTTTAACAATTTAATTATATATACATATTAGAAATATTTATTAATTATAATTAAACAAACATAATGAAAATAAGAAATTAAAATCATAAAAGAAAATTAGGGTTTTGAAAATAAATTAGGGTTTATAATATAATTAGGGTTTATAAAGAAAATAATTTGGTTTTATATAAACATATTAGAATTTTTAATATACAAAATTATTAAATAATATATACATATAACTATAAAAAAAATAATATAAGTTTTAAAAGAAAAATAATTCACATATATTGTTTTTTTAGAAAATTATTTAAATTAGTTTAGAAAATAATATAGAGAAATAATAAAAGAAAATAAAACAAGAAAAAATCAAAACAAAAAAAAACAGGACCTGGGATTTGAACCCAGGTCCTTTACTGGGCTGAAGGTCTCCCAAAACCAGCTGGGCCACTGCGCACGTGTGATAATCATACAGCATAACATTGTTTTAATACAATCCTGCAAAACAAATGAATTAAAACAAAAATTGCTCCTGGCCGGATTCGAACCCAGGACTCACAACATATTATACGCGCATCAAAACCACCAGAGCACTCATGCTCTTTGTGAAATATAAACACAAAACAAATAATATAAAATAAGTTAGTTTTTGAATTCTGAATTTCGCGCCAATGGACTCATCTTCTTCCTTGGTCGCTGCGGAATTACCTGCGAAATTTTCCATGAATTTTCTTGCGAATTTACCTGCGCATAATTTTTACAGAAAAACCTAGCTTTTTGAAACACCATTAAAATTGTAAAATTTCACCAAATTAAGTACAACATCATGATCCTCATGTCATAACCAATTCATTAGGGGTAATAGAACTTATTTATATTTGTCCAATCAAGAAACCCTAAACGGCCATACAAACCCTAACAATGGCACTTTCATGATTCGGCTATGGTCCTTCACAAAAAACTGTCCAGAAATCATCTATGAGCATAAACAAACATTAATACATAATCAAAATGCATTATAAACACATGAATTCAATGAATCGAAAAAAAATAAATCAAGGGCAAGGATGCTTCGGATTATGCATATGAGTATGGATCAGAGGCGTTTAAGAGGTGGTTTCGACTCAATGAAACTCAAGGAACCTTTTTGTGTCTTTAGAATACCTTAAAACCTCTTGTAAGGATGAAACCGAAAATTGATTTTTTGATGGATTTTGTGAAGTTTGAAAGTGGTATTAGAGGCTGCAAAAATTCGTCCTTTAGGCTGCTCAAGGTTCTATGTATATATGTGAATGAGATTAGGTCAAGAAAAGTTATCATTCTTTGGACTTTTGGATAATTGAAGATTGAAAAAGATTTTCCATTAAACTTGATTTTTCTTTGATCCAACATTGCTATTTTGGGATAATCTTCATAACTCTTGTATCAATTAGATCCAAATGACTTTTATGACTTTTTAGAAACAACATAATTTTAAATCTTCACTATTTCATATTTTATTTGAATTTAAAATGATTTTTAATATAAAAAATCATAATAAATAAAAATAAAATGAATAAAATTATGAAAATATTAAATAAATTTCGTGCATGATGTCATGGAACACATTGGGTCACCAAAAAGTCAGCCCATTTGAAGAATTATGGTTTTAAGACCCCATTTACTTCATAAACCACTCAAAAATTTCCCAACTTTGCAAAGGCACAAATCCTTCAATTTTAATGCTATGAGTGTGTTCTTGGACATTTTGGAAATATTAAAGAGTCCTCTAACCAACATCATTGGTCTCATGTCCATATCTTTTACCATTCTCAAGTTATGCTCTTTTGAAGTTGTTGACTCTTTGTTGACTTTTAAAAGGACCTATAATGTCTTAGCTCATACCTTCCAAATGAAGCATTTTTGGGCTTGGCTTGTGAGACACAAAGTTGTAGAGAATTCAATTTCCTTCTAAATGAGATTTGGATGGAAAATTTTTGATGAAGCATGTGAAAGTTATGGCTGGTCAAAGTTCAGTTGACTTTTCCTATGAAAACCCTAATTTAGAAACTCCTGATTCTTGATGATCTGAAATCTCCTTGATGAATCATGATCAACCCTTGATCAAATGATGAATTTTAATTCATATACTTGATGTTGGCAAAAAATCATGAAGTTTGACGTAGGTTTGACCACAGTTGACCTCAGTTTGACTTTTTAACTGCTTTGACTGATTTTAACCTATCTGATCATCTGATTGAGCAAATCTTTTGGGAAAGTCTTGAAACTTGACATGGGGATTCTTGAACACATATAGGATTATATGAAGCTCACTTGAAGTCTTGGGAGTCCATTTTGCCTGATTAAAGTCAAAACCCTAGTTTAGGATGCATTGCTTATGAGGATGCATTGTCTGAGGGAATTGTCACATCTTCTGACTAATTGTGAACTTTGTGAACCTTGAGAACCTTTTGAGATGTATTGTGAACCTTGTGAAACTTGTGAGCCTCTTAGTACATAATGACTTGTTTTGTGGAGGGAAAATTTTGGGGTGCAACACCTGGTCAAAGGATCTCTTCTGAGTTTCCTTGGTAATAGGCTCTTCAGGCACCACACTCTTGCCCTTAGCCTTGGCAGCAGCTTCTGCTTCAGCATTAGTTCTTTGGAATTGTGAGGCAAAGAGATGCCTGCTTCGAGTGAAGCCTCCGCCTCCCCCCACATTATCAATATGTGGTGCAGAAGTGTCAAGAGTGACTTTCTTTCCGTCGCAATATCAATCTGAGCCATAGTGCTAAGGCACGACACTGCTGCTGTCATATGGAACTGGTCCTGGTACCGTGATAGTAACTGGACTGATTGCTGCGGAAGAAGGAATTGAGACAGTCTGAGGTTCATAATAAATTGTGACATGAGGTCTGACCGGGGATGGTGCTGGTGATGAAGGTTGCTGATGTTGATGGATATGTTGATGTGAATCTGGAACGTGGATTGTTGCAGGATCATAGTAAATGGTAACTGTGGAAATGTCTTCATTGATGGTTGATGTTATTGTAGAAGGATGTGTTGAATTGATGTCTGTTGAAGTGGAAGAAGGAATGGTTGTTGATGTTGTAGAAGAATTTGTTGGAATGATTGTTGTTGAAGTTGTAGGAGTGATATCTGTTACATCTGATGGAAAGACATGTGCTGGAGTTGTAGAAGAAATGGTTGTTGAAGTTGTAGGAGCTAGAACTGTTGAAGTGATCTGTAAGGTGCCTTCCTTGATAAGATTATTGATATCGGTCTTCAAATCTGCACAACCGTTGATAGAAGTCTTGCAAGCTTCACAGTGAGCCTCACAACCCGGGAACACTTGGCATTTCAAAAGTTGGACTTTAACCTCAACCAGAGGTGTTTGAATGCTTGCAACACTGTCAATTAGGTTCATTGGTTGATCCTCCTCAATGGAATTTATCCTAGGCCCACCATGGCTAGGCATAGGATTCTTGGTAACACTTGGAGGTGGTGCAAAGTTGATTGCCTTAGAATTAATCAAATCCTGAACCTTCATATGCAAGGCTCTGCATTTCTCTGTCGTATGGCCAGGTGCATTTGAGTGGAAGGCACACCAGGAATTAACATCATAGTTTCTTGGAAGATTCTGGGGATCTGGTGGAGCCAGAGTCCTCAATTCAATCAAGTTGAGCTTTAATAATTGTGGAAGTAAGGCAACATAGGGCATCAGAATGGGATCGATAACCCTGTTGATTTGTGAAGTCATCTGTTGAAACGGACATTGTTGCTGATTGTTATTGTTGTAAGATCTCTGTTGAGGAAATTGTTGTTGCTGTGGGAAGTGTTGTGGTTGTGGAGGATACTATTGTTGAGGTGTTGGAGCTGGAATGGTAATAGCAGCTACTGATCTTGGCATGTATTGAGGCCTTTCTCTACCCATATGCACTGAATTGGTCTCACCTGTCATGCGAGATCCTGCGAAAGGTTTCCTTGTATTGCTGGAACTAGCACCATTGTCTGAAATTTTGCCCATATTCAAAAGACTCTCAATTCTCTCTCCAGCTATAACTACACCCGTAAAGCTGGTGGACGAAAAAGCAGCAAGTCTGTCAATGTATGTTCCCTGTAGGGTGTTCATAAACATGTCATTCATTTCTCTCTTAGACATCGGAGGCTGGACAGCAGCAGGAAGCTGTCTCCATCTTTGGGCATATTCCCTGAAGCTTTCTCTTGAAGACTGTGACATACCCATTAGGAGAGTTCTGTTGGGGGCCATGTCCAATTTATATTGATAATGACGTATGAAAGCTTCAGCCAAATCCTTCTAGTTTCTGAATGTTGCTCTGGACAGGTGAAAGTACCATTCACGGGATGCCCCGGTCAAACTGTCTTCGAAGTAGAACATCCACAACTTTTCGTCCATGGTATAAGCTTTCAGTCACCCCAGAAAGGACTGTAGGTGAGTACGTGGACAGGAGGTACCATTATATCTCTCAAAGCATGGAGGCTTGAATTTGTGAGGAATCCTGACTCCCTCAACTAGACCCATGTCTATTACATCGAATCCCAAAGAGTTTTGGGACTCCAAAGATCTCAGCTTCTCTTCTATTTCGTCCAGACGACGATCATAGGCTTCATCTCCAGCACCAATTATTGTAAATTGTTCCTCTTGAGGGCCCCCTGCAAGGCACGACCTCCAGTATTTCCTTGGGTATTTCTGATAGCATTGACTTCAGGATTGAGGTGAGGCCCAAACTCTGGCGCATCTGTTCGTGGCTGCCCGTGATCATTGTTACTAGTACCTCCTGTACCTGGATGATTCTCTTCGGGAGTTTTCCGCTCGACTAACTCTCTTAATCTTTATTAGCTTTGGGCCAACCCAGTCATTACTTCCATGAACTGGTTCATGTGATCCCTCATCTCAGTCCTCTCATTAGCCCTCTGAGTTTGAAAAATACGATCCTAAAATAAACAACAGAGTCACCACCTAATTCTATTTATTCTAACTAAAGAAAAGGGAGATATAGACACAACCAAAATTGGATAAGAAATGTTCAACGAAACCACTAATCTAAGTTCGGGAGTCAGTTACGCAAAAGGAAGGTATTAAGCACCCCTCACGTCCGTTGTACTCAACGGGAACCTCTTAGTCTAATTTGCGCTTAAATGTTAACTTATTGTATTGTCTTCTTTTTGTTATGATTGCTTATTAAAGGGAAAAGAAAATTATTAATTATTATGGGGAAAGGTTAAGTTTTTTATTATTGTGCTCGCAAAGGATTAAAATCCCCGCGCCTACGTATTCCCTTGTGCAATGGGAAAGTCAGAGCTTCGTAGTTTGTGCAACTAAGGTTTTTGTTTTTTATTGAAGGATTGTTTGAAAATGATTTCTAATCTGCTAAGCGTTGGCTTATCTGCTCGTGATAGGAGCTTGAAGCACTGGCTTGTTTGCGGGATAGAAATATTTAAACAATGTTCGTTTAGAGAAAAGATGTTTGATCTTTATTAAAGTGTTTTAAACGAGAGGGCGAATGAACCACAAAGCGTGGGGCTAGCCCAGGAGTGATTGCATTCAAGAACGTGTGGAGTGCTAGACTCCGGAGTTCAGTTACTCTCTGATTAATTATGAAAAAAATATTGTATTGGTTGGTAAGTTTAAAATTGTATTTGAAAAAGAAAGAGACAAGTCGTCATCTTTAAGGGAGGTATCTCGCCTATTCCACCACAAACATTTGAGGAAGAGAAATAGAAAGAAGATTTAAACTTGGATTCGAGGATCGACAAGCAAGTTTAATCAATAGTTAACGCTTAGATCAACATTTAATCTAGAAGATTATTAATCAATAGTTAACGCTTAGATCAAACAATTAAATAAATTAATTAACAAATTAACTAACAATTAACAATTAATTCAAAACAATTAGTTCAAAACAACTTAAATAAAGTTCTACCAAGAGAAATATAAAAAACAAGGCAAATATTGATATCCAAAACCAAATTAGCATAACAATATCACAAGAATTAATGTTAAGGATAGAGAAAAAAATCAGCATGACATGGGATTAACAAAAATAAAGGAAATAATAAAAAAAAACATGTAGACATAAAAAAAAAACAGGGATGCCCATGAAGTAAGCTTGAGGTGCAATTAGCGATCCATTGGGGGTCCTAAAACCCAGTCCGATTGACTTGTAAAGTCTTGCTTTGACCTAAAAACAAACAATAATGTGTTATTCTTTTTCACGGTTCAAACTAAAATAAGGGAAAAAATGAACAAAATCCCCTTCTTCGTAATTCAATCAATAGAAAAAAAGTGAAACCCTCCTTATATCACAACTAAACCGCGTGTAAATATCCTCCGTCAACCTCAATCTCGCCGGCGCACCACCATCGTTCAAGCTTCTAAAATCCCCAGTCGACTTACTCCTCACATCAACAGAAACTCCAAAATTTCCATTTCTGTCCCAATCATCCTATTCGGAATCATTACTCTGGCGAGCCTGTGACATCGGCGGCCTCCGCCTCATTTTCCTTTCATCTCGATCTCAGTTTAGATCTTGGCTTCTCATCGGCTTTCTGTTTGTGTTCGTTCCGGTCTCAGATCTGTTTTCACGGTGGCGCGATTGTGCGGCTTTCTGGATGACGGTCCGCGTCGGTGAGTGTGCGATGATGGTGTGGAGGACGGTGAATCTGGGTTGTTATGGATTGGTTTCAGCGATTGGTTTTCGGATCTGAAAAAAAAGGTTTAGTGTTTCTACGTTTGTTGCAAGCTTCTATTGCTTAGATTTGTTGTTGTCGAAACCGCTACAAATCGGGTTGTCTCGGTGTTGTTTGGAATCCTTGAAGAACTTGATTGTTATTGCTTGAAGTTGTTTTTGCTACAAATGAATAAGAGCTAAAGTGAGAGCTTAACCGAGTTGAAGGTTGTATCATAGTATCATTATTGTTATGGGTGATTGTTTAGTGTTGCGAAAGTTTTATTTGAGGGTGTAGAAGAAAGTGTAAATGAGGGAGATAGACGAGTAAATGGTGTTTTGGTTTTTTTGTTGTAGCAAAAAAAACTATAAAAAAATGGAGGAGTTTGTGTAGTAATAGTCAGTGAGAATGGTTACAAGGAAGGTTTGGTGTTACAAATTTTATGTGGTTTATGTAATGTGATAGCAAGGTTGAGATATGAAGAGGAAGGTGATTCTTGGTGTTTTTTCCTTTCTGTGAGACCCTTTTCTTCTTGAAAGGTCTCCCATCTTCAGCCTCTTTTATCTCCAGGTCCTCCCCGTTCTTGAAAGGTCCCTTTTGTAGGTAGCTGGACAATTTTTTTTTATTAAAAATCTGTCCTTTTTCTTTGTTCACTCTGAAGGAAAATTTTGCAAAATCCAGACTTCATTTTCAACGAAAAATCCTTTTCTCCCCTTTTTCGAAGGTTGTGTCCCCTCTTTTTGAAACTTTTTTCTTCTGTTTGTGAAAAGCCCATTTTCACAGTGCATAATTGATTGGCCCTATTTTAGTGCAATGTTTGGATGTATATGTGCAGGATTGAGAACAAGGTAGCGTGTAGGTCATTGTCTTATGTGTGAAGGCTGACATTGCTTTTGGCTTATGTGTTGTTTATTGCAGTGTGTTTGACTTGGACCAAGAACATATATAGAACAAAACGTTTAAAAACTAACCAAACAATTCTATTCCAACCAAGTATAGATCAAGACTAATTACACTAATCTAATAAATAAATAAATAAATAAATAAATAATAATAAAATAAAATTGATATAAAAATAAAATTGATATAAAAATAATTAAGTGAGGAAAGATTAATTATGATATAAATTAAAAGAAAAATGAAATGAAATTAAAACTAAATTCAAGTGAAATTGAAACTAATTCTAAATAGTCTAAAATAAAAATAAAGAATAAAATTAGTAAAAATTAGTAAATTAATTAAAATGACTAAATTAATCTAAATTGGCCTTAAAAAAGTAATAATTAAAATAAATAAAAAAACTAGATTTAAAAGATAAACTTAAATTATAATAACTAAATAAAAGGAAATGATTTAAGAGGAACCAAAAACCTACCTAAATTCTAAAATTAACTTAATTCTTCGAAATCAAGAATAAAATAAAAACGATATAAAATCGAACAAGAATACAATGATTAATGATTAATGATATGTTTCATACTTAAAAATGCAAAGTGATTGATTTTCGATATATTGGTGAAAATGCGTCAAATAAACAAAAATTTCGAAAATTTCTGGTCGAAATTTAGGGTATGACAGCTGCCCCTATTTAATCATCCTAAACCTGAATGTACGAGTAAAAAAGATTTTTTTTGGGACATTCAAGGTAGAAGAGGATTAAATATCAGAATACCTAAAATTTTGACCGAAAATGCATATGAAATGATATGATATGCAATGTAAAATGCAAGACAAAGGTCGTAACGCTGTTAGGAAAGAAAAATGACAACGGGGGATTAGACACACATGACCAGAGTACAATCCACACGAGGAATTTTCTCTTGAGCGAAGCCAAACGACAACTGTCTACAAGTCCCAAGATGAAGTACTTAGACAAATCCCATCAAAGAAGTCTTTTGTTGAGATTTAGAACATTATTTGGAAATACCTTCTGTCGAGGTAACAAAACGAACCAGAAATCTACTGTCGAGATCCTAGAAAGAAAACCGTATTTTGTTGAAGTCTGCTGGAGATCTACTGTCGAGATTACCAGAGAATCTAAGAAAGAAATACCTTTTGTCGAGGTATCAAAATGAACAAAAAATCTACTATCGAGATCTTGGAAAGAAAACAATTTCTGTTGAAATTTGCTGGAAGATCTACTGTCGAGATTACCAGAGAATCTAAGAAAGAAATACCTTCTGTCAAGGTATGTTAGGAGTCCTTTGTCAAGTATTAACTAAGGACACACTCGTTGCCAACTCTTCTGTCGAGATTTAACTGAAAACAAACATGTTGCCAAATCTTCTGTCGAGATTTAACTAAGGATGCAACTGGGGTCCCAAAAAGTAACTACCTCCTGTCGAGGTAGACTGAAAATCCTTTGCTGAGACTTGCCGAAAATAAAATGAAACACCTTCTGTCGAGGCTTGGAAAGATGTTATTTTAATGATAAATAATGATTCACAACAACCTTCTTACAATATCTTGGAGAGAGGCCGTTCGGTAGAACCCTCATCATATTTCCCTTCTTCTGAAAGAGACAACCATATGATGGAGAACAACTTCACGCTCAAATTTCTCAACTTGTCTGGAAAAGATACCATTTGAAGGAAACTGGAAATTCCCAACAAACTTCTCACCTTGTCTGGGAGAGATGCCATTTACTGGAAAAAAAGGAAGATCCATACCAAACTTTTCAACGTGTATTGGAGAGATGCCATTTGATAGAATCCTCATCATACTTCCCTTCTTCTGAAAGAGACAGCCATATGATGGAAATCAACTTCACGCTCAAACTTCTCAACTTGTCTGGAAGAGATGCCATTTGACGGAAATTGGAAAGTCACAACAAACTTCTCACCCTGTCTGGGAGAGATGCCATTTGTCGGAAAACAAAGAGATTCATATCTAACTTCTCAACGTGTATTGGAGAGATGCCATTTGATAGAACCCTCACCATACTTCCCTTCTTCTGAAAGAGACAACCATATGATGGAGAATAACTTCACGCTCAAACTTCTCAACTTGTTTGGAAGAGATGCCATTTGACGGAAATTGGGAAAATTCACAACAAACTTCTCAACTTGTCTGGGAGAGATGCCATTTGTTGAAAATTGGAAAATCACAACAAACTTCTCAACTTGTCTGAGAGAGATGCCATTTGTTGGAAAAAATGAGATTTGTACCAAACTTCTCAACGTGTATTGGAGAGATGCCATTTGATAGAACCATCACCATACTTCCCTTCCTCTGAGAGAGACAGCCATATGATGGAGAACAACTTCACGCTCAAACTTCACAACTTGTCTGAGAGAGATGCCATTTGACGGAAATTGGAAAATCACAACAAACTTCTCACCTTGTCTTGGAGTGATGCCATTTGTTGGAAAACAAAGAGATTCATATAAAACTTATCAACGTGTATTGGAGAGATGCCATTTGATAGAACCCTCACCATACTTCCCTTCCTCTTAAAGAGACAGCCATATATTGGAGAACAACTTCACGCTCAAACTTCTCAACTTCTCTGGAAGAGATGCCATTTGACGGAAATTGAAAAATCACAACAAACTTCTCACATTGTCTGGGAGAGATGCCATTTGTTGGAAAACAAAGAGATTCATATCAAACTTCTCAACGTCTATTGGATAGATGCCATTTGATAGAACCCTCACCTTACTTCCCTTCTTCTGAAAGAGACAGCCATATGATGGAGAAACAATTTCACGCTCAATCTTCTCAACTTGTATGGGAGAGATGCCATTTGACGGAAATTGGAAAATCACAACAAACTTCTCACCTTGTCTGGGAGAGATGCCATTTGTTGGAAAACAAAGAGATTCATATCAAACTTCTCAACGTGTATTGGAGAGATGCCATTTGATAGAACCCTCATCATACTTCCCTTCCTCTGAAAGAGATGCCATATGATGGAAAACAACTACACGCTCAAACTTCTCAACTTGTCTGGGAGAGATGCCATTTGACGGAAATTAAAAAATCACAACAAACTTCTCACCTTGTCTGGGAGAGATGCCATTTGTTGGAAAAAGGAGATTCATACCAAACTTCTCAATGTGTATTGGAGAGATGCAATTTGATAGAACCATCATCATACTTCCCTTCTTCTGAAAGAGATAGCCATATGATGGAGAACAACTTCACGCTCAAACTTTTCAACTTGTCTGGAAGAGATGCCATTTGATGGAAATTGCAAAATTCACAACAAACTTCTCACCTTGTCTAGGAGAGACGCCATTTGCTGGAAAAATATAAGAGATTCATATCAAACTTATCAATGTGTATTAGTGAGATTCCATTTGATAGAACCCTCATCATACTTCCCTTCTTCTGAAAGAGACAGCCATACGATGGAGAACAACTTCACGCTCAAACTTCTCAACTTGTCTGGAAGAGATTCCATTTGACGGAAATTGGAAAATCATAACAAACTTCTCACATTGCCTGGGAGAGATGCCATTTGTTGGAAAAAGGAGATTCATACCAAACTTCTCAACGTGTACTGGAGAGATGTCATTTGATAGAACCCTCATCATACTTCCGTTCTTCTGAAAGAGACAACCATATGATGGAGAACAACTTCACGCTCAAACTTCTCAACTTGTCTGGAAGAGATGACATTTGACAGAAATTGGAAATTCACAACAAACTTCTCACCTTGTCTGGGAGAGATGCCATTTGTCGGAAAACAAAGAGATTCATATCAAACTTCTCAACGTGTATTGGAGAGATGCCATTTGATAGAACCCTCACCATACTTCCCTTCTTCTGAAAGAGACGCCATATGATGGAAATTGGAAAATCACAATAAACTTCTCACCTTGTCTGGGAGAGATGCCATTTTCTGGAAAAAGGGAGATTCATACCAAACTTCTCAACGTGCATTGGAAAGATTCCATTTGATAGAACCCTCACCATACTTCCCTTCTTCTGAAAGAGACGCTATATGATGGAAAACAACTTCACACTCAAACTTCTCACCTTGTCTGGGAGAGATGCCATTTGACGGAAATTGGAAATTCACAACAAACTTCTCACCTTGTCTGGGAAAGATGCCATTTGTTGGAAAACAAAGAGATTCATATCAAACTTCTCAACGTGTATTGGAGAGATGCCATTTGATAGAACCCTCACCATACTTCCCTTCTTCTGAAAGAGACAACCATATGATGGAGAATAACTTCACGCTCAAACTTCTCAAATTGTCTGGAAGAGATGCCATTTGACGGAAATTGGAAATTCACAACAAACTTCTCACCTTGTCTGGGAGAGATGCCATTTGTTGGAAAAATAAAAGTTCATACCAAACTTCTCCGTCGAATAGGGGAGATGCCATTTGATAGAACCCTCATCATACTTCCCTTCATCTGAAAGAGACAACCATATGATGGAGAAAACTTCACGCTCAAACTTCTCAACTTGTCATGAAGAGATGCCATTTGACGGAAATTGGAAATTCACAACAAACTTCTCACCTTGTCTAGGAGAGATGCCATTTGTTGGAAAAATATAAGTTCATACCAAGCTTCTCCGCCAAACAGGGGAGATGCCATTTGATAGAACCCTCATCATACTTCCCTTCTTCTGAAAGAGACAGCCATACGATGGAGAACAACTTCACGCTCAAACTTCTCAACTTGTCTGGAAGAGATGCCATTTGACAGAAATTGGAAATTCACAATAAACTTCTCACCTTGTCTGGGAGAGATGCCATTTGTTGGAAAAAAGGAGATTCGTATCAAACTTCACAACGTGTATTGGAGAGATGCCATTTGATAGAATAATAACCTTGTTGGGGATGAACAAACTGCTCGAAAAGAGAATGCCATCCGCTGATTTACTAGGAAATCCATGGATAAGAACAAGCTTCTCAAATAAAGAGGCTTCCACTTGTTGATTCCACTTAGAAGTTCAAGGACGAAACAAGCTTCTCGAATAAAGAGACTACCACTTGTTGTCAGGTATAAGTATTCCAAGATAATGTTGCAACAACACTGCTTGGAGAACAAAGCTTGTCTTCAATAGGGTAACCTTCAATAAATTCCTTCTGGGAGACAAAGTATTCAAAGGTTCAAAATAAATGCGTTTCCATTAGGAATTCCAACTATCAAAATTGTCAAAGACCAAATTCAATTTAGGAACGAGCTGGAGAGAAATTGTCAAGCAAGACATTAACCCATGAGGAATGAACTCAACTGGGGATTTATCCTATCCAAGTGTTGAAAGGAGAACTAAAGCAAAAATATTTCCCGCGGGTAAAATCTCAGTGGGGAATTAGAAAGAATGTACATTTTCTGCCTAAGGCTGACAACTCTATTTGGAGAGAGATGCATCACTTGGGGATAAACACGACCAAGGTGGATGAAGTATGCATCAATGAATGCAACATGGATATGAATATGAATTAAATTATGGTGTACATGTATGTATATGCATTATGTTTATGCTGACAAACAGACAAAACAGACACAAGAGATAAACTGGTGACGAAATAAACATCACAACAGACAGATACTCGACCAATCTCGTCAAAGTGGAAACATCACTGGAGATAGGGTAGAAAGAGCCATCCATGGAATAAAGTCCTGCTACAAAGTTCAAATCTCTTTGAGGAGAGAAAGCTACTTCAATCGGGAAATAAATCCAAGCAAATCTTCTAACTTCAATGTCCATCAGAAGGAAACAAACATACAAACTATGTTTGCTTAGGATGAAGTAAATTTGTACTCCGTTGGGGGGGAAAATCACATTCAGCTGGAGAAGCTTGAATCAAGGCTCAATTGGGGATACTAGACTTAGTATCTCACTGGAAGCACTAAGTAGTAAAAGGAATTCACCAGAAAACACCGAGGCATGCACCTAACATATCATAGCAACTTGGTGTAAGGACCCCGTCATCTGGAGATACTTGCAAGGTAGATCACAAGAACGTCTTGCTTAGGGAAACACGTGGTCATGTATCCACAAAATGGTTTGTGAAAAGTGATCATCTCAAGAGGATTTTATAGAAGACTGGACATTCAAAATGCCTCAGTATCTTCAAACTCTTGTAGAGATTCGTCGAATCTCGACGTCACTGCCTCAGATTAACTGTGTTTGGCACAAATAAGTCTTCAATACTTATCCTTTTAGGGATGATCAGAATGTGTAAGTAGTAAAATGGGAAACAACTTGTGCATGTTTAGCAAAGTCTTCAAGCAACCTGCCCCTGTCTGGCAAAGTCTTCAAGCAACATGCCCTTGTCTGGAAAAATCTTCAAGCAACATGCTCCTGGCTGGCAAAGTATTCAAGCAACCTGCCCTTGTCTGGAAAAGTATTCAAGCAACCTTCCCCTGTTTGGAAAAGTATTCAAATAACTTGCCCTTGGGGATGATCATTCTCCGAAATGGTTGTTCAACTACTCATCAGAGTTTCAAATCTCAAGAGATTAAGCTCATCACTGGTGCTCAGACATAGGCTTCTATGATATCAAGCAAATGCTAACAAGAAAAATGTTAATATTGAGACTACTAATGCAACACACATATTTGTCTCGAAGTTTTTTTTACGTTTTTTGAAAAGATTTTCACAATAGCCTGTGACCGAATCGCTTGCTAGGATGTGGTATTCATTTTTTATAAAGCCAACACAAATTTTGAGCATACCTCATAGGAGTCAGGAAACATTATCTCATTGAGTATGCTTTCGAAATAAACCTCACTTCAATTAGGACTTTTGAGGGTTGTAATGTGGTTGGGTTCACGGTTTTAGAAATAAAGGATAAAGGCTCAAAGTTTATTTGGTGCCCACCCATTCTCCATAATGTGCTCCAATCCTAGGTCCAGCTAAATTGATACATACATTTGTCTTAATAGTGTATAAGTGAAAATTATGATCCAAGGTTCGCTTGAAATGACAGTCATCTTATTTGTTCTTCATAGATATTGGTGACCCTTTGATTTTGGTATGGTGGTCACTAAATCTTATTTGCTTGAAGTTGAGGATTTGAGGACCTCTCATTATTGACTTATTCTATTTGATCCCTAAGACTCCTTTTGGGTGTTTGACTTAGCGGGATTTTCCTTTTCTTTTTTCTTTTTTTTCTTCTTCTTTTTTCAATCATTGGAAGGCTGAAAATTGTGACTGTCAAATCATTGATTGTAGTGAATTCCCTGATGGGGTGTTTCATCTTGTGATTTGAATGTGTAACCAGATTAACTGAACACTACCCTGCCCCAGGTTAAGCATAAGGGTTTTGAAATATCTGAAAGAAACTCCTACTTCTAGGCTCGAAGTGGTTGACTAGGTTAATTCCTTATTTATCCAGTGTTTGGGGATTCGAAACAATGCATGTACATCGTCAGTAGGGTTTTGTTCAAAAGTGTTCAACTAGAGAGTTTGCGTTCTAATTTCGTTATCCTCCCTCCAATTCTCTGCCTAAGTAGGAGACGAGATAATGTTGGCATTATAAAAGTAGAAAAAGTGTTATGAGTGAATACGAATGGACTACTTCAAGACAAACATATTCATTGCATTAATCATTCAAAACAAATAAGTTCTTACATGCCAAAACAAATGCATTAACAAACAAAGAAAAATACATATGAAAAACAATGAACGAGCTAAACATCTGAGAGGATAGCTCCAAAGCATCGAACGATCACGTGTATTGAGGAACTGGTTCCAGGCTCCAGTAACAAACTGATTTGTAACAACACCCTCTTGAGTTTTTTATCAGCACAAAGGCACTCCGTCCACATATGGGATTCCTCCATTGAAGGCCAATACCCCATAGTCGATCATCTCTTGAGCCTTTTCATGGAAAACTTTGCACTCTTCAATCAGATTCCCCAGTACTCCATAATGAAACTCACAAATGGTATTTGGATTGAACCAATGAGGGAGATACCTCATGGCTATGGTCTTTCTGGGTGTCATTATTGAGTTCCGAGCAAAATAAGACCACAATTGACTATAAGTCATTGGGATTGGGTCAAACTTGTGGGTTGCTCCTTCAGGACTGTTTGGAGACCTCTGCTGATTCTGACGTCGCTGACGAGTAGAAGTAGAATTTGGCTGACGCTGAGAAATGACCATATCTTGGATCAAATAAATCATTTGTCCTTTACCAATCTTCAAGCTATGAATATCTTCTTAGAGTTCATTGTTCTCCCGCACAAGGTTGTCTACTATAGTCTTCATCGTAGTCGAGAATATTCCCATACGTTTTCTCAAAGTAGTGACTTCATCTCTAAGCTCTCTGTTTTCCTGCTCAAGTTGGTCCATCTTTCTCTGGTGACTGGTCGAGTACAGTTGACTAACGGAGAATAATACATGTGTGAGTTGAATTGTTGGGAGATGATATGCAATGCAAGTGCAAATGCAAATGATATTCGAATGAATGCAAATCTCAGAATGTTCAGGATCACAAACATAAACAGTTCCGGAATTGGATATGAAGGCAAGGTGTTGGATCCAAGGTACAAGTAAGTTCGGAACCTCCTAACTGGTAGACCCTAAGTGGAAAGTTCTAAATTCTTTAACCATAAATCCCACTCACAAGGTAGCTTCTGTGGTGATGGTATTAGAAAACTTAAGGTCACAGACGTTTATCGTACTAACGCCCCGCCGCAGGCTAGTTGCATTGTGACGCTAATGCCGATAAGGTCTACCTTGAGTGGAGTTCTCATGCTAGGTCTAAAAAGGGGCAAGCCCTCAGAGACTAACACTACACAATTGCCAATTTCGAAACTGGTTCTAAGGGGACCCAGAATCACATCCCTTCCGTGAATCAGGTCACGCGACAGGCTAGTTGTGTTGTGACAAGATCTACGAAAAGTCTAACTATCTAGGGGAGCTTTCATGTTAGGCTGAAAAGGAGCGAGTCCTTTGAGACTAACACTAATAACTACAAAAATTGAAACAGGTTCTAGGGGGTCCCAGAATCACAGCCCTTTCGTGAATCAGGTCACGCGACAGGCTAGCTGTGTTGTGACAAGATCTACGAAAAGTCTAACTATCTGGGGGAGATTTCTTGTTAGGCTGGCAAGGAGCAAGTCCTTTGAAACTAACACTAATAACTACCAATTCTAACTTAGGTGTTCCCTCTTCTTTTTCAAAACTCAAGTATAAATCTTCACCCGTGATGTCCCGAGATCCAACAGGCAAAAATAATAATGGGCAAATATAATGAAGAAAAAAGCAATAGACAAAATATCAATAGTAAATAAAGAAGACAATCAAACAAGTCAGCAAACAAACATAAAGTATCCTAAGTTAGGCTTGACTCTCTTATGCATAAAGCACATAATTCCCCAGCAGAGTCGCCATCTGTCGTACCTCGAAAAATACGATCCTAAAACAAACAACAGAGTCGCCACCTAATTCTATTTATTCTAACTAAAGAAAAGGGAGATATAGACACAACCTAAATAAAGGATAAGAAATGGTCGTCGGAACCACTAATCTAAGTTCGGGAGTCAGTTACGCAAATGGAAGGTGTTAAGCACCCCTTACGTCCGTTGTACTCAACGGGAACCTCTTAGTCTAATTTGCGCTTTAAATGTTAACTTATTAATATTGTCTTCTTTTAATGATTAAGATTGCTTTTAAGGAAATGTTTCAATTATTATTCGTTATGGGGAAATGTTAAGTTTTTTATTATTGTGCTCGCGAAGGTTTAAAATCCCTATGCCTACGTATTCCCTTGTGCAATGGGAAAGTCAGAGCTTCGTAGTTCGTGCAACTACGGTTTGTGTTTTTTATTGAAGGATTGTTTGAAAATGCTTTCTAATCTACTAAGTGTTGGCTTATCTGCTCGCGATAGGAGGCTGAAGCACTGGCTTGTTTGCGAGATAGAAATATTTAAACAATGTTCGTTTAGAGAAAAGATGATTGATCTTTATTAAATTGTTTTAAACGAGAGGGCGAATGAACCACAATGCGTGGGGCTAGCCCGAGAGTGATTGTATTCAAGAACGTGTGGAGTGCTAGACTCCGGAGTTCAATTACTCGTTGATTAATTATGAAAAAAAAATATTGCATTGGTTGGTAAGTTTTAAATTGTATTTGAAAAATAAAGAGACAAGTCGTCATCTTTAAGGGAGGTATCTCGCCTATTCCACCACAAACATTTGAGGAAGAGAAATTGAAAGAAGCTTTAAACTTGGATACGAGGATCGACAAGCAATGCCACATTCTTTCTTTGAGAATAAATAAAAATCGGAAGAAGCTTTAAACTGGGATATTAGTATCGACAAGCAATTCCACATTCTTCCTTTGAGAATAGATAAAAATCGGAAGAAGCTTTAAACTTGGATACGAGGATCGACAAGCAATGCCATATTCTTCCTTTGAGAATAATTGTTTGAAAGATTTTTGTCTGTGTTTGTGGGGATATAAGATAATATCTTTCCAATGGAGATGAATCATGTCTGATCTTTTAAGGTTGTTGAATTGTTTTGAATACGAAAGAGTGAATGAATGACAACCCGAAGGCTAGCCTCAGGAGTAATTCAGTTCAAGAACCCGAGGAATGCTAGATTCCTGAGTTCAGTTCTTTGTAAAATTGATTAAAAGTTTCCGTGTTTTAGGAACGAGATGGTGAATAAACCACGTCACGTGGGGCTAACCCAGGAGTGATTTAATTCAAGGATTATGTGGAATGCTAGACTCCAGAATCCAGTTCCTCCGTTGTTTGATTTGTGAATTAAGACGCGATTGTTTTGGAGATGAAAGGGCGAATGAATTATAGCTCGAAGGCTAGCCTCAAGAGTAATTCAATTCAAAAACCCGAGGAATGCTAGATTCCTGAGTTTAGTTCTTTCACAAATTTAATTTGAGATTTACATTTTGAAAACGAAAGAGCGAATGAATTACAAATCGGGGGCTAGCCCCAACAGTAATTCAATTCAAAAACCCGAGGAATGCTAGATTCCTGAGTTTAGTTCTTACGGTAATTAATATGTTAATTTAGAGACGTCTTGCGATTATTTTGGATGAATTAGGGATTAGTGTTTTTAGGAACGAAGGAGTAAATGAAACACTACGCGTGGGGCTAGCCCAGGTGTGGTTCATTAAAGACCCGCAGAATGCTAGATTCCGAAGCTCAGTTCCTTGTTAATTAATTTAGACGCATGAGGTCGTGCAGAAGGTGATCACATAGTGACCGACTTACGTGTGTGCAAAATGTAGACGCATGAATTGTTTAATTGATTATGTGAATCAAGTGTTTTAAATACGAAAAGGGCGAATGAACCACAACGCGTGGGGCTAGCCCATGAGTGATTGGATTCAAGAACTCGTGGAGTGCTAGACTCCAGGGTTCAGTTCTTTCGCAAATTAATTAGTTTGAAAGTTTTGATGAAAATCGCATTTTGTTCTAAGAGATTTATGATTTAGAATCGGTGGTGAGGCACGTATAATCAGACAAACGCACGTGTGATATCAAGACTATAGTGAGGCGCAAAAAAGATAACATCGAGTTTTAGTGATAACTAACGGAGTAGGTCCGTTGCCTCTTCAACACGCGCAAGAATCGCAAAAACACTTGTTTGAAACAACATCATATCCTTTCAATTAATGCTCTAGCGCTTGATATCAAACTCTACTCCAGATTCGACTATCCAACGCGTAAACTCAACCAAAATCAAACATCAGCAATTAAAATTCAAGATCAACATTTAATCTAGAAGAATATTAATCAATAGTTAACGCTTAGATCAAACAATTAAATTAATTAATTAACAAATTAACTAACAATTAACAATTAATTCAAACGAATTAGTTTAAAACAACTTAAATAAAGTTCTACCAAAAGAAATAAAAAATCAAGGCAAATATTGATATCCAAAACCAAATTAGCATAAAAATCTCACAAGAATTAATGTTAAGGATAGAGAAAAAAATCAGCATGACATGGGATTAACAAAAATAAAGGAAATAATAAAAAAAACATGTAGATAAAAAAAACAGGGAGGCCCAGGAAGTAAGCTTGAGGTGCAATTAGCGATCCATTGGGGGTCCTAAAGCCCAGTCCGATTGACTTGTAAAGTCTTGCTTTGACCTAAAAATAAACAATAATGTGTTATTCTTTTTCACGGTTCAAACTAAAATAAGGGAAAAACAAAGAACAAAATCCTCTTCTTCGTTATTCAATCAACAGAAGAAAAAAAAGTGAAACCCTCCTTATATCACAACTAAACCGCGTGTAAATATCCTCCGTCGACCTCGATCTCGCCGGCGCACCACCACCGTTCAAGCTTCTAAAATCCCCAGTCGACTTACTCCTCCCCGTTTTTGAAAGGTCCCTTTTGTAGGTTGTTGGACAAAGTTTTTTTATTAAAATTATGTCCTTTTTCTTTGTTCACTCTGAAGGAAAATTTTGCAAAATCCAGGCTTCATTTTCAACGAAAAATCCTTTTCTCCCCTTTTTCGAAGGCTGTGTCCCCCCTTTTTGAAACTTTTTTCTTCTATTTGTGAAAAGCCCCTTTTTACAGTGCATAATTGATTGGCCCTATTTTAGTGCAATGTTTGGATGTATATATGCAGGATTGAGAACAAGGTAGCGTTTAGGTCATTGTCTTATGTGTGAAGGCTGACATTGCTTTTGGCTTATGTGTTGTTTATTGCAGTGTGTTTGACTTGGACCAAGAACATATATAGAACAAAACTTTTAAAAACTAACCAAACAATTCTATCCCAACCAAGTATAGACCAAAACTAATTACACTAATCTAATAAATAAATAAATAAATAACAATAAAATAAAATTGATATAAAAATAAAATTGATATAAAAATAAAATTGATATAAAAATAATTAAGTGAGGAAAGATTAATTATGATATAAACTAAAAGAAAAATTAAATTAAATTAAAATTAAATTAAAACTAAATTCAAGTGAAATTGAAACTAATTTTAAATAGTCTAAAATAAAAATAAAGAATAAAATTAGTAAAAATTAGTAAATTAATTAAAATGACTAAATTAATCTAAACTGGCCTTATAAAAGTAATAATTAAAATCTAAAAAAAACTAGATTTAAAAGATAAACTTAAATTATAATAACTAAATAAAAGGAAATGATTTAAGAGGAACCAAAAATCTACCTAAATTCTAAAATTAACTTAATTCTTCGAAATCAAGAATAAAATAAAAACGATATAAAATCGAACAAGAATACAATGATTAATAATTAGTGATATGTTTCATACTTAAAAATGCAAAGTGATTGATTTTCGATATATTGGTGAAAATGCGTTAAATAAACAAAAATTTCGAAAATTTTTGGTCAAAATTTAGGGTATGACACCATGTCCATTACATCGAATCCCAAAGAGTTTTGGGACTCCAAATATCTCAGCTTCTCTACTATTTCGTCCAGACGACGATCATAGGTTTCATCTCCAGCACCAATTACTGTAAATTGTTCCTCTTGAGGGTCCCCCTGCAAGGCACAACCTCCAGTATTTCCTTGGGTATTTCTGATAGCATTGACTTCAGGATTGAGGTGAGGCCCAAACTCTGGCACATATTGTAAACACCCCAAATTTGCCCTCACTCATTTCACCATGGCTTGTGATCTTTTCATGTGCATAAGTTCAACCATAACATCTCATATTGCATCTTTTGCTTCACTGCATTGTTTCAAAGTCATCTGCATCTAGGGTTTGTGATCTGAGCCATCCCTGAGCTATCTGAGCCACTCCAAAGGTCTTCAATCACTTCAAAGGGGTCCATGCATGTTCAAGCATCATATTATATCCTCAAAAGGTCAAGGAAGTCAAAGAATCACAAGAACTGAGAAAGGCATGGAAGCAGAGCTAGGCTTAACTGCACAGATGACCTAGAATTAGGGTTTTGGTTTCAGAGGCCATAACTCCAAATTTTTTGGTCATTCTTGTTTCTATTGGTCTCTATATGTTATGAGGATCATGCATATTAATTTTCATGAAGAAATTCAATGGGGAAGGCATCTGACCACAAGATGACTTCTTGAGCAAGCCAGTGCAAAATCAGGGCATCTGAGGCCCCCAATGACACAACAAAAGGGCATTCTCCATCATTTTGAATGTGTATGATCTTTATTTGATCATAGAAAAAGTTAGAAGTTCACAAAGTTGAATAATTTCAAGCCATTTGCAAAATTGCCTTTTTGGGAAAGTGACTTATAATGTAAACTTGCCATTTTGGGAAAGTTTTTCAACCTCCTCTTTTTGATTCAAAAATGCTTCAAATGGAAAAACTTTGGTCATGAAAGTTGTAGATTGGATCATTCCCTTTTCAAAAAGTACAAGAACTCTTTCTAATTCATTTTGGATCAAAAGTTATGGCCTTGCAAAGTTGGATAAAATCATGAAATTTCACTTATGCACCAAAAGAGGAAAGTTGCAAAACTTCATGCCAAGGATAATTATGACTTCAAATCAACTTCTAAGCATTACATAAACATAAGTCATGACCTAAAATTCATAATGCACCAAAGAATTACTCATTTTCATGCCTTGACCATTAAGAAACTTCAAAAGGGCCAAACTTAGTGAAATTTGCAAAACCTCCCACAACTTCTTACAAACTTGCTAATTGGCCTCAGTCTCATTTCCATGGTTATCCTTGAATCAAGCTGCAACAGTCATGCCTTTGCTCTAGCCCTGAAACAGCCCATACCTCAAAGGACACATAGACTTGACTTTTTGCAAAAGGGACCATGCCAATCACACTGTGCCACCACCCACTCTCTGCCCTATCACAGCTTGATATGTGGACTAAAAGAGACTCAAAACACACAAGAGGCGAGCCTAAAACCACAGCATCACCATAGTTCACAAAAACTCTCCATTTTTGCATTTTCTATCGAATCTCTCAACTCAGCCATTCATTCTCCAAACTTCTTCCACCATTCATCTCAAAATGCTTCACTGATCATCCCTGACCCATCAAAACAGCCTAAAAACACCACAAACAGAAATACGATTTTCACCTCCTCTGAACTGGAAGCTTCAAAACCCTCCATATAAATCCATTCCAAGCTTACCAGAAGCATCAAGGAAATCAGTGGAGTGGAATAGCACAAAGAAGAAGGTCAAAAAGTGCAGGATTTGAAAGCTCAATCTCAGGTAGCATGATGAACAATTTTTCCAGAACTCTGATTTCTTGTTAAAATATTGTTCTATGTGTTGCCCTGATCATGGGGATGTATTTATTTTCGAAAATAAGCCAGAGATGAGCATTTTATGTTGCTCTGAAACTTTTTGTCTAAATCTGTTCCTCTTCGATTCTCCTTGTGTGAGTAAAATAAATTGTTATTGATGCTGGATTCTTGTTATTCAATGTTAGGAGAAGAGTTCTGGAGATTTTGGCATGTTTTTATAGCTTAGGGAGAGAGATAGAAATTTTCAGGGAGGGATGTCACCGGAGAAGACGACCGGAGCTCTTCTCCGGTGACCTGGAAGTCATTAGGGCTTTAATCAGGTTTAGGGTTTTATTTGAATGTGAGCCATTGGATTTTGTTTCCCGCGCGTGTTTCAAGGGGTGAGATTTAGTCATTAGCCCTAATTCTGATTTAATAATGTTTAATTAAATTAATTAATGAAATTAGCCAGGTTTGAACTTGGGCCATTGGATGTGGCGCCAAGTCAACAGCTTCAAGCCCAGATTCAATCTGGACTCTCCATTTTGCATACTTTTCCTTTTATTTAATTTTATTTCATTTTATTTGCATTAAACTTCTACGAATTTTTAAAAATAGAAAAACACATTAAAATATTCTGAAATTTTTTATCAAACCTTTTATTAATTTTCAGAACCTAAAAATATTTTTATTTTTATTTTTTGCATTAAAAATTATTTTTAAATCATTTAAATGTTTATTTTTAATTAGTTAATGGAAATTAATTAATTAAAAATGCATTTAGGTATTTAAAAATCACAAAAAAATTCACATTTCATTTTAAAACATTTAGAAACATTATCAAACTCTCAAAACAAATTTCTTTTTGGTCCTTGATGTATTTTGACATTTTTCATTGGAATTAAATTTGTTAAAAGGCAATATTTTTGTCCTAACTTGAAAAAATTCATTTTTCCTAGCCATGATTTAGATTTAGATTTAGGTCCCCTCCTTTGGGCAGTGAACTTGTGTAGGTTTAGGGTTCCTTTGATCCCATTTTTAATTTTTTATCTTGTCATTATCTTCTGATTTTGAATTTTGTGTTGCATGTTGTTCATAAACCCTAATTTTTGTCTTCCTTTGCATCCACCTCTCATTTGCTTGCATACATGAACTGGCCATGATATTTTGTGTATCCTCATGACATATAAGACATCTTAGAACATATTAGAATCATGTTTGATCATTGCATCATCCATTTGCCATGTTATATGTTCATTCCATTTCATAAACTTTCATGAATCTTTATGGTTCAAAGCATGCTTCATTTGCATCCTCATCCTTGTATGATCATCCACAACTCTTGACATGAGTTTGCATCATCTCTTAGCATCATTAACATCATGTTTATGCTTCTGACTTTGGTTTGCATCATGGCATTTCATCTCATCTTCATTGCATTTCATTTCTTTTGCTAACTTTTCAAGTGGTAAGTTGTTTTGAGAAGTGAATTTGCCTTCACTTCTCACAATCTCTTCTCATCTCTTTTATGCACCATTGCTGCATTTTATTTGTGTATTAGAGTGAGCTTGCTCATTCATGTTCATCTCTCACTTTCTTCCTTCAAGCAACTTGTCTTCTTAAGTGAAGCAAGTTGTCTTGCTTCTCTCTGCTTCTTTCTCCTTTCATCTGCTTCTCTCCTGGTGGCTTTTCTCCTGAAGATCTTTTGCAAGCCTCATAAACCCTAGGAACACCCAAGTATGATCACAATTAGGGTTTGATTAGTCCCCCATTTAGTTTTACCTTTTTGTCATCTTTGAGTCTTCTTTTCTCATCTCTTAATCAAGGACTAAACCTTAATGGTTTTAAGGCTTTGTGATTAAGCTTATGCCTGCATCCTTCTATTAGGATGGAGTGTATAACTTTAATCTTAAGTGTTAAACCCTTAATGTGTTTAAATCCTTTAATCAATCCATCTAATAATCACTAAGACATCAAGCTTGTAACTTGGGCCTTGCATTAGGGTTCTAATTCTTCCTTAATTGGTTAAGAAGGACTAACCCTAGGGTTAATGGACAAGTCCCCCTCAGGTTGTCTTACAAACCATAAAATCCACTTCTTAATCTTACCATTAACTAAAATCCATTTTAATAAAGGCTTTGTTCTGTCATGAGGTTAATCCCTAATCATGGATTAAGTTGAGGAGCCTTCCTCAGCTTAAATGTTCTCATCTATCTTCCTTCTATTAGGATGGTGTAATGGGTCCATTAAATCCTAGATTATGGCTTAAACTCATTACTTAACACTAAACAAAAATTCCAAAAACATCTAAATAAATACAAGTAGGTTAATAATCTTAATCCTACATCATGGTGACTAAAGTGTGAGGTGTTTACTTCACACTTAAGGTATTCTCATTACCCCTAATCAAAGGGAAGATGTGATGAGTTTACTAACCCTTGGTTTAGGCTTAAGCTCATTATCTTATGACAAACTTCAAAAAGCAATAAAAGATTGAAAACACCAAAAACAAACAATAATCGTCTCCTCCGGGATTCTCTTCTCATCTCATTCACTCACAAACGAGAACTTGCTTCTTCCGTCTAATGCAAGACAGTTTGCACCTGAGCCAGACAGGTCATACCCTTGAGCATAGGCAAGCAAGCAGTTCACAAGTCAATTTATCTTTCAGTCTCTTTGGGTCGAACTACGGTGTTCTGACTTCCTCATTGCACGAGAGGATACGTAGGCATAACTTAACAGTTATCGAACAAAAGTCTTTGTATATTCCCCCTCTTTCAGCATTATTCTTTAAGCCTCATAGTCTTGAGCATTTCATTCTTGTTCTCACACTGACACTTCTCTTATACACTTCACTTTTCTTTTACACTGACACTTGCATTCTTTTCCAGCTTTGATACACAGATTACACTGACACTACCCCTTTAAAACACAAATCTTTCAAGCGTGGATCCCGTCGAGTACGGCGGACAATCTGGGTGCTAATACCTTCCCAGGTTGTAACCAACCCCCTTTCTCAGTTTCTCTGGTTCGCGACCGTCTTATCCATATCATTTCTTAGGTTCGCGACCGTCTTATCCATATCAGTTTCTCTTGTCTTTCTGAGTTCACCCTTGTGTGTTCTCTCTCTCCTTTCGCCGACCGTTCGCGTCTGTACCCCATTTGACCTAGCCTCATTTGGTGGGAGCGACAGCTTGGCGACTCTGCTGGGGACCCTTATACTGTAACCAGGGCTTCTGGTTCTTTTTGTGGGTTCCTCCTAGCGCTTGCTTGATTTGTGTTTACTGGGGTGTTATGTGCTGATTGTGTTTATTTGCTTTGTTTATTGCTTTATGTACAGTCTTGTTTATTGCTTTCTTTACAGTTTTATACATCATACTGTCATACTGTCATTGCTGGATCTGGTTTGCTGTTTTGGTGGGTGGGGGTTTCATTGAGAGTTTAAGGTCCTATGCCTGGGACCTGAGTGACACCTAGGCTAGAGTGGTTCATGTTCTTTCCCATTCCATTTCGGTCTGGTGCGGGAATATGAAACACGATTCAGATATGGGTTTCTTTTTGAGAACTCTGTGCTACAGATTTCCTGTAGTGCTAGGGCTATCTGGGAAGCCTGCCAAGTCTGGATGACCTTTATAATGACCTTCAGAAACTGAGGTGAATTAGAGGAGGATCTTTTATGGTTATTGTAAACACTGTACCTCCGGGTTAGAAGTGTTTACACTTCTCATAACAGATCCAAGTCTGAGGATCCTTGTTTTAGAACACTACCTGTGAGGGGGTTGGGCTATTTACAGGTTTGCAGGTACCCTTGGCCACATCATACCCTGTTACTATTTTGTTTAAGAGTACCTCATTTTGGACAGTTCTTGTGATTAACCCTGGACATGTGACTCTTTATTTGAGTCCCCCACCCTGGTTACTGGATTTCTAAACCTTCATCTGGACTTCTTGAACATACATGGGCTTTATATCAAGACAGATAACCAGATTCAGCTTGATCACAAACTCTTGCATATCATTTGCATACTCATCATTTGCATCATTTAACATTTGTTTATTTGTTTTTCAGGGTATCCACATTATATCTGGCTTGGTTTTGACCCCTTCTTCTGCATAGACCTCTGCTTCATCAGTTATTTGTTTCAGCTATCTTCATCATCACCAGCATCAGCCTATCAGTGGCTCATCTCCCAGTATCAGTCTGTGATCTTCATCAGCACCTACCTTCATCTTCTTCAGCAGCATTCATGACTACTCCTAGGAAGAGCAACATATCCTACCATTTCTTTGAGCCTGTGTTGACTGGTATCAGGCAGGTTCAATCACTTATCACCCCTGACCACATCCCTTTGTTTAGAGAGCATTATGGGGATGTCTTAGATATGGTTATAGACCTTGACCCTTCTCAGAGGAGCATGATCCACACATGCCTGCAGTTTTATGACCCTCCTTTGAGATGCTTCACCTTTCCAGGCTTTCAGTTAGGGCCTCTACTGGAAGAATTTTCCTCTTTGATTGGAGTACCTGTCAGGGGTGGAATCCCCTTCAACCCAGAAATGACTTCTCCCAGCAATGGAGAGATAGCAAAATCACTGTATTTGGAGCCTGCTTTGATTGAGCAAAGTATGACAACAAAGGCTGGAATCCCTGGGTTGCACTTAGACTTCTTGATTTCTCAGGCCATCCTGAAGGCCTCCTTGGGAGAGGGGAAGGCAATCTGTGCACTGTTAGCCCTCAACATATATGGGGTTATACTGTTTGCAGATGAGCCCAAATTTATCAGCAAGAATGCCATTCATCTTTTCCTCCTGAGGAACCCAGTACCCACATTGCTGGGAGATTTTTACTACTCCATTCATCAGAGGAATGAGAAACAAAGAGGGAAGTTGGTGAGATGTTGTGCTCCTTTGTTTCACACCTGGCTGCTCAGACACTTACCTAAATCAGATGCCTTCCTGAACCCTCACCAACAGAAGAATTGGGCCAAGAGGCTCATTGCTTTGACTTCAGATGATATTAGATGGTGCACCCAGAGCACCAAAGGCAAGGACATTATCACCAGCTGTGGGAAATACCCAAATGTACCTCTGATGGGAGTAAAGGGTTGCATCAACTACAATCCTTTGCTGTTTAAGAGACAACTGGGCTATGCTTTGGTCCACCCTCCTAGAGTGCAAGATTTAGCTGAGACCCTATATTGTGAAGTAAAACCTAATTCAGCTGTTGTCAGACAAGCATCCTGGGCTTGGGACAACATCCAAACAAAAGGGATGGCTATTCTGGGGAGGTGTAATAATGTTGCTTCAGCTCAGTACTATGACTGGTCCCATACTAGAGCTCAGATTACTGGAATGCCTTTCACCATTGAGGATATACCTGGACCATCTACAGTACAGCCAGCGGCAACTGTCAGCCTAGAAGAATTTGAGAAACTGAAGGAAAGGAATGAGAATCTGTCTCAAGCCTTGAAGAAGACCCTTTGGGAAAGGAGTGATGGTCGTCTGGACATTGAGAGGTTGGAGAAGCTTAGGGTGGAGCATCTTGCCAAGATTGAGAAGACAGAGGATTACATCAAGAAAGCAAGGGCTGGGGAGCAAATATTGAAGAATGCCTGTAAAGAGGCCAAGATTCAGAAGGCAAGGAATGAGCTCTATTTGCAAGAAAGTCAGGCTAGGTGGGTCAGGATCACTGAAGCCCGTACTCAAGAAGATCAAAGGACTCAAGCTAAGATTGAACAGTTAGAGGCCAATGAAAAGAAGCAGCAGGAAGCTTTGTTGGCAGCCCAAAAGGAGATATCAGAGTTGAAGCTCAGAGCTGGATTGAAGAGATCAAAAGACCAGGACAGGCACAAGAAGCTGACCACTGCCATTGCCACCAGGAACCTCCTCATTAGGACTATTACAGAGCACTCAGCTGGTCCAGTGACTGAGGCACTCCTGAAGGAGGTTAAGGAGGATGAGTTTGGATTGGATGTTTGAATTCTTTGCTTGTTGTTCATTTCCATTTGATGTACTTTTCTCTTTTTGTGTTTTGACCCTCCAGGGGCATGTATTGTAAAACAAACTATGTATTATTCACCTTGTAATATATTTTAGTTTGTTTTCATTTGGGTTTCTTTTCTCAAGCAACATCAAGCATCTTCCTCGAGGTCTGGAAAGGTCAAAACCAAGAACCAAGCCGGATACCTTGGAAAGCAAATAAGCATACTACATCGCATACTAACTTTTGTTTTGTTTTGTAGGTTTTGTTATTATCTCTGTTTCTAACTCTGTTGTGAGCTCAGGAAATATTGCTCGCCGCCGGGTGTTCCCTGTCAACCGCACGCACCGGTACCCTACTCGCAACAACCTTCCTGGTATCCAAATGGAGCAAGTACAGCAGGACCTGACTGAGGTCAGAACTCAGATGGCTAATGAAAGGGTGGAGATGAGAAACCAAATGACTCAATTCATGGCTGTAATGACTGGCTTGGCCTAGAGCCAAGAAAGGTTAAGGGAATTAGTGGAAAGACAAACTCTCGAGGAACCTCATCTTGGAACTGGGGGGACTAGTAATAATGAGAGGGGTCAGCCTCATGTTAATCCACCAGTATTTGGACCTCATCTGGATCCGGAGGTCAACATCCTGAGAAATGTACAAGGAAATGCTGCTGGGGGAGAATCTTGCAGGAAGATCCCCAAGAAGAGCAGTTTACTGTCATGGGAGCTGGAGACGAGGTATATGATAGGAGGTTAGATGAAATTGCTGAGAAGTTGAGATCTCTGGAGTCCCAGAATTCCTTGGGCTTCGATGTAATGGATATGGGGCTAGTGGATGGGGTGAGAATTCCCCACAAATTCAAACCCCCGTGCTTTGAGAAATACAATGGAACCTCTTGTCCACGAACTCACCTGCAGTCTTTCCTGGGAAGACTTAAAGCATATACTATGGATGAGAAGCTGTGGATGTTCTACTTTGAAGACAGTCTGACCGGGGCTTCAAGGGAGTGGTATTCACACTTGACCAGAGCTACCATTAGATGCTGGAAGGACTTAGCTGAAGCCTTCATCAGGCAGTATCAATACAATCTGGACATGGCTCCTAACAGGCCCCTTCTGATGGGAATGTCTCAGTCTTCCAGAGAAAGCTTTAGAGAGTATGCCCAAAGGTGGAGACAGCTTGCTGCTGCTGTCCAACCACCCATGTGGGAAAGAGAAATTGCCGACATGTTCATGAATACTCTGCAAGGAACATATATTGATAGACTGGCTGCCTTTTCTTCCACCAGCTTTCCTGATGTTGTCATAGCCGGTGAAAGGATTGAAAGTCTATTAAAAATGGGCAAAATTTCTGATAATGGTGCAAGTTCATCCAGTAATCCCAGGAAGCCTTTTGTGGGACCTCGAAGAGCCGGTGAGACAAATGCCATTCATGCCAGCAGGGGCAGACCTCAGTATGTTCACAGATCAGTAGCAGCTGTCACTATTCCAGCTCCGATTCCTCAGCAATCAGCATATCAACAACCACAACAACCACATTATCAACAACAAGTTCAGTATCCGCAACAGAGAACCTACAACAACAACAATAGCAATCAACAACAGCGACCCTTCCAACAAAGGCCATCCCAGGAAAACAGGGTGATTGACCCTATCCCTATGCCTTATGCTGCCTTATTGCCACAACTCCTGAAGCTTAACTTGGTTGAGTTAAGGACGTTGGCACCACCAGATCCCCTCAACCTCCCAAAGAACTATGATGTCAATGCCAGGTGTGATTTCCATTCCAATGCACCTGGTCACAATACTGAGAAATGCAGGGCCTTATAAATGAAAGTCCAAGACCTGGTGGATTCTAAAGCCCTCAACTTCGCACCTCCTCTGAATGTCAACAGAAATCCTATGCCTAATCATGGTGGGCCGAGGATTAATGCCATTGAGGAAGATAAGCCATCTACCTTGATCACCAGTGTTGCACAAATTCGAACACCTTTGGTCGAAATTAAAGCTCAGCTTCTAGAGTGCCAAGTGTTCCCCGGGTGTGAGCTCGGTTGTGGGTATTGCAACATTCCAGTCAATGGGTGTGAAAGGTTGAGAGACGGCATAGACGGTCTTATCAAGGATGGTATCCTTCAGATTTCAACAACGGCGCCTACAAATCCAGCAATCCCTTTAACAATAATTCCCGATTCTTCTACAACAGCAACAACAATCATTCCTACCGATTCATCAATATCATCAGCAATGGATCCGTCTATCACTTCAACAAATCAAATGTCAACAACCCTTTCTTCTACAACATCAGCATCTGTTTTATTAGCAGGATCTTCTACAACGCCAACAAAAATTAATGAAGATGTCTCAGCAGTTACGATCTACTATGATCCATCAAGCATTCCTCCCAACAGCAATTTCCAACAACAAACAGTGGCACCTCCTGCCAGGTCACCAGTCACAATTTACTATGATCCGCATACTATCACAGTACCCTCCTCTGCAGCAATCAGTCCGGTCACCATTACGGTGCCTGGACCAGTTCCTTATGAAATAAGCAATGCCATACCTTGGCATTATGACTCTGATATCTACTGCAACGAGGAGAAAATCACTCTGGATTCATCAACCTCTTCTCCACAAATTGATAATGTTGGGGGAGGCGGAGGCTTCACCAGAAGCGGACGCCTTTTTGCCTCACAAATACAAAGACCCAATGTTGAAGCAGAGGCTGCTGCCAAAGCAAAGGGAAAGAGTGTGGTACTTGAAGAGACAACTGTCAAAGAAACTCAGAAGACATCTTTTGAACAAGATGTAGACGAGTTCATGACAATCATAAAAAGAAGTGATTACAAGGTGGTGGATCAGCTTCACCAAACTCCCTCAAAAATCTCCATATTATCACTGTTAATGTGTTCTGAAGCTCACAGGAACGCATTGTTGAAAGTCCTGCACGCAGCATACGTGCCAGAGGAGATTACTGTTAATCAGCTAGAAACTGTGGTGGTAAATGTCAACACCAGTCATGGACTGGGCTTTACCAATGCTGACTTAACGATAGAGGGACGCAACCATAACAAGGCTTTACATATCACCTTGGAATGCAAGGGTGTTGTTCTATCTCATGTACTGGTAGACACTGGGCCATCACTCAATGTTCTACCAAAGAAAGCCTTAGTGAAGCTGGAGTATAATGGCTTGGCACTGCGTCCGAGTAATTTGGTGGTGAGAGCATTCGATGGCTCTAAAAGATCAGTGCTTGGGGAGATTGATCTGCCTGTAATGATTGGCCCGCAGACTCTTAAAATTACCTTCTTTGTGATGGACATTCAGCCGGCCTACAGCTGTCTGTTGGGTAGACCCTGGATTCACGCCGCTGGCGCCGTTACGTCTACCCTTCACCAGAAGCTGAAATTCGAGTGGGAAGGCCAGATCATCACCATCTGTGGGGAGGAAGACATCTTTGTTAGTCAGCTGGCTACATATAAGTACATTGAAATGGATGGAGAAATCCATGAAACCATGAGCCAAGGGTTTGAGGCCCTGAACGTTAATGAAGCATCTGCTGTACTGGGAACCTCCATGACGTCATATCAGCAAGCCCAGAAGGTTGTTGAGGAAGGTACCGCCCAAGGCTGGGGCAAGCTGCTGCCCGTGGAAAAGAAAGAAGACAGATTTGGGTTGGGTTACAGACCAACTCAACAAGATCAATCAGAGGCTGCCAAGGAGCCCAAGTTTGTCAGCGGGGGAATGCTCACCCCGGATGCCGTGAACAATTTGGAAGACGAGGAGGAAAGTGACCGCAACCTGGAGAGCTGGATACGTCCAAGGATCCCAGGGAGCCAAGTCCTTAACTGGTCTTCCCAGGAAATTATAAGGGTTACTCCTGCAGAGTAATTATTATTTCCTGTATTTTAAAGCATGCATCAAGTCTTGCATCTTGCCCAAGATGTCAAGACTCATTTTTTAATCGGGTCATCTTGTAATTTTGTGCAAATGGATTAATCAATGAATATCGGACATCTTTTGCAAACGAGTCTCTTTTTCGCTCACTGTCTTTTCATTTTTCACTTTTGTACAAAACAATAAAATGGCAATGTTTTTTCAAAATGATAACTTCATTTCACTTTTTCTAAACAAGATAAAATTAATCACTAAAATAAACCAATCTAAACCCTTGCAGAGAATGCCCTCTAGATTGCACTGACAACAACACTGCTATGACTTCGTATGACTTTGACAATCCAATCAATCAAGCTGATGAAGGGGTTGAAGAAGATTATGAGCTTCCTGAAGAGCTAGCTAGGTTGTTAAGGAAAGAGGAAAAGGTTATCACTCCTCATCAAGAGGAGATTGAAACGGTTAATCTTGGTACGGAAGAAGAAGTGAAAGAGGTTAAGATCGGGGCCCGCCTGCAAGATTCAGTGAAAGTGCAGCTGATTGACATGCTTCAGGAATATATGGATGTTTTTGCTTGGTCTTATCAGGATATGCCAGGGTTGGACACCGATATTGTCATGCACAAGCTACCTCTGAAAAAAGACTGCCCACCAGTAAAGCAGAAGTTGCGCCGTACTCGCCCAAATATGGCAATGAAGATAAAGGAAGAGGTACAAAAGCAGTGGGACGCCGGTTTCCTTGCTGTGACTAGCTATCCGCCGTGGGTTGCTAATATTGTACCTGTGCCTAAGAAAGACGGCAAGGTGAGGATGTGTGTGGATTACCGGGACCTGAATAGAGCCAGCCCGAAAGATGACTTCCCATTACCTCACATTGATGTATTGGTCGACAATACGACTCAGTTCTCGGTATTCTCCTTCATGGACGGATTTTCAGGATACAATCAGATCAAGATATCACCTGAAGACATGGAGAAGACAACTTTCATCACACCCTGGGGCACATTCTGTTACAAGGTAATGCCATTCGGACTGAAGAATGCTGGTGCCACCTATCAACGGGCTATGGTAACATTATTCCATGACATGATCCACAAAGAAATTGAATGTTATGTGGATGACATGATTGCCAAGTCCCTCACAGAAGAAGACCACCTGGTGAATCTGTTGAAGTTATTCAAGCGTCTGAGGAAGTATCAACTGAAGTTAAACCCCAACAAGTGCACCTTCGGGGTGCGATCTGGTAAGCTGCTGGGATTTGTTGTAAGCGAGAAAGGGATTGAAGTTGACCCTGATAAAGTCAAAGCCATTCAAGAAATTCCTGCACCGAAGACTGAAAAAGAAGTTCGGTGGTTTCTAGGTAGATTGAACTACATTTCAAGGTTCATATCTCACCTTACAACAACATGTGAACCTTTGTTCAAACTGTTAAGAAAAGAACAAACGGTCAGGTGGAATGAAGACTGCCAGAGGGCTTTTGACAAGATCAAGGAATATTTACAAGAGCCTCCAATCCTTATGCCTCCAGTTGAAGGAAGACCTCTAATCATGTACTTGACAGTATTAGAAGAATCAATGGGGTGTGTGCTGGGCCAGCATGACGAGTCTGGTCGAAAAGAGTACGCAATATACTACCTAAGCAAAAAGTTTACCGACTGTGAACAACGTTATTCACTGCTCGAGAAAACTTGTTGTGCTTTAGCGTGGGCTGCTCGCCGACTAAGACAGTATATGTTGACCCACACTACTTTATTGATCTCAAAGATGGATCCAGTTAAGTACATTTTTGAGAAGCCAACACTTACCGGACGGGTTGCAAGATGGAAAATGATTCTCACAGAATATGACATTCAATACACATCTCAGAAAGCCATCAAAGGCAGTGTATTATCTGATTATCTTGCTGAGCAACCCATTGATGATTACCAGCCTATGAGATTTGACTTCCCTGATGAAGACATCATGTTCATAAAGGCGAAAGATCATGAAGAGCCTATTCACACTGAAGGGCCTGACCTGGAAGAAGAATGGACTATGATGTTTGATGGGGCTGTTAATATGAATGGTCGTGGTGTTGGTGCAGTACTCATTACACCTAAGGGAGCTCACATGCCTTTCTCGGCAAAGCTCACCTTCAACTGCACTAACAACGAAGCTGAATATGAAGCTTGTATTATGGGTCTTGAGGAAGCCATTGACCTCAGGATCAAAACTTTGACTATGTTCGGAGATTCAGCTCTGGTAATCAATCAAACCAACGACAAATGGTACACCCACCAAGATCATCTGATACCTTACCGGGATTATACAAGGAGATTGTTGACTTTCTTCACAACGGTCAAGCTTGAGTATATCCCTCGAGATGAAAATCAGTTTGCGGATGCTTTGGCTACCATTCATCCATGATCAAAGTTCAAGCTGCCAACTTTGTGCCTCGGATCTCAGTATCCAGACTTGACCGACCAGCATATGTATTCTCAGCAGATGTTGTTAAAGATGATAAGCCTTGGTTCCATGATATCAAATGCTTCTTGGAGGATCAAACATACCCACCTGGGGCATCTTCCAATGATAAGAAGACATTAAGAAGGCTAGCTGGTAGTTTCTTCCTGAATGCTGATGGTTCCCTATACAAGAGAAACTTTGATATGGTACTTCTCAGATGCGTTGATAGGGCAGAAGCAGACTTGTTGATGCACGAAGTGCACGAAGGATCCTTTGGTACCCATGCAGGAGGGCACACAATGGCTAAAAAGTTGCTGAGGTCGGGCTATTACTGGATTACAATGGATACCGACTGTTGTGCTTATGCCAGAAAACGCCATAAATGCCAGATTTATGCGGATAAAGTGCATGTGCCTCCCAATCCTTTGAATGTGATGTCTTCCCCCTGGCCCTTTGTCATGTGGGGCATTGATATGATTGGCAAGATTGAACCGACCGCTTCAAATGGTCACAGATTCATCCTGGTTGCCATTGACTACTTTACCAAGTGGGTGGAGGCAGCTTCCTATGCAAATGTCACCAGGCAAGTGGTAGCCCGATTTCTGAAGAGAGACATCATTTGTCGGTATGGAGTGCCCGAGCGGATCATTACTGATAATGGTTCCAACTTGAACAATAAAATGATGGTAGAACTATGTCGGGACTTCAAGATCCAACATCACAATTCTTCACCTTACAGGCCAAAGATGAATGGCGCTGTGGAGGCAGCTAACAAGAATATCAAGAAGATTGTGCAAAAGATGGTAGTCACCTACAAAGACTGGCATGAAATGCTACCGTTTGCCTTGCATGGGTATCGTACGTCAATCAGAACATCCACTGGGGCAACACCGTATCAGCTTGTGTATGGTATGGAGGCAGTCCTACCTGTTGAAGTTGAATTACCCTCTTTACGGGTATTGATGGATGTTAAGTTGAACGAAGCAGAATGGATTCGATCCCGATACGAACAACTAAGCCTGATTGAAGAAAAGAGATTGGCTGCAATTTGTCATGGGCAGCTGTATCAGAAAAGAATGAAGAAAGCCTTCGATCAGAAAGTCAGGCTTCGAGAATACCAAGTCGGAGATCTTGTGCTGAAAAGACTCCTCCCTCCTCATACAGACCACAGGGGCAAGTGGACTCCGAATTATGATGGTCCGTTCATAGTAAAGAAAGTTTTCTCTGGTGGAGCACTAATGCTCAGTACTATGGATGGTGAAGACTTCCTGTCCCCTGTGAATTCAGATGCAGTTAAAAAATACTTCGCATAAAAAGACCCGCTGGACACAAAAACAGAATGTAAGTCCAGGCAAAAAAAGGGCATCCCGGCGAGTCAAAAAACAGAATAAAAGACTCGGGAAAAAATAAGGGAAAATAAATAAAAAATGTACACCCGCTGAGTTGAAAAGCCGCATTGGACAACTCAGGCAAAAATGGGTATCCCGGTGGATTGAAAACCCGAAAGGGCGATCCACATAAAATAAGGGAATAAGCGAACAACTGCATTCTGAATTCGTCTGTATCACTTACAACATGGCAAGCTTCGAAGGGTTCGAGCATCGGTCAGAATCAGCCTTCTTCAGGAAGCAAGATGAGAAGAACGTCAAATGTCATACAGGTCATAGCAAAAGGGAAGCTCCTTGAAGCGTCGTCAACATTGCCAGTATCTTGTTGTTTCTAAATTTGTAACAATCTCCTCATTTCAGGGGATCCGTTTCTTTGACTGTATCTTGCCAATTCATGGCACACAAATTAATAAAATCAGATTTTCAGTCGTATTTCGTCTCGTACATTTTATTTTCATTTACAAAATGTCCGATGTCCTTAAGATATTGATTGCATAAATACAGATGCTTCCCTTCTAAAAATATGTGCTTACAGGAAATATACTTACTCCCGGGAGTGTCTAAACTCCTATGATGGGATCCAGTAAGGGATACCTCGGGATACTTGTACGTTTCTTTGTTATAACAGGATTGCAGGTATTCAAAGCGCAACATGGGGCATGAAAGCTTTTCCCCAGCAAGCTGTTAAATCATTGTTTCCTCAGCACACCTTCCAAACAACACCAGAGATGCTTTCTCCCCATCAGAGTTGCCAGGCATCACTTCTCCAGCTTTTCCTTCAGAGCAGCACCAGAAGGTGTTCATTTCCCCAGCTGAGTTGTCAGATAGTATCATCCTCAGCAGGATCCCCACAGAAATCTCTAGGAAGATCTTTCAGTGATCTTTCTTCTTCCCCAGCCGAGCTGTCAGTCATCATTCCTCCTCAGCCAAGTGCAAAAATAGGGAACCGTCTCCCCACAGAGTTTCAGCCTCTATCCAGAAGAGCAACACCTGAAGATCTCACAACAGAGTGACGAAAGCTTCTACAGACCCCAGCTGAGTCCCTCATTACCTGGGATAGGTCTATCAGTGATCTATTTCCCCAAGCAGAGTCATATATGTCAGATCTACCAATGATCTCATCCCCAGCTGGGACATCCACTTCAAGTAGATCAGCCAGAGATCCCTACGGCAACGGGATCCGGATCCTGGATCGGTATCTTTGCATAATCATAGCATTCGCATCATATTTTCCCCTAGAGCGTAGCATTCCGTCCAATATGGAGCATTACGGCAAAAATCAAACATATTGCATAAGCATAGGCCATGTGTCGAACTGAACACTTGTAAATACCAACAGTACCACATCAACAGAATACAAAATACTTCCCAAAACTCCCCTGCAGAATATCAAAGCATTTCCTTTACACTCGCAAATACAGTTACATGCTCCTTTTGACACTCATCCATGTCATCATTCCCCAGTAAAATTGCCCGAGCAAACAGATGCTTATACATTACAGATGCTTCTCGACACTCATATCCCCAGTAGAAAGCCAAAGCGTTCCCTTTGCACTCACAACACATGTGTACATATATATACAATTCCTCAACACCCGTCTGTGTCGCCTTCCCCAGCATAGTTGCCTAGGCACATTGTGAATCAAATACTTGTTTATAATACACTTTTTCTAACACTCGTCCGTGTCATGCTCTCCCTAGCAAGTTGAACACTCGTTTGTGTCTCACTCATGTTTACTTATTTCAGATACTCGTCCGTATCTTGTATATACCACTTAAATCCCCTCAGAATCAACACTCGTCCGTGTTCTTTGGTAACCAGTTGATACTCGTCCGTATCATCATCTCTGGACATGCGTCAAGCGTTTGTTTCTACCGATACTCGTCCGTATCATAGTCATAAGGATGTTCGTCCGCATCTTTAATCCATGCACAATGTCAGATACTTTTCCCTTTTTCTAGAATTTAGACACTCGTCTGTGTCTATTATTCCCCAGAAGAGTCCCCTCAGATTCGACACTCGTTCGTGTTCTTTGTTAACTAGTTGGTACCCGTCCGTATCATCATCTCTGAACATGCGTCAACGTTTGTTTCTATCGATACTCGTCCATATCATAGTCTTGAGGATGCTCGTCCGCATCTTTAAACCATAACACAATGTCAAACACGTATATTTTCTTGAAAGTAGACACTCGTCTGTGTTTACCATTCCCCAGCAGAATTGATTTTCTTCTATCTGACGTTCGTCCTATGTCATGATACCTTTCCGGCAGCCATACCCTGCCAGGTGATCGTCCTTCACCTTTTTGATGATCGTCCTTCATCATCCCTAGTGGATTCTCTATTCATTAGAACCCCTTTCTATCTGACATTCGTCCTATGTCATGATACCCTTAGAGCAGCCGTACCCTGCCAGGTGATCATCCTTCAACATTTCGTCCGATGGCCGTCCCCATCGTTGATCTTGTTATCTGACATTCGTCCTATGTCATGATAAACCCCGAGAGCAGCCGTCCCCTGCTAGGTGATTGTCCTTCACCTCTTGATGATCGTCCTTCATCATGCTTAACTGCACAGATGACCTAGAATTAGGGTTTTGGTTTCAGAGGCCATAACTCCAAATTTTTTGGTCATTCTTGTTTCTATTGGTCTCTATATGTTATGAGGATCATGCATATCAATTTTCATGAAGAAATTCAATGGGGAAGGCATCTGACCACAAGATGACTTCTTGAGCAAGCCAGTGCAAAATCAGGGCATCTGAGGCCCCCAATGACACAACAAAGGGAATTCTCCATCATTTTGAATGTGTATGATCTTTATTTGATCATAGAAGGAGTTAGAAGTTCACAAAGTTGAAGAATTTCAAGCCATTTGCAAAATTGCCTTTTTGGGAAAGTGACTTATAATGTAAATTGCCATTTTGGGAAAGTTTTTCAACCTCCTCTTTTTGATTCAAAAATGCTTCAAATGGAAAAACTTTGGTCATGAAAGTTGTAGATTGGATCATTCCCTTTTCAAAAAGTACAAGAACTCTTTCTAATTCATTTTGGATCAAAAGTTATGGCCTTGCAAAGTTGGATAAAATCATGAAATTTCACTTATGCACCAAAAGAGGAAAGTTGCAAAACTTCATGCCAAGGCTAATTATGACTTTAAATCAACTTCTAAGCATTACATAAACATAATTCATGACCTAAAATTCAGAATGCACCAAAGAATTACTCATTTTCATGCCTTGACCATTAAGAAACTTCAAAAGGGCCAAACTTAGTGAAATTTGCAAAACCTCCCACAACTTCTTACAAACTTGCTAATTGGCCTCAATCTCATTTCCATGGTTATCCTTGAATCAAGCTGCAACAGTCATGCCTTTGCTCTAGCCCTGAAACAGCCCATACCTCAAAGGACACATAGACTTGACTTTTTGCAAAAGGGACCATGCCAATCACACTGTGCCACCACCCACTCTCTGCCCTATCACAGCTTGATATGTGGACTAAAAGAGACTCAAAACACACAAGAGGCGAGCCTAAAACCACAGCATCACCATAGTTCACAAAAACTCTCCATTTTTGCATTTTCTATCGAATCTCTCAACTCAGCCATTCATTCTCCAAACTTCTTCCACCATTCATCTCAAAATGCTTCACTGATCATCCCTGACCCATCAAAACAGCCTAAAAACACCACAAACAGAAATACGATTTTCACCTCCTATGAACTGGAAGCTTCAAAACCCTCCATATAAATCCATTCCAAGCTTACCAGAAGCATCAGGAAACTCAGTGGAGTGGAATAGCACAAAGAAGAAGGTCAAAAAGTGCAGGATTTGAAAGCTCAATCTCAGGTAGCATGATGAACAATTTTTCCAGAACTCTGATTTCTTGTTAAAATATTGTTCTATGTGTTGCCCTGATCATGGGGATGTATTTATTTTCGAAAATAAGCCAGAGATGAGCATTTTATGTTGCTCTGAAACTTTTGCCCTAAATCTGTTCCTCTTCGATTCTCCTTGTGTGAGTAAAATAAATTGTTATTGATGCTGGATTCTTGTTATTCAATGTTAGGAGACGAGTTCTGGAGATTTTGGCATGTTTTTATAGCTTAGGGAGAGAGATAGAAATTTTCAGGGAGGAGTGTCACCGGAGAAGACGACCGGAGCTCTTCTCCGGTGACCTGGAAGTCATTAGGGCTTTAATCAGGTTTAGGGTTTTATTTGAATGTGAGCCATTGGATTTTGTTTCCCGCGCGCGTTTCAAGGGGTGAGATTTAGTCATTAGCCCTAATTCTGATTTAATAATGTTTAATTAAATTAATTAATGAAATTAGCCAGGTTTGAACTTGGGCCATTGGATGTGGCGCCAAGTCAACAGCTTCAAGCCCAGATTCAATCTGGACTCTCCATTTTGCATACTTCTCCTTTTATTTAATTTTATTTCATTTTATATGCATTAAACTTCTACGAATTTTTAAGAATAGAAAAACACATTAAAAAATTCTGAAATTTTTTATCAAACCTTTTATTAATTTTCAGAACCCATAAATATTTTTATTTTTATTTTTTGCATTAAAAATTATTTTTAAATCATTTAAATGTTTATTTTTAATTAGTTAATGGAAATTAATTAATTAAAAATGCATTTAAGTATTTAAAAATCACAAAAAAATTCACATTGCATTTTAAAACATTTAGAATTATTATCAAACTCTCAAAACAAATTTCTTTTTGGTCCTTGATGTATTTTGACATTTTTCATTGGAATTAAATTTGTTAAAAGGCAATATTTTTGTCCTAACTTGAAAAAATTCATTCTGCCTAGCCATGAAGAGTTTGATAATGGTTTTTCTTGCATTGCATCCTTCATATCATGTAGTTTTTAGGGTAAAATTGATTTGAATTTATCTTCCTTTTTTCAATTTAATGAGCATTTTTACTTTTGGGGTACCTTGAAACCCTAGTTGACTTAGAAAAATCATAACTTCCATTAGGTTTAGATTTAGGTCCCCTCCTTTGGGCAGTGAACTTGTGTAGGGTTAGGGTTCCTTTGATCCCATTTTCAATTTTTTATCTTGTCATTTGCTTCTGATTTTGAATTTTGTGTTGCATGTTGTTCATAAACCCTAATTTTTGTCTTCCTTTGCATCCACCTCTCATTTGCTTGCATACATGAACTTGCCATGATATTTTGTGCATCCTCATGACATATAAGACATCTTAGAACATATTAGAATCATGTTTGATCATTGCATCATCCATTTTCCATGTTATATGTTCATTCCATTTCATAAACTTTCATGAATCTTTATGGTTCAAAGCATGCTTCATTTGCATCCTCATCCTTGTATGATCATCCACAACTCTTGACATGAGTTTGCATCATCTCTTAGCATCATTAGCATCATGTTTATGCTTCTGACTTTGGTTTGCATCATGGCATTTCATCTCATCTTCATTGCATTTCATTTCTTTTGCTAACTTTTCAGGTTGTAAGTTGTTTTGAGAAGTGAATTTGCCTTCACTTCTCACAATCTCTTCTCATCTCTTTTATGCACCATTGCTGCATTTTATTTGTGTATTAGAGTGAGCTTGCTCATTCATGTTCATCTCTCACTTTCTTCCTTCAAGCAACTTGTCTTCTTAAGTGAAGCAAGTTGTCTTGCTTCTCTCTGCTTCTTTCTCCTTTCATCTGCTTCTCTCCTGGTGGCTTTTCTCCTGAAGATCTTTTGCAAGCCTCATAAACCCTAGGAACACCCAAGTATGATCACAATTAGGGTTTGATTAGTCCCCCATTTAGTTTTACCTTTTTGTCATCTTTGAGTCTTCTTTTCTCATCTCTTAATCAAGGACTAAACCTTAATGGTTTTAAGGCTTTGTGATTAAGCTTATGCCTGCATCCTTCTATTAGGATGGAGTGTATAACTTTAATCTTAAGTGTTAAACCCTTAATGTGTTTAAATCCTTTAATCAATCCATCTAATAATCACTAAGACATCAAGCTTGTAACTTGGGCCTTGCATTAGGGTTCTAATTCTTCCTTAATTGGTTAAGAAGGACTAACCCTAGGGTTAATGGACAAGTCCCCCTCAGGTTGTCTTACAAACCATAAAATCCACTTCTTAATCTTACCATTAACTAAAATCCATTTTAATAAAGGCTTTGTTCTGTCATGAGGTTAATCCCTAATCATGGATTAAGTTGAGGAGCCTTCCTCAACTTAAATGTTCTCATCTATCTTCCTTCTATTAGGATGGTGTAATGGGTCCATTAAATCCTGGATTATGGCTTAAACTCATTACTTAACACTAAACAAAAATTCCAAAAACATCTAAATAAATACAAGTAGGTTAATAATCTTAATCCTACATCATGGTGACTAAAGTGTGAGGTGTTTACTTCACACTTAAGGTATTCTCATTACCCCTAATCAAAGGGAAGATGTGATGAGTTTACTAACCCTTGGTTTAGGCTTAAGCTGATTATCTTATCACAAACTTCAAAAAGAAATAAAAGATTGAAAACACCAAAAACAAACAATAATCGTCTCCTCCGGGATTCTCTTCTCATCTCATTCACTCACAAACGAGAACTTGCTTCTTCCGTCTAATGCAAGACAGTTTGCACCTGAGCCAGACAGGTCATACACTTGAGCATAGGCAAGCAAGAAGTTCACAAGTCAATTTATCTTTCAGTCTCTTTGGGTCGAACTACGGTGTTCTGACTTCCTCATTGCACGAGAGGATACGTAGGCATAACTTAACAGTTATCGAACAAAAGTCTTTGTATATTCCCCCTCTTTCAGCATTATTCTTTAAGCCTCATAGTCTTGAGCATTTCATTCTTGTTCTCACACTGACACTTCTCTTATACACTTCACTTTTATTTTACACTGACACTTGCATTCTTTTCCAGCTTTGATACACAGATTGAACTGACACTACCCCTTTAAAACACAAATCTTTCAAGCGTGGATCCCGTCGAGTACGGCGGAAAATCTGTGTGCTAATACCTTCCCAGGTTGTAACCAACCCCCTTTCTCAGTGTCTCTGGTTCGTGACCGTCTTATCCATATCATTTCTTAGGTTTATGCAGCATTACCTTTCCTTCGGGATAAAAATGCCTAGCTGGCGACTCTTGTCTTTCTGAGTTCACCCTTGTGTGTTCTATCTCTCCTTTCGCCGACCATTCGCGTCTGTACCCCATTTGACCTAGCCTCATTTGGTGGGAGCGACACATATGTCTGTGGCTTCCCGTGATCATTGTTACTAGTGCCTTCTGTACCTGGATGATTCTCTTCGGGAGTTTGCCGCTCGACTAACTCTCTTAATCTTTTTTGGCTTTGGGCCAACCCATTCATTACTGCCATGGACTGGTTCATCTGAGCCCTCATCTCAGTCCTCTCATTAGCCATCTGAGTTCTAACGTCAGTCAAATCTTGTTGAACTTGTTCCATCTGTAAGCTCGGAAGGTTGTTTCTTGTAGGATACCGGTGAACTCTGTTGATGGGGAAAACCCTCCTACGAGCAATGTTTCCTGAAACAACAGCAAAGTGAGAAAACAACAACAAAAAACCTATAAAACAAAGAATGAGGTTAGTATGAAATGCAACATGTCTATTTGTCTTCCAAGGGTATCTAGTTTGGTTCTTTGGTTTTGACCTTCCCGACCTCTAGGAATGAAGATGTTGAAGAGAAATGAAGCCCAAGAGATAATCCCAAGTAATACATAAACCATATATTACAAATGCAAAAAGATACATAGTTTATGATTACAACAAGTTCCCATGGTGGGTCAAAATACAAAAAAGTCGAGAAATACAACCAAATTATCATGAGAAATAAAGTACAACCAAAATGAAATACAAGTACAAAGAAATCAAACATCCAACCCAAAGTCATCCTCTCTGACTTCCTTCAGGAGAGCATCAGTCACTGGTCCAACTGGATGCTCTGTGATGGTCCTGATAAGAAGGTTCCTGGTGGCAATGGCACTTGTCAACTTCTGGTACTTGTCTTGGTCCTTTGATCTCTTCAACCCCGCCCGGAGTCTCAACTCAATGATTTCCTTCTGTGCTGCTAACAAGGCTTCCTGACTCTTCTTCTTATTAGCTTCCAGCTGTTCAATCCTAGCCTGTGTCTTCTGATCTTCTTGTGAACGAGCCTCAGTAATTCTGATCCATCTAGCCTGGCTCTCCTCTAGGTAGTGCTTAGCTCTGGCCTTCTGAATATTGGCTTCTTTGCAAGAATTCTTCAATACCAACTCCCCTGCTCGGGATTTTCTGATGTAATCGTCAGTCTTTTCTATCTTGGTCATATGCTCGATCCGGAGCTTCTCTAACCTCTCATTGTCCAGACGACTATCATTCCTCTCCCAGAGGGTCTTCTTCAGGGCTTCAGAAAGCTGAGCATTCTTCTATTTCAGCTTATCAAATTCCTCTAAACTGATTGTAGCTATAGGCTCTACTGCTGATGGCCCTGGAACATCCTCCAGGGTGAATGACATGCGGGTGATATGTCCTCTGATGCGAGACCAATCAATGTACTGAGCTGAAGCTATGTTGTTGCACTTGCCAAGAATAGCAGTCCCTTTTGTTTGTATGTTATCCTAAGCCCAGGCTGCTTGTCAGATGATGGCATGATTATTCTGAACATCACAGGTAAAGGGTCTCCGCCAAGTCCTGCTCTCTTGGTGGATGTACCAATGCATATCCCAACTGTCTCTTGAACAACAAAAGATTGTAGTTGATGCATCCCTTCACTCCAATGAGAGGTACATTAGGATACTGTCCACATCTTATAATTATGTCCCTGCCCTTTGTGCTCTGATTACACCACCTGATGTCTTCTGAAGTAAGGGAAATCATTCTCTTAGCCCAATTCCTTGACTGATGAGGATTCAGGAAAGCTTCTGTCTTCGGCATGTGTCTTAATAGCCAACAGTAGAAGAGAGGTGCACAACATCTGACTAGTCTTCCCCTCTGCTTCTCATTTCTCTGATGTACCGAGAAGTAGAAATCCCCTAGCAAGGTAGGAACTAGATTCTTCAGCAGGAAGATGTGGATAGCATTCTTGCTTACAAACTTAGGCTCGTCTACAAATAAGATGATACCATATATACTAAGAGCCAGGAGAGCACAAACAGTTTCCCACTTCCCAACTGCAACATGACTGGTAGCCTGGGTGATTAAGAAATCCAAATGGAGGCCAGGGATTTCAGCCTTGGTGTTCATATGCTGATCAATGATGGTGACTTCCAAATATAAAGCCTTAGCTATGTCTTCATTCCTAGGAGTAGTCATCTTAGGGTTGAAAGGAATTCCTCTTCTGATAGGGACACCTAACAACATGGAAAACTCTTCCAACAAAGGACCTATCTGAAAGTATGGGAAAGTGAAACATCTGAGAGGAGGGTCATAAAACTGAAGGCAAATGTGAATCATGCTCCTATGGGATGCATCCAAGTCCATGATCATGTCCATAATACGACCATAATGTTCCATGAATAAAGGAACATGATCAGGAGTGATAAGTGCCTGAATCTGCCTGATATCTGCTAGGGAGGGCTCAAAGAAATGATAAGTATTGTTGCTCTTCCTGGATGAATCCATGCTGATGAAGATAACTGATAAGAAATACTGATGAAGGCAAACTGGAGAAGATATCAGCTGAAGAAGATCTCTGATGAAGATAACTGATGAAGATAACTGATGAAGATGGTTGAGCAGAAGAACAGTCAAAACCAAACCAAAGATGATGTGGATACCCTGTAAAACAAATAGACAAATGTTAAAATGATGCAAAATGATGTATGCAGAATGATATGCAAGGGTTTGCGATCAAGTGCTGGATTTTCCATTTGTTTTGATAGGGTCTATGTGTGTTCATAAGTCCGGATGAAGGTCTGAGAACCAGTAACCATGTGGGGGACTCAAATAAAGAGTCACAAGTCCAAGGTTTCATAGAATCAGTCCAAAAATAGTGTGACCTTAAAAAACAATATCAGTAACAGGGTATGGTGAGGCCAAGGGTTCCTGGAAACCTGTAAACATCCCAACCCACTCATATGTATTGTTCTAGAACAAGGATCCTCAGACTTGGATTTATTATGAGAAGTGTAAACACTTCTAACCCGAAGGTACAGTGTTTACATTAATCATAAAGAATCCTCCTCTAATTCACCTCAGATGCTGAAGGTCATCTAAAAAGGTCATCCAGACTTAGCAAGCTTCCCAGATAGCCCTAGCACTACAGGAAATCCGTAGCACAGAGTTCTCAAGAAGAAACCCATGTCTGAACCGTGTTTCATATTCCCGCACCAGACCGAAATGGAATGGGGAAGAATATGAAGCCACTCTAATCCTATGTGTCACTCAGGCTCCCGGTGTGGAACCTTACTCACTGAGATACCCCTCCCACCAAGGCAAAACAACAAATCCAGCACATGATATGATGATAATAATATGAAATGCATAAAACAGTAAATGAAAGCGATAAATAAATGCAGTAAATAAAGCTGTACATAAAGCAATAAATAAAGCAAAATTAAAAGCACATACAACACATAACACCCCCATAAACACAAATCAAACAAGCGCTAGGAGAAACCCACAAAAAGAACCAGAAGCCCTGGTTACAAGATAAGCTCCCCAGCAGAGTTGCCAAGCTGTCGCTCCCCGGACTTACGTCCCGGTGCAAACGCGAACCGTCGGCGAAAGAGAAAGGAGGTTGAATTGAATAGAGTCGCCTGCTAGGCATTTTTATCCCGAAGGAAAGGTAATGCTGCATAAACCTGGAAAGAGATGGATAAGATGGTTGCGAACCAGAGAAACTGAGAAAGGGGGTTGGTTACGAACTGGGAAGGTATTAGCACCCAGATCGTCCGGCGTACTCGAAGGGATCCACGCTTACAAGATTGTGTTAAAAGGGGTAAGTGTATGTGCTATCTGTGTGCAAAAGCTAAGGAAAAGCAATACAGGTGTCAGTGCAAAAAGGGAATTGCTCAGGAACCGAGGCTTTAGAAAGAATGCTGAAAGAGGGGGATGACAAATAAACTTTTTTTTCGATAACTGTTAAGTTATGCCTACGTATCCTCTCGTGCTATGAGGAAGTCAGAACACCGTAGTTCGACTCAAAGAGACTGGAAATAAATTGACTGTGAACTGCTTACTTGTCTATGCTCAAGTGTATGACTCATCTGGCTCGAGTGCTAACTGTCTTGCATTAGACGGAAGAAGCAAGTTCTCGTTTGTAGAGTGAGTGTGATGAGAAAAGAATACCGGAGGAGACGATTATTGTTTGTTTTTGTGTTTTCAGTTTTTTTATTGTTTTTGGTGTTTTGCATAGGATTATGAGCTTAAGCCTAAATCAAGGGCTTGTAAACTCATTATATCCTCCCTGATTAGGGATAGTGAGCATACTTAAGTATGAGTTAAGAATCTCAACTTAATTACCATGATGATGTAGGATTAAGATCATTAACCTACTTGTGATTATTAAGATGTTTTCGGTTTTGTTTAGTGTTAAGTAATGAGTTTAATCTTTAATCACAAATTAGTGAACTCATTACACCATCCTAATAGAATGATGATAGATGAGAACACTTAAGCTGAGGAAGATACCTCAACTTAATCCATGGTTAGAGATTAAATTCATTATGTAACAAGCTTTTATTAAATGTATTTTAATTAAGGGATGAGATTAAGAAGTGAGTTTTAAGGTTTGTAAGACAACTTGAGGGGGACTTGTCCATTAAACACTAGAGTTAGTCCCTCTTAACCATAAGGAAAAGATAGAACCCTGATGTAAGGCCCAAGTTACAAGATAAAGTCTTAGTGATTATTAATGTGTTTTGATTAAGAGGTGTAAACAAATTAAATGTTTAACACTAAGGATTAAAGTTATACACTCCATCCTAAGATAAGGATGCATGCATAACCCTAATTCCAAAGTCCTAAAGCTTTAAGGGTTTAGCCTCTGATTATTGAGATGAGAAGAAAGACTCAAGGAGACTAAAAGGTAAAAGACTAGGGGGGACTATACAAAATCCTAAAAATTATCATGCTTGGATATCCTATGGTTTGTGAGGCTTAAGAGAAAGGATCTTCAAGGCCACCAAGGAAGAAGCAGATGAAAAGAGAAAGAAGAAGAAGAATAAGTTACTTACTTCTTGAAGAAGATAAGTAACTTAAAAGAAAGAAGGTAAGAAGGAGGGAGCATAAGTAAAGCAAGTTCACTTTAAAGACAAGTAAGAATTCATATGAATGATGAGAAGAGGTGGGAGGTGAAGGCAAATCCATCTCCTAGATAACTTACCAAAAGCTCTTGAAATGTTAGTATGAATGCATAAGACATAAAGCAAAAGGAAATGAGATGAAATGAGATGCAAAGATCAAAGTCAGAAGTGAATATGCATTGTAAATGGCATATAAAATGATGCAAAGTCATACAAAATTCATATGAATGATCATACAAAGATGAGATGTAAAGGAAGCATGTTTAGAAGCATGAAAACACATGGATGTTCATGAAATGTAACGGATGAAAAGCATAGAAAATGAATGAAGAAATGATAAAGCAATGTTCAATCATGCCTTAAGATGTCTAAGATGTCATACAAATGCTTGAAATGTCATGGCAAGTTCATATGATGATGATATGCAAAGGAGAATGCAAATGAAGATGCAAGATTAGGGTTTTAAGACAACATGAGATGCATATGACCAGAACAGAAGCATTCAACATGATAAAAAAATTGAAATCAAGCTCAAACAAACCCTAAACCTATACAAAATCACACCCCAAAGGAGAAGGTCAGAAGCTTAACCTAGTGGAAGTTATGAAATTCCTAAGTTTGCTAGGGTTTTTAAGGGTTTCTAAAAGGAAAATGCAAATCAAATTGAAAATGTAAGATTAAATCATGAGATAAATAACTTAGAAACTATATGAAATATGTTAAACAATTCAAGAAGAACCAAGTTCAAACTCATCATGGTTAGGCAGAAGTGAATTTTTCAAGTTAGGGTTAAAAAATGTGAAATTTAAGAATCCTAATTCAAAGAAAATTGTGAAAATGTGATCAAACCGAAAAAGAAATTTGTATGGTGAGTTTGAAAATGTTTCTAAATGTATTGGAATGCTTCATGATTTTTTTGGTGAATTTTAGAAACCTAAATGCATATTTAATTAATTAAAATCAATTAATTAATTAAATAAAACATTTAAATATTTTAAACATACCTTTTTAATGAAATAAAATAAAATAAAAAATGTTTTTAGGTTAAGAAAAATATTTTAAACAAAAATGCAAAGTTTGAGAATTTTTTGATGATTTTTGCTATTTTAAATAAAATGAACAAAGAAATGAAAATAGAATGAAATTAAAATGAATAAAAATGAAAAGTATGAAGATCTGAGGGTCAGGATTTGAACTGGGGAGATGTTGGTTGACTGTGCGCGCAATCCAAGGGCTGACATTTAAAGTGGCTAATTAAACTGATTAATTTAATTAATTAAAATTAGGGTTTAACTGAAATGATCCTGGCCACTAAAAAACGCGCTAAGCAAGATCCAAGGGCTGACATTTAAACTGGGGAGATTAACCCTAATCAGAACCCTAATGATTTTCAGGTGACCGGAGCAAGGTCCGGTCATCTTCTCCGGCCACACCTTCATGTTATCTTCTTCCCTAGGCTACCCCAAACCCCCAAACTCTCCAGAAACATCCCCCTAACCATTCTAAACAAGAATCAGGCTACAAACAACATTTATTTTGCATCAACCATTTTAAAAAATAATCATATCAGCATGATCATGGAAGCATGTAGAATCATTTAAGAACTTAAAAGAAAGGTTCTGGAAAAATTGTTCTTGATGGTTACTTGAGATGGAGCTTTCTGATTCTGAGCTTTCTGGACCTCTCATTGGTGCAAATTAACTCCAATGGACCCCCTGAGGATGCTGTAATGCTTAGAACAAGTTTATGGTGGTTGATTTTAGTGTTTCAGTTCTGAATATGCTGAAATCGTGTTTGTGTTTGGGCTTATTTCAGTCCATGGCAAGGGGTGGGAAATGATCCTGAGGTTATGTGGAGTTGAATGGTGAAAGAAATCTGGAGTTTGAGTGGCTGAGGAGTGAGTTTCGAAAGCTTGAAGGTTTTGGGGATTTTTGAGCAATCTGAGTTCTTGGATGATTCAGGCTTGTGTGTTATGTGAAATAAGGTCCATAAGATTAGTATAGGCCAATGAGAGTGATCAGAAATTTGGTGGTGGCATAGTGTGATTGATATGGGCCAAGTTGCAAAAATGTCAACATTGTGTACTTGAGGTATGAGCATGGTGCAGAGCTGGATTTAGGGGTGTCTTGGCCTCAGCTTGATTCATGGATGGCCATAGGATGAAGTTTATGCAGCTGACACTAGTGGATGAAGAGTTTCAAGAGGTTTTACAAATTTCCAACTTTGAGAATTTTGTGAAAATGGTTTGATGAAACTTGCAATCCAAGGCACAATTCTGGTCCAAATGCATTGCACTTTGTTTGTTTGATGTTTAGAAATCAATTAGAGGTCATGAAATGGCTTGAAACTTGAATTTGCAAAAATCCCTCTTTGGCATGAACTTGAAAATTATAGGATTTTTGCCACCTTTAAAAGGCCATATCTTGAGTTCTGGGATGAATCAAGACATGTTATTGTACTTTTTGAAAATGGGAAGACATAATATATAACTTTAATGCCCAAGAATTTTTCATTTGAAGCATTTTTGGTCAAGAAAGAATAGGTTGAATATCTTTCCCAAAATGGAAAGTTTCCATTACAAGTCATTTCCAAAAATAGCAAGTTTGCATTTGGCTCAAAATTCTTCAACTTTGTGAACTTCCAACCACTTCTAAGATCAAATAAAGATCATAGAGACTCAAAATGATGATGATGACGCTTTGGTACCCTTGATGGAGGCCTCAGATGCCCTGATTTTGACTTTACTTGCTCAAGAAGTTACCCAATGATCAGATGACTTCCACAATGAATTTCTTCATCAAATTTGGTAAACATGATCATTATAACATATTAATACCATTAGAAACAAGAATGACCAAAAAAATTGGGATTAAGGCCTCTGAAACCAAAACCCTAATTTTAGGTCATCTGTGCAGGAAATCTTCAGTCTGCCTCTATGCCTTTGCCATTCTTTGTGGTATTTTGATTTTTATGAACTTTGGGGAGCATATTATGATCATGGAACACACATGGACCCTCTTGGTAAGCTTCAAGACCTTTGGGATGGCTCAGATCACTTCTTGGATTGCTCAGATCACAAACCCTAGATGCAGATGAAATGAAACTATGTAGTGGGATGGTATGCTTATGCTTATGCAAAAAATGAAAGATCACAAGCCATGGTGTGAGAAAAAGTGAGGGAAAATTTGGGGTGTTTACAGTGACTATAACCTTGTGCAACCAGTTTAGCCTTGTTTCTAACTACTTCACCTTTCTCATTTAGCTTGTTTCTGAAGACCCACTTGGTTCCAATGACATGAACACCTTTAGGCTTATGAACAAGATCACATATGTCATTTTTGGTGAACTAGTTCAACTCTTCTTCCATTGCTAGAACCCAATCATTGTCTTTGAGAGCTTGTAGCGGTAAAATCATGAGTGTAAGCTATTGGTTAACTTAACTCAAAGTAAACAGAGTCACCATCGCACTTTTATTTTATTCCAAATGGAAAAGGAAAAAAGAGCGAATAAATCCTAATGAATCTAAAAGCAAAAAGCTAAAAGAATCAAGCAGAGAACGGGTAAGGGGATAAGTTACAAATTGGGAAGGTTTTACGCACCCAAAATGTTTGTAGTACTCCACGGGAGCCCTTTGAAATATTTATTGCTTTTTTGGTTTGAAAAAGGTTTGTTTAAAAGAGATTGAAGAGATGAGAAGAGAAATGTTTTTTTAAGATTTTTGTGTTTGAAGAGACGTTCGTCTCGTGCCTACGTACCCACAAAGTGCAATACAAGATCAAAACCTCGTAGTTCGTGGTACAAATTGTGAAAAGAAACAATGTGTTGAATTCATTTTAAAATGTAAAGATAAGTCGTCATTCTTTAGCGAATAATTCTGCTAAAAAGAATGAATCATATCTAAACATATGAAAATGGTTAAAAAGAAAAATGCACGAGGGCACAAAAACAATTGAATGAGTTTTGTATTTTTTAAAGTATTTTGAAAAGGAAGTTTCGATATGCTTATATGGTTTAACATTTATTAAGAAACGAAATGAAAAGGTAAAACCGCTTGACCTAAGTCAAAGTTTGATTATGAAAGAGGTTTGAAGTTTGAAAACAAAGAAGATTTTGAAAAGAGGGAGAAACTTTGAAAATTTAAGAAATGGGAGGAGATGAAGTGACTATCCTAAGACTTAATGTAAAAGTTAAAGGAAGAACGATCAAACTGTATGGTGAACATTCTTCGAAACAATAGGACTTCCATCTTCATAAACAAGTGAACCAAATCGGCTAAGGTCTTCAATCCATAATAACTCAAGCAAAGAGCAAGATCCTAAAATCTAAGTCCAAAAATTCAAGTCCAATGTTAAGGATAGTGGCCATAGTCCAAGATCAAAGTTACAAGTATTTTAGGTGTTTAATCCTTTATTAATATTTTTGTGTCCAAATGGACAAAAAGAAAAAGCACAAGAATAATACGAATATAAACATAAACAATATGATGAATGATATAGTATAATAAAAGCATAATAAAAGAGATAAGGAGAAAGAGATTAAAATAAAGAGGATAAGGTGTGATAATGAATTAAAATGTTAGTATATTAATAGTATAATAATATTTACATAACAATGGTATCGTGAACTTAATCAACCACAACCAAAAAGAGATAACCAAAATCGCAAGGCAACTAGATCCAATAGGATCTTATTCCGAATTCGGGACACGTTCAGGTCTATGTTAAGCAATCGCCGAGTAATTTACGTAGTAATTACCCTACAAATGAGGCCGGCCAACACCAATTAAGGTGAACAATCTTTGTGCTAATACATGTTAGAGAGATGATATAATGGATCATCCTCCGAAAAAATGTCACACGAAAAGAAAAAGTGGTAATGGTCTAATCTTAATCGAGATTTCACATTGATTTATCAAATGCAACCTATCACGATCCCAAAGTATGAAGAATGATCCAAATGATCATTCGTCCATAGATTTGAAATAATGAAGATTAAGCATTTTCGAAAATCAATAATCGTCGAATCGGAGATCTCATCGACCAAAAGAAAAATAAGAGATGAATAAGAAATATGGATCTAAAATAGAATCCATAAAAAAATTAAAATATTTTTTAAAGGTTTTTATAAAATGGAACCAAATCAAGGTATTAGAAAAGATTATTTAAAAAAAATGAAATTAGTAAACAATTGTTTTTTAAAAAAGAAATTAAAAATTAAAACAAAGAAAAAAAAGAGAATGAAGCCAAGGAGGGAGTACGCGCTGGATAGTAATGGTGGTGATAGAAATGGATTAGGTCCATGGAACTTAAGCCCAACAACAAAACATCCAGATTTTATAAAAAAATAAAATAAAGAAAATTATAAAAAAAAAACAAAAAAAATCAGATATCCTTCTTCATCGTGAAAAAACACAGACACGCTATTCACCTTCCTCTATAAGAGGGTCAATTTATAGAAGGAAGAGTGAGGATTTGAATGAATTATGAATTGTCGTTTAGTATTGATTTTGGAAGCGTTTCGCTCATGCTGTGTAGAAAGCGTGTTTCAGATGCGAGCTGCGTTTCTCCCTTTTGGTGTTGCGTTTTATTGACTTGCGTTTAATGTATTAAGTAGATGTGTTTCACTTAGTTTTTGCTTGCTTTGCTCTTATGTTTCATTCAGTTTCGTGTGTAGTTTGTGTGTTGAGCTTTGTGTGGCTTGGCTTGATTTTGTATGCGTCGTTTTGATACGTTTAGTAAATGAGCTGAAGGAGTGATATTCACGTGTGTGTTGTATGCGTTTCAGTCATGGCACGTACGTTTGGAAAAGTTGAAGTCACTTGCGGCTTCAAGTGTGATAAAATTTGTGTGGCTTGAGTGGGTCCATGCATTGATGCTTGCTGGAATAAGCTGACTTACATGTTGCTTCAGTTGATGGGAGTGGCTTGCGTTGACTTTGGATGCTGCATAATGTGAAAAAATATGATGATAAAGTTACAGCTGGAAAAAAAACTCACATGTGGTGATGGAAATTGGGGATGGTCCTATATATGTATTTTTTTATGATGTAATTTTTGTACAAATGTTGTGAGAGAAAAAAAAATAATGAACTTAAGTATATGATAATTGGGCTTAGAAAAAATGATAATGGGTCTTTTAATTGTAAATGGTAGAAATTAGATGGGTTTAAAAAATAAATGGAATGTATTATTTTTTCTAATGGAAATGGTTTTCATGAAAAAATTGGGAACTAAGAAAATATTATGAATTAAAATGGAATTTAATTGGATATTGAATATGAAAATAAAAAAATGGTAATAAAATTTCTAAAAAATGGATAATGGAGATATGGATAATCGGAAAATGGATAATTGATGAAGTCTTGATTTTAAGCCCATAACCAACTCTTGATTTTTTCACAAGCCACTGATAATGAACATAGCCATCACTGAACCACTGAACAATTCGCAACTTAAACGCAATCACTTGAATCATCTAAAATTCGCCCTGATTATTTGAATTCATACTGAGGAAAATAAATCCACAAATGAATCACTGATGAACTGATGAATCTTAGCACACAACAACTTGAATTTTGAACACGCATTGCCTGAGAAATAACCATTGGCACAAATAACTTGCAGTTGAAGCAGTCTTTTGATAGTTTGACCAAGATTAGGTCAAACGTCCATCTGAATTGAATCATAAATGAACAACCATATCCGAATTGAAAACCAATGCCATGTCTTTAAAATCCTGCACACACAGAGAAGAAGAAGCAAATTGCAACATATTTTTGGTATTTTTATTAGAGGTTAGTAAATATAAGCAAATAAAGCAAGTAAAAGCATGGTGATCCCTTGTGAGGCATAGATCTGCAACTGAAAAAAGATAAACGAACCACTGCGTGATCCTGTTTGTATGCAAGATGCAGATGAGATGCGAAAAATCTTAGGGTCAAAAATTAGGGTATGACAGAGCTTCCTCTGTAGTTGTTGGTTCAATCAGAGACACCAACCCATGAAGATTTTCTTCGGAAGGTCTGAAAGAGGATTTGGTTCTGACTGGAGCATATTTATCTCCCAATATTAGTTCTTCAGAATGAGAATCTCTGAGTGTACTATTCTTCTGGGTTGGACTCATCATTTGTTTTGATGAAGGAGTCTCCGATTCTTTAACTTCTCTTTCTTTCTCTTCTTCTCCCTCCTTGGGTTATGAGAAGGTGATCCCCCACAATTTGTGTCTTTGTGTTGTATATTTTATAACCTTTAGAGTGTTCAGAATATCCAAGCAGCAGACATTTATGTGCTTGGGAGTCAAACTTGGCAAGATTCTCTTTAGTTTTCAGCATATAACATATACATCCAAAAGGATGGAAATAAGAAATGCTGGGCTTTCTGTTCTTCCATAATTCATAAGGAGTCTTACCCAAAATAGGTCTAATAGAGACTCGGTTCTGAATGTAACATGTTGTATATACTGCCTCATCCCAGAAGTGCTTTGCAATGTTGGTTTCTTGGATCATGGTTCAAGCCATTTCTTACAAAGTCCTATTCTTCCTTTCCATAACCCCATTTTGCTATGGAGTTCTGGTACAAGATAAGTAATAGGAAATGCCTTCGGAATCAAACAATTCCTCAAAATATATGTTCTCAAACTCTCCCCCCCCCCCCATGATTACTTCTAACCTTAACAATTTTGCAATTCTTTTCATTTTGCACTTGTGAACAAAAGGTAGAAAACACAGAATGCAACTAATCCTTGTGTTTTAATAACTTGACCTATGTCCATCGACTGTAATCATCCATGATGAATAGTTTATACTTTTGTCCATTTATTAACACAGTTTTCACCGGTCCAAATAGATCAATGTGAAGAAGTTCTATTAGTCTTGAGGTTTTCACAACATTCTTTGCCTTGAAGGCAGTTTTTGAAAATTTTCTTTTCTGACAAGCCTCACAGAGAGCATCTGAAGATAACTTCGGATTTGGCAGGCCTTTAAACTGATCTAGTTTGTTTAGATGAGAAATTCTCCTCAAGCTAACATGTCCTAGTCGACGATGCCAGAGCCATTGCTCTTCGGAAACAAACAGAAGACATTTTACATTTTGATCACTAAGATCAGAGAATCTGATCTTGTAAATGTTGTTCTTCCTATTTCTACTAAATAGAACCGAGTTATCTTTCTGACTCACATCTTTGGAACATTGTTGATTAAATACAATATCATAGTCTGTGTCACTAAGTTGACTTATTGACATCAGATTATGTTCTAGATCATCTACTAACAAAAACATTTCTAATGGAAGGAATTTTATTGTTACCTATTGTACCTACACCTATGATTTTAGATTTCTGATTCCCTCCAAATATGACGTTGCCTCCAGTCTTAAGTTCCAGGTTTTGGAACATACGCCTTTCTCCCATCATATGTTGTGATAGCTTTCCAACATTTCAGAGAGACATGTTTCTAATTCACTACGTGCAAGTTAAAAAAATACCTCCTCTGTGTCTGAATCTGAATCTGATTATGATGTTGTTCTGTCTTCAGGTTCTTCAGGACCGTCGAAACTTGCTTTTGTAACAAAAGCAACATTTGCACATTCTTCGTAAGAATTTCCTTCATCAGAATAGGATTCATCCCAGGTGGCTAACATTCATTTCTTTGCATGGACGACGTTCTTCTTCGAACTCTTCTCCTTCTTGAGAAGCTTTGGACAGTCAGTTTTGAAGTGTCCTGGTTCCTTACACTCGTAACAAACAGGCTCCCTTCCAGAACCTTCTCTTCTTTTCCCTGATGGTTCTGATTAGCCGTTGTTTCTTCTAGAACCTTTGATTCTATCATATCTATGTTTCCATACTCTGTTGAGTCTTCTAGATATCAAAGATAGTTCTTCTTCATAATCAATGTCAGAACCATCTGACTCTTTGTTGGCTTTGCATGCCTTTGTCTTCTCAGTCTTCGACTTTATAACAAGAGATTTAATCTTCCTTTGAGGCTCATCTTGCTCTAAATTGATCTCATGACTTCTTAAAGAACTAATGATTTCTTCAAGACTTAGATTGTTCAAATATTTTGCTAGCTTTAAGGTTGTTACCATTGGTCTCCATTTTACAAGGAGACTTCTGATAATCTTCTTAACATGATCATAAGTAGAGTATCCTTATCTAATACTCTCATCCCAACAATAAGCATCTGGAACCTGGAGAACATTGTTTCAACAATTTCATCTTCCTCCATCTTGAATGCTTCATACTTTTGAATCAAGGCAAGAGCCTTGGTCTCTTTCACTTACGCACTTCCTTCATGAGTCATATGAAGAGAATTAAATATGAACTTGGTGGTTTCTCTGTTAGTTATCTTCTCATACTCCATATAAGAGATAATATTATGCAAAATCGTCCTCACCTTGTGATGGTTTTTGTACTCCTTCTTTTGTTGATCGCTCATAGAAATCCTTACAACTTTCTTCCCGATAGTATCTACTAGATGTGTGTAGCCTTCGACTATCATATCCCATATTTCTACATCGTAATAGAGAAAGAAACTCTCAATTCTATCTTTCCAGTAATCAAACTTCTCACCATCAAAATTTTGGGGGTTTGGCGTTGTAATGATCTCTCTTGTGAGATGTTGAGGTTGAGGTTGATGGAGTTGGTGCAACCATAATATCAAAATAAACTCACACAAAAATACTAGATTGTTACTGACATGATTAAGTGTACGATAACTCAATATCACAATCAGAATCAGATCTCTGATGCCAATTGAAGGTGTGCGAAAATACTAGAAAAGGGGGTTTGAATGGTGTTTTGTAAAATAATCGCTACAAGAACAAACTAAATCAAATAAAAGAATAGTGAAAGAAAAAAAGAACACAAGAATTTATCCTGGTTCACTTGTCAACCACAAGCTACCTCCAGTCCACCCGCCAAGGTTATTTTGCCTTAAACAAGTACTTAATCAACTATAATCTCAACAGATTACAATCGTATAGCAACTCTGTGACTAACAACCACTAAGACCCGCATCCTTAGTCTTCCTAAAGCTCCTGATCTACACTAGATCCTTTAGGGAATGCAAACAACAGTTTTCTACAAGGTTTGTTTACAAAGAAGTGCTTCTGAAATAAGAAGGTGTAAACACAAATTAAGAGCTTTTGAAACTTGATACTATAAATGAAATTTGAATGTTTAAGCTTTGTAGTCTCGCATAAAAGATATAGCAGTGTTCGTCCTCTTTTCTTCTTCACTTGACAATCCTTATAGAGGCGCTTGAGAAATATATTCGTTACATCATAGCTGGCCAAAGTAATGTCGTTACAGAGGTTGAAAAATAGTACACATAATCATCCTTCTTGTACTACCAAATCAGGATAATGGAGTAGTGGAATTGATAGTGGAGTGAAGTGTCTTTGTACTATTGTACTATTCCCTCTTATCTGTTAATTCTTATCTTCTGATCTTTAGCGACTTCTGGTTGATAAATGTGTGATGCACGAGCAGATATGAATTACCTTTTGTGACTGTTACTTATTTTCTTCAGAACTTCAGAGGCTTTTGGTTGATAGATGTTTGAAGCATGAGCAGATAGAAGAGTAACACTTGATCCTATTTATCAAAATGTCAGAGGCTTCTAGTTGAGAGATGTATTGAAGCATGAGTTGATAAAAGGATGTCTCTTGATTTTGATTCTTATCTTTAGAACTTCAGGGGCTTCTGATTGATAATTGTATTGAAGCATGATTTGAGATAAGAATGGTTGGTTCTTTAGAATTTCAAGTCTTCAATCTTCAGAACTTCAGCACTTGTCTTCGACATCCTTGTTCTTCAAAACCTCAAGTCTTCAGAGTCTTTCTGCACTTGGTCTTCATATCATTTTGTCTTCAAAACCTCAAGTATTTAGAGTCTTCAGCATTTGCTCTTCAAAACATTGTTGTATCAGAGTCTTACTCATTCAGAGTCAGAATCCTAGAAAACGTTGCAACAACAACATCAGTTTTCTCAAGATCTTTCTGATGAGTTGGCACTTGAGCAGTCTTGCTTCCAATTTGCGCATAAGCGGACATTATCATGTCATAACCTTTAGTTTACAAGAACTCCCTTAGAGTTAGAACCTGTTTGTTAGTATTACACAATAACAAAAGTTAGAGTATCAAAATTGCCTTCACTTAAATACTTCGTTGTTATTATCAAAACATAAAGATATTAAGCAGAACCAAATCTTGTTATCACACTCATTAGCTGACTTTGACCACATCAAACATGTCATACACCAAACCTTTCAAATAAAAAAAATCTTGGACTACTCAAGTATTTCCTTGGCCTTAAAGTAGCACACTCCAAACAAGGCATCACATTGTGACAAAGGAAATATTGCCTCAACTTGATTTTTTATGCAAGATTTCTTTACTTTAAACCTATTACCACACTTACAGATCTCACCAACAAACTCATGAATGACACTAGTCTTGCATATCCTGACATACCATCCTACAAGCTCCTTGTTGGTCGACTCTTATATCTCATAGCTACTAAGCCTGACATCACCTTCATCACTTAACAACTCAACCAATTTCTTACCAATCCAACCATAAACCATTACAAAGTGGCCATTAGAACCCTCAGATATCTCAAAGGACCCCCTACTCGTGGCATTTTAGTCTCAAGAGATTCACATTTACAACTGATAGGGTTTTTCAGATGTCGATTGGGTTGTATGTACAGACACGCAACGATCCATCTCACGGTAATGTTTTTTCATTGGTAAATATATCTTTTCATGGCATACAAAGAAGCAATTAATTGTATCATGCTCTTCATTTGAATCAGAATACTGTGTCCTTCTAGTGGAATGCAATGGCTAATATATCTTCTCCATGACCTTCAATTTCAATACAACAAGCCTCATATTCTCTTTATTGTGACATCTTGAGTGCATTACACGTTGCATCTAACCATATATTCCATGAACGAACTAAACATCTAGAAATAGATTGTCACATAGTTTATGAAAAGGTGCAAGCAAATGTTTTCAAGCTTATTCCCATGTCTAGTAAGGATCAATTAGTTGAATTCTTCACGAAGTCACTCCTACCCCAACAATTTTATCTTCTTATCCATGTTGAGCATGATTAACATATATTTTCCAACTTGTGGTGGGATATTACACTACACTCAAGATCACACATGTAAGTAACAAGTTAGTGAAAATAACTTGTTACATATGGCCTCATGTTAGTTAAAAGAGTAGTTACATTTTATGATAGTTGGTTAGAGGTAGTTAGAAAAATGATTGTATAAAGATAGTACACCATAACAATGTTTGACTAGAGAGCTGTATATATAAACTCATGTATGGTTCTATCACATTCAATGAAAAAGAGATTTTCTATAATAAAAAACAAATAAACATTCCACAATTTAAAATCCAAAAAGTGTTATAACTTTTGTTGTGAGGTTGCTCCAAGAGAACTTCAAATATGAAGAAGATGATGATTTGCATTAGAGAAATTCAAATTATGAGTTTTCATACAAACCATGAGATTGTTGAGAATGTAGCAAGTGTGAGTAGTGTGGGTAATAGTCCCACATAAGTTGGAAATGTGGAGACTTGGGCATTTATAAGTGAGAGAACCCGCCCACATATTACCTTAAGGTTTTTGGTGAATATGTGGTGTGTCTCTCACAATGGTGCTGCTCTAAAAAGGAAGTCCCACAATATTCAATGTTCCACAGTGAAACAACTCCCCCAACACATGGTATTAGATCCTGGTTCGAGAAAGGGACCAACTTACTTTTATCGAAAGTCAACGACACCACAAGGGTGGTGAGTAAGAAGCATTTAGTTGAAGAGTGTCAAAAACGGCACAAAGAGAATGGCTCTAACTTATATAAAATAAACAAGTATGCCACTAGCTCTCTTAAATGACAAAAAAAAACTATTTCACACCATACTATAGAGAGTAGGAGGCTGAAAATATCACTTACAAAAATGACTTGGTGTTCCGATTCGGGACACATGTAGAGTTATGTTAAGCAATCACAAACGTCTTATGTAGAAGTCAATATTATACGAGACCAGTAAAAATGATTTATGTACCATACATGTTATAGATATGATAGAGATCATACTCTTAAAACATTTAGCACAAGTAAAAACAATGTTAATCAAGACCTAAGTCAAGGCAAGATGGATCCACTAAATCAATCAACCTATAATAGTACTTTAGAAAAACTTATGCATCAATCCAAAGTATCCTAATTGATCTAATGATCAATAAAATGGTATATTTGATTTGAGGAAAGTTCATCATGCACCATTCAAAGCCTTATGAACAAGGTGACTTACAACACCTTCCAATTGATCCAAGAAAGGGTGAAAAAGAAAAAAGAAAGAAGTTGAGATGAATGTAGAAAGAGATAACAAGGCAAAACAACCAATACCAACTTGAATCAAAAGTGGATCAAGTTATCATCAACATCATTCATCCATTTCGATGGATTTGGTTTTTCAACCTATCAACACCCGAGTTCCAATGATGTTGATGAAACTAGTGATAAAAAACACTATGATCCAAGGCCAACCAGAAAGTATATCAATCAAAATCAATTAAACATCAAACTAAAATAAGAAAAAAGAAATCAAAAGGTTTTAAAAAGAAAATAAAAAGACAAAATATCAAAGCATGATCAAAAGATAAAAAAAAAATTCCAAATGAAACCCTAGAAAAATCAGAGAAACACTAAAATATTTTTAGAAAAAGGTTTGAAAATTTTTAGAAACTTAAAACTATTTTTAAACCATTTAAAATCAAGTGAAAATATCATAAAAAGATAGAAAATAGTAAACCTAAAAATAAATATCAAATAAAATCACCATAGGTCAGAAACCATCATAAGATCATATTATTTTTTACCAAATTTTAAAATGCAAGAAAAACAATTTTAAACCAATTAATATTAAGAAAATAAGAGAAAAATCATGAAAAATAGCAAAATCAAAAATAAAAAATGAACAAAAATATGGATTAGAAAGAGAAAGAGAAGAGAAAATTTTAGAAATAATTTTGGTATTCTTTTGGAATAAAAATCAAATTTCTATGAATTTTTAAAGATAAAATGAAGTAAAAACTAAAATCAGAAAAAAGAAAATAAAAGAGGTGTCTGATCCATTTCATTAATCTAACGTGGATGATCCACGTCTCCAAACATGTGTATCCGCCATAAGAAGCAGTCAACTCACACATACAACAATATGCCAAAGTTAATCCAATCAAAACATTTAGTTTGGCCAAATTAGATGACACATAGGTCATCTTTAACCTCCAGCCAACGAGAATTTGCAGAAAACGTGATCCATGAAATGAAAATCATGGAGGTTGAGACTAATCTTGTTAGATTCGTCTCTTCATCGTCATTCCAATCATGTCCACCATTGCAATTTTTATTTAAACTGAGGCATCCACAATTTGAGAAAAAACATAAAAAGATTGAAAATGAAATTTGAAAATACAAACTCAAATCAAGATGAAAACGCATACTAAAAGAAGCATGAACTTCAAGAAACCAAGGACTACATTATAGCAACTAGTTTGAATCAAAATGATATTAAATTCTACCTAAATGGGAAGAACTCAAAAGCTTCTAAAACTTGATTTGGATACCTTAATTTAGTGCTCGATTTGACTTGCTTGTGATTGTTTTAGCTTCAATGAAGATCAAGAAAGGTGACTAGTCAAGAATTTGGAACTGTAATCTCAAAAATGGTAAATTTGAAAATCAGAAAAGTGAGATTTTAAGTGATTTTGACTGAGCTTCTTTGGCTCTCTAAATCTTGAATGAAATGTTGAGGGAGGGTGAATGATGCAAATTTGATGGAAATCGTGTGCATCCGTGGTCATGAGAAATGTGTGACTTCACTTGCTCAAAACTCAGCTTAAACTTGCATTTTATGTACCAAACAACTTCTAAACAATTGTTAAACTTGATTAGGCACGAAATTGAGCCTTAATTTGACCTCTAATTGGGATTGAAATGATTTGAAAATCTGATCTTCGTGAAAACTCCAGTCTCAAGCAACCACATTCATGACCATGGGGTATCTTACTCAAGGGTCTTTGTGACTTCATTATTTTTGCAATGTGTAGTCCTCATAGCTTATTTTACAATTTGCCAAGAAATTATTGATTTGTACATCTGAGCAAAAATTTATGGTGTGTTGAAGTTAGCAAGAAAAATTGGTCATCATACTTAGAAAAATTCTAAGTCTTTGAGGCAGAAAATGACCTATAATGTTTCAACAAAATCCATGGCCTTCCAAGCATAATTGAATCTTGATCATTGAAGCAAACTTGTAGAGGGCACAACAAAGAGTAGATATAAAAAAGAACCAGCTACATATGATAAAACTTGAAGAAGTTGTGATCCTTTAAAATTGAGAAAAAATCACTTGAAAGTAGGTCAAAATTTCACTAAGTCCTAAATGACTTATAATATGCTCAAACTTTTGATGATCATCCACACATAATTGGCTCTTGACTTGTAAAGTGAATTTGTTAATGGTGTCAAATAGATTGATATGCCTAAAGGATCACTAAAAAATGTTTAATAATGAATGAGTTATGCTCTTTTGAACTTAAACTTGAAATATTGTCTTTTTGGTCAAACCAACTTCGAATCAACTTGCATACTTGATCTTTTCTTGCATTCTAAGGCAAGATGAAGCATATGGACTTGACATGATGATATCTTGTTTGAAATTTGATTGATCATGGCCACACCTTAGATTGCTTGTTAAATAAGGCATGGAAATAAACACATTAACCTTGAAGTTTCTTGAACAATAAGCAACCAATCCTTTGAGGAACCTTTGATCCAAAACTCTTCCTAGCAAAATAGATAAAATGAAACCATCATATATTTAGGGATTTTTATTAGGGGTAAGTGAAACATCATGATAAAATATATTTACAAACAAAAATGGGTGCTTGGTGATCCCTGCATTGCAAGCAAGAGCCCTCAAGGTAGGAGACAACCAAACTCATGATCTTGTGTGTATGCAATGATGCAAATGACATGTGGAATCTTATGGGTAAAATTAGGGCATTACACCTCCCTCTCTCCAAATATGGATGTGTGGAAAGACTGTGTTCAAATATTGTACTTGGAATGGAAAAGGTATATTATCTCCCTAGAAATATGTCTAAAAGAAAAATCACATTGCAATTTCTTAGTTATTACATGCATATTTTCTACTTAACCCTTTCAACTTTAAGGTAGAGTAGTTTCACAAAAATGAAAAAGATACTCTATACACACCAAAAGGTGAATCATGGGGTGATTGAGTGACCTTATGCGATAATTCAAGAAAAGGTATTGAATAATATATATATTTGTTTACCATTGAAAAAAATCCTTGATTTAGCATAACAGATGGCACCTCAAAGTAGGTTAGCTATCTTAGTTGAAGACGTGATATCATGTCTCTTTTACATTTGAGAGAAGCAATATTACACTATATAAGTACATAGTTGTCTAAATACTAGGAAAAAGGTTTTTAGATGCATAGTGAATACTAATTGAAAATATTTTTCATTTCTCCTTTTTTTTGAGACCAAATCATAAGTGCTTTGAAGTCTATTTATATTGATTTTTCTATTTTTCTTTTATTTGGCCATTGCATTTGAGCTTCCTGTTGCATAACACTTATGTAGTTAGTAATTTTTCACAATATTATAATCTTACTTGATTAGATAATGAGATAGTATCTCTTTAGCACTCATATTTTGAATAGATTGATGAATGATCGGGGATTCAGGATGTGTGTCTTCAGTTATATCATCTACAAAATAGTTATATCAGTTACATAACAAAAATTTATGCATGTAAAGAATCTTTAGACCACTGTGTTCCATGAACTTTCTAAAAAAATTGAATGTACTAGTTCATATAGATAGAGAATCCTTTGTTAAGAACATGGAAATCAAAACTTTTTTAACAAAAAAAATTAGAATACAAAATACCAAAACTCTAATTGAAAATGAAAAAAAAAAAAAAAGAGAATAAATGCATTTTAAAAATTAAACTCAACATACTGATAATTTAACTCAAGGCCAATAGCTCAAGTAGATTTGTTTTCATTTGCCAAACATACTACTTTAACATTCTATAGAGTAATAAAGAACAAATAGAAGGAAAATACAATATAATATGCAAATCTAACAATGTCAATTAAGTTCAAAATGGCTGAAAAATAATTCATATTTAGTGATATTAATTTTTTTTGTTATAGTACACCACTAAAAAAAAACTAGTATGAAGTATTGGGATAGTGTACACATTATTGAAAGTATGCCTTAGAAAAATATAATGCAATTGAGGCGATGATAATACTTGTTCCAACAATTTTTTATCTAAACAATTTAGTTTTTTTAAATCTAATCACCTCTCTTTAGATCATTTGGAGGAGGTGGGAAGGGTATAATAACTAGGGGTGGCAAAACGGGTCGCCCGGCCCGTCCCGTGTCCGCCCCGCTTAAATCCCACCAAAAAATAGCGGGACAGACATGCCCGCCAAGTTGAAATGGACATAAAAGTCTAGCCCGCCCCATTAAGGTGTCGGGTTGACGGGCAGCAGGCTTGCCCGCCTTCTCTTTTTATTATTTTTTATTTTTATTTTTTAAATAAATTAAAAGGTTCTTCTTTCTACATTTCAATAAAAAAGCATCAAACAAACATTTAAAAAACATAATTTTTATTAACCTAAGACATCAACTTTTAGTGAAATAATACTATTATCATATATAGAATCACTTTTAGTATTTTATATGATCTAAATTCAAATTTCGATCCCACTTTTGTCATTTTCATTAGTAAAATTCAAAATACCTGCCCAACAATAGAGACAGAGAAAGTAGATTAGTCCTAATAATCTAAAAACAATTTATGTACATATCACAAACTATTTTCATAGGCTCTTCCAAATATTTAAATAGTGTTATTATATAGGTGTGACAGACTTTGGCAGGCGACGGGTTTTGACGGGGCGGGCTTTGGCGGGTGGCGGGCTTTAGCGGGGCAGACTTTGGTGGGCGGCTAGCCTAAAATCTCAATCCAACCAGCCACTTTTTGGCGGGTGCACAGGTCGGCCCGACGGACCACGACCTGTTTTGCAACCCTTAATAAGAACTAGTGAAAACAGAGAATAACCTTCTGAATTTACATTTCGTTGTGTTTTAATTTGTCATCTCCTTTAATATTAAACTTGTCACAACGTTCACAAAAACAAATAGGTAAATGATCATAATAATAAATTATTTTTTCAATATTTAAGAATGAGTTAAATTGATGATTCATAAATCTTTGAGTCATGGAAATATGTTTATAACTACATCTTAATTCTAACATATATAGCATAAGGGCTTAATATTAAAATCACTAGATGAAATACTACTAGAAAGAAAAAGGGAATTACATTATAAAAAATGATGGTGGAAGCTACAAACCCCTCAAGTTGATTATATAGATCCATATTAGTTTTGAAATGTTAAATAAGGTAATATTCTCCGAAGCAATTGAGAATATTGAACAGTTAGAATATGAATAATTAGAGAATGCATGCATGTAGATGTTTAGCAAATTCAAGAAGGAAAACCTTGTTGGAGATGAATCAATGAATCTTATATAAGTTAATTTCATTCATGCTATGAAATTAAATAAGAAACTATCAATGTTATATAGATTTTAGAATATATGATTTTCACGTTTATAAAGACATTTAAATATGTACCTTGTGTTATGATGATGATTAAATGTGAGAATAAATCTCTGAGATCCAATTTACTTCTTTACTACTTTCTCAAAACCTTTCTAGATAGCTATTAGTTGAGAAACTATTATGGAATAAATAAAACCTTTTTTTCAATAATGTGTTTGAGTTCATCACTATTTATAAATGTTATTCATATTCGTTCACATTAACACATTTTCACGTTATTTGAATAACATATTTTCATTTTATTTAAATAACAACATCTCATGATATTTGAATAACACATCTTCATCTTATTTGAATAAAATTTCTTCATGTTATTTGAATGACGCACATTCATGTTATTTATATAACATCTTTTCATATTATTTGAATGACACTCCTTCAAGTTATTTGAATAACATTTCTTCATGTTATTTGAATGATTGTTTATTCATGTTATTTGAATGACACTCATTCATGTTATTTGAATAACATCTCTTCATATTATTTGAATGGATTCTCCTTCACATTATTTGAATAACATTTATTTAAGTTATTTGAATTACACTTCATGAAATTTGAATAACATCTCTTCATATCATTTGAATAACAGTTGTTCATGTCATTTAAATAATAATTTTTCACATGAATCATTTTAATATCAACTTATTTTTTAAATGACATGTGTTTATCATAGTTATCTTTTTAAACACATTCAAATTACAATGTGATTACATTTGAGTAATTATAATGTAAATTGGTCAAATTGAATATCAAAATTAAGGTGAACCATGAACTTGCAAACTCTCCACATATTGTCTAATTTAGTTATGATCCAATTATAATTCATACAAAATATAAAAATTAAATGCAAGAAAAGGTGTTTATCTTAGTAATATGATAACAAAAATATCACAATATAACTATCAGTCTACCCGACAAACACAATTCATAGATGATTCTAATAAACTATCACAAAGCAGTGCAAAATTTACCCTTTTACCCATATACCTAAGCGTTCATCCTAACAAACCAAAGAATGTAAGTTTTACTCTTTTGAAGAAAAAATATTTATCATATCTTTTTTCAGTCTCACTTTCAACTTTACTAGATTTATCATGAGTTCGCACTCACATACTTAATGTACTATAAATATTATTATTTTTTTATAAAATTAAATAGATTTTTGAAAAAATTAAGTTAAGTTTTCTGAAGGTCAAAAATATAAATATCAAAACATAAATTAAAATTTTTCGTTGTGATTAAAATTTTAAAAAATTTAATAGAAGTTTTAGCGTTTTTTTTAACATACATCAATATTTTTTGTTTTTAGTTTCTTTATGCTCTACTTTTATTTGATTTTGTATTGTTTCTATTGAATATATACAAATTTATCTTAGTCACGCTTCTCGTCACTAAAATCTACAAAATAATTTTGAAGTGAAAAGTATTAATTCATGTTTTTTTAGATATTACTAACAAATTCAAATTTTCTAGATTGTATTAACCAACCCAAAAATTGTATCAACACTTATTCAAAGCAAGAAAGATTAAGGATCCCTAATTCCCTATAGATTTTGTGAAAAGACTCTACGGACAATGGTTTTGTAAAATATTAGCAAGCAGGTTTTTATTGTCCAAATATTCAAAAATCACATCACCTTTTTTCGCATGATCCTTAAGAAAATGGTGTCTAATTTCTACATGTTTAGTATGTTAATGTAGAACTGGATTTTTAGAAAGACTAATCGCACTAGTGTTATTGTACTTAATTAAAACACATCCAAGTTTTAAATAATAGTCTAGTAGTTGTTGTTTAAGCCAAAGAGCTTGTGCACAATAGTTACCAGCGTATACATATTTGACATAGGTGATAGAAAGATAAATGCCTTGTTGTTTCTTATTTTAGCATGAAACCAAACACTTTCCAAATAAATGACAAGTACCATTAGTAATTTTCCTATCTAACTTTCACTGCTCGAAATGAGAATAGGAGAATCCTACAAAGCTATTGTCGCTCCCGGGATTTTTATCCTAGTACAAATGCGAAAGTGGCGCGGAAAAGGTAGAGTCGCCAGCCAGAAATTTTTATCTCGAATGAATGGGAAAGGTAATGCTGCACAAACCTAAGAGAAAAGGAAAGGACAAGGTCCTGCGAACCAAAAATCTGGGTTCAGGAGTCGGTTACAACCTGGGAAGGTATTATCACCCCAGTATCAATACATTTCCAAGAAGGTCGTAAGTTTGGGTGTAGAACTCACTAATACCAACATAGCAAGATGTCATGAAGCAAAAGTGGAACCACTCTAAGTCCTAGATGCACTCAAGCCGGGTATTTGGATTATCTCACAGTAACAAATCTCATCCCACAGAAAAAATGAAACCAGCACAGTACAGTATATGATGCATGAAAAATAAATACTAAAAGCAGTAAATAAATGTTGTAAAGTAAACTGTAAATGAGAATAGTAAATAAACACACAACAACACACAAATAAACACCCAAAGAAACAAAAGCAAACAGGCACTAGGATTGACTCTACTAGGGAAACCAGAGATTCTGGGTTTGGTCCCCAGCAAAGTTTCCAGTTGTCGCTCCCGGGATTTTCATCCTAGTACAAACGCAAAAGTGGCGCGGAAAAGGTAGAGTCGCCATTCAAACATTTTTATCCCGAATGAATGGGAAAGCTAATGTTGCACAAACCTAATATAAAAGGAAAGGACAAGGTCCTGCGAACCAAAGATCTGGGTTCGGGAGTCGGTTACGACCTGGGAAGGTATTAGCACCCCAGGTCGTCCGCCGTACCCGACGGGATCCACGCTTGTTTGTTTGTTTCAAAGGGTGAGAAATAAGATGTCGTTGAACAAAAATCGCTAACTGGAATGGAAGTGAGAAATGGAATTGGAAAAGAAAATGGAAAGAAAGGGGGAAATGTAGGGAAAATAAAGAATGTGCTCGAACGGGCCATATCCCGCTGCCTACGTACCTCATCGGGAAAATGAAGATCAGAGTCGACGTAGTTCGCCTAACCAAGCGGGAACTATTTGTTTGTGTTTTTTTTATGAGCAGGAACTGCTTATGTCTATGCTCAGGTGTTGCAGGCTCGCCTTGAACGACTGCGTTTACCGTCTTGCAAATGAGACAAGTCGTCACAAGTTCGCGTTTTAGAGTGAATGAGGTGAGAAGAGAGTTCCCGCATGAAAGTCGCTTATTGTTTGTTGTTTGCTTTTTAAGAGTTTTCTATGAATTTGGCACAAGGAAGTGAATGCAAACTCTTTTCCATGGAATGTGTACTTGCTACTACATTCCAAGATGGAATAGTAGAACAAGCACACCAAGTAAGGAGAATTTATCCAAGATTTTTTTCCAAGGATTAGGGTTTAAGTTCACTATCTTGTTGAACTTATTACATGTTTTTGTAGCTTTTTAAGAAATGTCTTTTACGTTTTCTTTGTGAAGTTAATCTCATGATCAGACTTGTGCATCACGCTAGACAAGCTCACACAATTCCAAGATGGAATGAATATGAGTGCCCCATGGAATAAGGCTATACACAAGAGACTATTTCAATCCTTCATTAAATGTCTTTTGGATTTTTGCTTGAAGATGAGAGAAGAAGACTCAAATGAGAAAGGATAAACACTAAGGGGACTAAGACACAACCCTAAGTTATTTATTATATGCAAAAGGGGGCCCTAAAGGTTTGTGAGGTTTTATAATCCTACGGAAGAAAAGGAAGAGAAGAAAATAGAATGCAACTTACTTCCTAAGGAAGTTAAGTTGATTCTAGAGAAAGGGGGAAACCTACCAAACACACATATGGAAGGTAAAGAAAATTAAACGCATACTAAATACATAAAAAATAAAAGGATAAGGTGTAAGGAAACATACCTTAACCTCCCTACAAAACAAAGGTTAGTATTGTATTTTAATGAAAATAATAAAGCAAACTCACACCACAATTCAATCCTAATGCTCTAGGACCTAAAACTAGACTCAATCCTAAGTCTACAAGAACTAACAAGCATGCTAAACAAAAATCCAGCACCTACTACAACTCTCATTACACAAAAACTATGAAAACACAAGGCAAAGCACAAACAGCTTTTTACAGCCAACACACAACATGCAAAAATAGGTGTAAAAAATCACAAACAGCATGAACTATATAATAAGCAGCATACATTTAACAGCCGTTATATTCAAAAACAAACGCGAAAACATGGCAGATTTTATTATTTTCATTTTTTATGCACAAACTCAACATGAAATTCTCACTTAACATGAATATGCAACATGAATATGGATCAAGTTCATAATTGGATGGACATTTATTTTCATGAAGGATTAATGCAAGGATACACCAAATGAATCACTTATGCAACAAGTATGCAAAGTATGACATATACACATGAACATGATCATACACCAACATTAACATGGATCGACAAGTATGACATGTGGCTTAATGCAAAATTCAGAATTGAATCAATATAGATGATGTGATCAACCATACCACAAAAATGCAACAAAATGCACATACACATTTATGATCATATGAAATGCCACATTAAGTATGTGATGCTATGATGCAAATGGATTAATGAAACATGCGAGAAATGCAAAAATAAAATACATTATGATCATTTACATGCCAAATGATGCATGGACATAGCAACAATATGCAATAAGTCAATTCACGCACAAACGAACACATAAACACATAATACACGAAATGAATGGAAACGTGTCGAAACGACTCGAAATAGAGGAATGAGATGTCGAAACTAATCTTGAAAATTCCCTAAAATTAGTACCTAAACATATATGGGGATTAGAGGCACAAGGAAACAAGGTTGGGCAATCAAACTAGCTAAAATTCTGAGTTTCTACAGCGTTAACCGGTTAACGGAATGGTTAACTGATTAACGGACCTAAAACTACATCAATTTGTGGCAAAACGCACGCGTTAACCGGTTAACCTATGCGTTAATCGGTTAACACTGAACAAAATGTGAAATTTTTTTTAGAAATAAGTGCTTTTGGCCACAAACTCACTTCCAAAGATCTCTAACACACACATGAACATGCTAACACTAATTTTACTCCTAGATGTAGTATTCTAACACCTAGTAGGACCTAATCTATGCTACCGTTCTATCTTCAAACGATCAAAACGTACAAAACACTATTGAAATGAAATCAATCGGTAAGATGCAAACATAATCAATAATCATGCGGAGAATGTCGTTTAAGGCGAGATGGAGAGAATAATTTAAGGCAAGAATGGTTTTAGATCACCAACCTACAAAGTGGAGGAGTGCATCGGTAAATGTTGCAAAGATCGGAGCTCAAACAAAGAGAAATCCAAGAATTCGTGAATGCAAAATAAATGTGATTAGTTCTTGATGCTTGAGACTTCTTGCACTTCCGATAAGTCGAAATCTCACCAAAAACCAATAGCTTCTTCTTCCATAATTCCCAAATAAATGGAGGATGGAGACTAAGCATCAAGATCTTCAAGTTTCAATGTGAAACTTGAAGAGCTTCTTTGAAAAAACTTTGGTGAATTTGGAAAATGGAGGAAAAATGAGAGAGAGAAAAGTGATTTTGGAAATGAGAATTGTGAAATTATGAGAGTGAACCCCTTAACTTTGGGAGGAATTAAGTTTATATAATGCATAGGCTTGGCATGAGGTTTGGGAATGGAGCTAGGTTTAGGTTTGGAACTAGGGTTGTAGTTAGTTAGGGTTAGGGTTGGAGTAGAGAATATTCTTTGGAATATTCCTTGGAATAATCTAGAAGGTGGTAGAACATGGTAGAACAATCCAAGTGAATGGAAGGACAAATGAAAAAGGAAGAAAAGGAAGGGAAATGTGGAGGTAAAGGAAGAACACCAACTATCTTTCAAATATTTCCAAAATTTTCCCACGTTAACCGGTTAACCAATGCGTTAACCGGTTAACGGTCCCAAAATTCCAATTCCTTGCTTTTTGGAGGGACCTCTCATGGAATCGCCTTTGAATATATTATTTATTTTTTTTGTAGTAACTTTTCCTTTGATCTCCAATATTGACAAACCTAGCCCAATCACATGCCTTATGCAAATGCACATGATTAATGATTGACTATTTATTTTTCTTATGCGATGCGATGCTCGGATGATCCTGCAAGAATGACGAAGCATAAATCACTTGCGGTTGGTGATGAATTAAGAGGTCAAATTTTAGGGTATTACATCTATATTCACTACCATTGGGAAACCAAAGATAGTGATGAGAGGTTCTATTAAGATACTTCAAAATTATTTTAAGGATCTTAAAGTGGGATTCCATATGTTATGCTTAAAACATAACACACATACATATATTAAATATGATATCAGGTCAACTTATTGTTAAATAAAGTAAGATCCTATTAAACTTCTATACTTGGTGATCTCTATCTTTAATCCATGTTCATCTTTATAAATTAGCAAGTTGGAAGCCATTGGTGTGGATATGGGTTTGAAATTCTTCATGTCATTCTTTTTACCGTTTAATATTGGGTTAGATTTTCACTCTAAATTCACCTATTATAATTTTTTTTTGTATTTTAAAGTCGTGTAGAAAGTTTCCATCTAACATTTTCTTAATCTTACAGTGGACATTGGTTGTTGATCGCGATTAATCCTATTAGAGAATTTGTGTATTATCTGGATTCGTTAGGAAATGATTGGACAACATACCCGGATATGAAGAATATGATTGATACATAAGTGAGATTGTTATAAATATTCATGTGTATATTTATTTATGTGAATTATTCTAAATATTCATTTATATTTTATTAGCATTATACAAGATTTTCAAGCACAAAGAAATATCCAAGTACCAAAGAGGAGAGCCAACACCATTACATGGATAAGAGTGGAGGTATATTAATTATCACATTTTTTATTATATTAGTGATAATACTTTATAAAACTTAGGATTTATCCATATTTTATTTTCATGTGTAGTGTCCTCGGCAACGTAATGGTATAGATTGCAGATATTTCATGTTGAGGTTTATGAGAGAAACTCTTTTTTTTGGATCGAATAGAGATTCCATCTGATGTATGTATTTCTAACTTATGAGTTATTTTAATATTTAACACATATTTCTCATAGAATTAAATAGTTGAAACTAAATCAAACTATGTTATATTATTATGTAGTACTTTGATGAATTGAAGTGTGTGTATTACTCAAGAGATCATTTGGATGAAATTAAAGAGGATTGGTGTCAATTCATTATGGAGCTCGGAGTTTTATAAGGTATATTGTACTCTTACTTTAATTGATGAGAATTTTGAGTATGTATAACTTTGTAACTATAGACATTGTTTATGTCTTGTTTTAATTGAATTACAATCTTTTTGTGTTGTTTCAGGTTATATGTGCAAAGTAGAAGATAAAGTTATATTGATGTGCATTGCTTTTAGCTTAGCATTTCCATAAGTAATATGTAGATTTGAAGCAAAATGTTTTGTTGGATGAAATTATTTGTATCATCAATTGTTTTGTATATATAAATTGTTGGATGAAATTTGGTACGTTTAAATAGGCAATTAAAATTGGTGCGTATATATTGGTTTGAAGCTCCAATTTATGATATTATTGTGCAAAATGTGGTTGAAAAACAGGTGCAAATTGTGGTTGAAAACCTGGTGAAATTGTGGTTTAAAAACAGGTGCATATAAACTGTATAAAACAAACAACGCTTTTTTAAAGTAATTTCTATAAAAAAAATTGTATACATTAGACAGCGCTTTAAACTAAAAGTGCTGTCTAAGGTGGGTTTAGACAGCGGTTTCACAAAAAGTGCTGGCTAAAGTGGGGTTGAGACAGCGCTTTGACCAAAAAGCGATGTATAGGGTATACTAAAAAAAAGACAAAAAGCGTTGTCTAATGGTAGTCTGAAAAAACAAAAAGCGTTGTCTAAAGCACCATTTAGACATCGCTTTTACAATAAAAGTGTTGTCTAAAATATAAGCAAAAACCACGTCTATTGTAAAAGCGTTGTTTAAAGCGGTGCATTGACAAAACTTTTTCAATCAAAGCACCCCTTTAGACATCGCTTTTGACATTAACCAAAGCGATGTCTAATCTTTTAGCATTGCTCATTTAGACAACACTTTTAAGCGATGTGTAATGCAAAAAAAAAGTGTTGTCTAAAGGCTTTTATGGCATAGTGATTCGTAATCCTAAGAAGTATATGAGCTCTCCAATGAAGAAAAACCTAATGTCAAGCGGAATTTGGTGGCTTCCTTGAAGATTTCTAATAAAGCAACCTCTGATGATGGTGTCTATCAAAGAAGTCATATCAAACCTCATTAGATTGAAGAAGTCAAGTCTTAGGTGAAGCGTTAAATCAAAAATGAATCTAACAAAACTTGAAGCTTCAAGTCTGTGAGAGAGGAAAAGTGTGAATTCTTTCTTGGTCTTGTGTATGGGTGATTAATGTATTGTAAAAATATAAAAATATCTCCTAATATACTTATGTAACTAACACACTTTCCCATCAAAATGGTTTTGAAGCTTCTCTCAATTTATAAAATCACCTAAGAATGTTTATGTAGGTACCTAGTTGCTTAATAGCTTGGTTAAAACCATATAAGTGTTATTTACATTAGATAATTGATTCTCACACTAAGATTAATTGATTATCTCTTTTCCGATGCCACCTAATTGTTTAAAAGAGCTTTTAATCAACTAGCGACATAAAATTTGAAAAAATTTCATATTTAGTTTACATAATCGATTAAACCTATGATATAATTGATTATGAGCATTAAAAAAGCCCATGAATCATTTCCCTTTGAGTTACATTTTCACCTACAAATAGAGGAATTCTTCTCATTTCAAATCACATAAGAATTAGGATTTTTGCTATCCTTTTCTCATTTTATACTCTCCTCCTTTCATTTTTATATTCTTTCACTAAAGTTTCACTATGCCAAACAAGGGCTAAGACAGTGTTTTTTTTTACCTTTAACATCGCTTAAAAGCGTTGTCTAAGGTGGCGTTGTCGTAAGAAAAGACAACGTTTTTTTAAAGGAAAAAGCACTAGTAAATGCCTACTTTAGAAATCACTTTATTTTTAAAAGCGCTTTCTAAAGTTGGCATTTAGCTGCGCTTTTTCCTTAAAAAGCGCTCTCTAAAGTGGGCCTTTAGACATCACTTTTAAAAGCATTGTTTAATATATATGTATAAAATTTTAATAAATATTTGTATATACCTTTAGAGAGCGTTTTTTGAGTAAAAAGTGTTTTCTTTTGTCCCCCCTTTAGACAACACTTTTGAAAGTGTTCTCTAATAATTACCTATAATTTTAATGAAATTTTTTATATACCTTTAGAGAACGCTTTTTAGAGAAAGCGCTTTCTTGTATGGACTATAGAGAGCGCTTTTTCTTAAAAGCGTTGTCTTTCCTTTACGTAAAATTTTAATGATTTTAAAAAAAAAATCCCATTTTAACCATTTTTTATGCAGAAACCTGTACAATTCAATTCATTTCAATAAACCTGTATAATTCACATTTTAATAGACCTGTATAAACCACAAATACGATTATAAACCATTTCAATCCAAAACTATACAATTCAAGTCATTTAAATCTCAAAACTAATATCATTTCACTAATATCATTTCAATCCAAAACAATACAATTCAAGTCATTTCATCTACATAAACCATAAGTCATTTACATAAACCACAAGTCAATAATATTCACATAATCTCATAATCCTATACCTTAAACTATTCTTTTTTCAATAATATATTCGCACAATTCCTCTATAATTTCACCCACTTTTGAGCGCGTGTAATGAGAACACGCAAATTCATCAAAGTACTACATAACAAAACAAAATATGTATTAGTTAGTTTAAAATAATAAATTATGACATATTTGATAAATATTAAAATAAATCCTAAGTTATAAATCCATGCATACCTGAATAGGAATCTCTAATCGATCCAATTGAAGGATTTCTCTCATAAACCTCAAAACGTAATACTCGTTGTCTATGCCATTTTTCTATTGAGGACACTACACATAGACAAACAAATAAGAATTAATATATAGTTGTTTTGTGTTATCAAGTAGCATCACTAATAAGCAACATTATGAAAATTAAATTAATATACAAGCACTTGGACCCATAGAATAGTGTTTGCTTTAGCCCGTGCTACTCGAGCATCTCTTTGTGCTTTGTATACTAGTATAGATTTATAAAAAAACGTAAATTTAGAACAATATCATAGAAATAATTAAATATATAAATACACATGAATATTTCGAACAATCTCACTTAGGTATCAACCATTTCCTTCATACTCAGATATGTTGACCAATCATGCTCCAATGAATTCATATAATAGACCACTTCTTTTGTAGGATTAATGACAACCAACAACCAGTGTCCACTATAAAATATAACAAAAGTTTAGATGGATAATTTTTACGCAAAAAGTACAAAGATTATAATGAAATTAGAATGAAAATCTTACCTGTTTCTAGTATTATATGGTAAAAAAACAAAGATTTTGTATTGGCCTCCGTAAATTTCTCAATTAAGTAGTCTCTTACTGAAACTGAATTCAAACCAATTGTCGTTGCATTGACACAAATGGAAGCAAAGAAACAAAATCTCTTTGACAATTGCTTCTCGCGCATGATTTTGTCATACAAGAACCTTAAATAAAAACATATATAATAAAAAGTTGACTATTTTCATTGAAATGTGTAAATAAATTGTTCAACTAAATAAATAATAGATTGATCGGAGTACCAGATGTAAGCAGGCATAACACTGATGTCTAATTTAAGATGCCTAAAAATATGCTCCATGTACTCTCTTCTGATTATCTTGGAATGAGGAAAATCAAAAACACTATCGTCCATGTCTATTTGACGAATACAACCTTGCATCACATCAGATGTTGACACAAGTGTCTTAAGACACAACCGAAAGCGATTTGCAGGAGCTCTTTTTGCCTGCATGACCTGTTGTGAAGCTTGAGCGGGAATCTAACAATCATATAAGTTAGGTAAAGTATAAAATCATGAAACTTTTGAATTTGGATCATAGAATAACACTTTAAATGTACCTCTCTTTGTGATGCAACAAAAAAAATTCCGGCAAAATCCCTTTATCCTTAGATGCGGGTTTTGTAGGAGTGTAACATTACCATATTGTAAAAAAAATGTACGTAATGGTTCAGAATGATTTTCAAAATGGTTCAGAATTTAAATTTGAATACTAAGAGATTTATAATGGTTTTAAACTTACCTCATCATCTATGAAAATGAGGTACGATGACCATGCAACAAACGAGCCTATTGCATCTCCCACCAAGTTATCTCTGACACCAAGTCAGGTATAGGTAGTACCGCATCCCTATCTATAGCAATATCAACTAATACTTTCAGATATCCATAAGGGAGCGGATTATGGTGAAGTAACTCTCCCACTCTATTATCCACTTTTCCCTTTCCAACCATGCGATAAGTTGGTAACGACAAATACAACCGACAAGATGAAATGCCCTGAAGCAATAGTGAATGCATAATTGTTAATGTGTATAAAGGTCAATTAAAATAAATGTGTTAATTTAATTAAAATAAATATGTGCTAATTACCTCGGGAATTTTATTTTCACAATTGATACTAGCTTTGTCACTAGTACCTTTCAACCCGGAACCGCACTTTTCCACCTCATATCTCTCTTTATCCTTTTGCAATTCACGGACTTGCGCTTTTAGTTCCTCCAATGATTGCATCACTTCTTGATTGATATGATTTTTTTTCTTTGGTTTCTTATATAAGGAAGATGGAGTCACACCAAATCCTGTACCCCTCACCTGACCGGAATACTCAGGAACATTTAGTACTCGACTAAGAATGCTCCTGCGATCCTCCTCATCAGTTGTTAAGGATTTAGATAGAGTCTCTTGAAATTCATTGACAAATAAAAAATTATTAGTAGGGATTAAAAATTAATAATATTTTAAAGACATAATGTTATACTTACACATTCCTCATAAACATGCTGAACATTTTCACTAGCAACTCCACTCTTGCCCACACAAGCAACCTTCCACAAAACATGTTCCAGTAGAGATTTTTCTTCACTTTTCTCCTCTTCCAACTACACATTGAGACAAATAATAAGATCGTCAATTATAACATATTTAGATAATTAATAAGATCATATCATTTATATAGTTACCATTTGTTGTTGTAAGCGTGCATATCCCAAACGCCTTTTTCTGTATGGATATACGGGTTTTGACGCTCTTTGGCGATTAATGGCACTTAAATCCTGGATAAACAAGTTTCAGTCATATCAGAACAAACTAATGCAACAAGTATATAATACAATTAATTAACATAGGAAAAGATAACATTACATTGAATTTTCTGGTTTTCCATTTGGCTACAAAAGCGCCCCATTCTTCTGGTGTAATCAAATCCGCATATAAGTGTGGAAGTTCTGCTTCAACAATTTTTTGTCATCATCCCTCAGATATTTGTTTGATAATAAGGCTCGAAACCTCCTATGTCTCTTTCCCGCCAATTGGAGACAATACTTCTGTCGGCTTTCATCAATATTAAAGGACTTCTACAAAAAAAACATACACATATAAACATAAAGTGTGTTAGTATAAGTGTGTATGTATAAGTCAAAAAAATATAATAACACATCAATCATGTTTGGTAAGTACCTGTATCTCACTCCATATCTTATCTTTACCAGCTTTCAACAATGGATTCCTCCAATTATCACTGGTAATTGGAATGTGTTGGCAGACAAGTGAACCAATGTATGAAGACAACATTGAACTGTTAGGCTCAATTAGTTGATTCTCATCACTCCAATGTACATCAAATTTCACCCCTTTGTCTCTAGCATGGACGATTGACTTCATAATTGTTATTCCACATTTTATTTCACTTTTTGCCTTCAAAGCTTCATTTTGAGCTTCATTTGTATCATGTGTCTCGTGTGTCTCGTGTGTGTCTTCCTCATTACTAGCCATTAGAACTGTAAGAAAAGAAAAACAAAAATTTAATGGCAAATTATAAAAATCCATAATCTATAATCCATAGGATGATATAACATGACAAATTAAATGACAAATCTAAAATCCAAAAATTATATGACAAATCTAAAATCCATAATCTATAATCCATTACAAGCCATTAGTACATTTTTAATGCATGTCTCTTTCTTTTCTTAGTTGGAATATGTTATACCCGTCTCTTAACAACACAGATGGTTGGATTGATCCAAATACCCTTATTATGATCATTTCTAGTATATGACGCATTCACTATAATATTTTCATCTTGATCATTTCTAGTAAATGATTCAATATCAACATCAATATCACATTGATCTCCAATGTGTTCATCAATTACTTTGTTAGATAAAATCACTATAGACCATTTTGTACTTGTCGGATCAGTGACATAGAACACTTTTTAACTTGAGAGGCTATAAAAGGCTAATCTTTGTACCTCACCCTATTAAGATCCACTTGCAAAAATCTCGACTTATCCATTCATACGCCATTATTGTTTTCAACCCACTTGCAACGAAATATAGGAATATGAAACTTCTCATAATCAAACACCCAAACGCGCCCGATAACCCCAAAATATGACAGATTTGCAAATTTGGGGTTTAAGTCTTTCACACTTGAAATGTGTATTGCTTCAGCTACCACGGTGACACCACTATTTTGCATAGTAATTTTATCATCTTGTTTTTTGGTATAAAATGTGTACCCATTAATTACATATGCGCTATAAGAAAACATAATTCGAAAATATGATCCTTATGTTATTGAAGCGGGATCTGAATAATACTTTTCGAAAATATGATCCTTAAACCAAGGTATGAAACTTCGACTGTGCTCTTGCACTATCCAATTCGCATTTCTATTCGGATTTAAACCTCAGAGAACATCCTTGTGCATTTCAACATACGGCTCAACCTCATTCTCATTGTGCAGAACATACAAATGCACTTGATCCCGTTCGACTCTTGATACTGTCACAAATTCATTTCCAATTAACTTTTTCCCTGCTTTTTTTCCGACAATATGAGATTTGGGGAGTCCAATTGATTATACATTGGACAAATATTCAGTACAAAACTCAATCGCTTCTTCAACAATGTATCGTTCGACAATACAACCCTCTGGTCGACTTCGGTTTTTTACACACCCTTTTAATATTTTCATATAACCTTCAGCAAGATACATCCATCTCATATAAGTTGGTCCATACAATTGTGTCTCTTTCACCAGATGAACAACTAGATGAACCATTATGTCAAAAAAGGAGGGAGGAAAATACATTTCAAGATCACACAAAGTAGTAACTATTTCGTTTTGCAATATTGGTAAGATCGTAGGATCGATCACCTTACTGCAAATTGACTTGAAGAAAAAACACAATTTAGTTATTGCGTTTCTTACTTTTCAGGTAGAATATAATGTATACCTAATGGTAGAAAATATTCCATTATAATATGGCAGTCATGTGTCTTTAAACTCTTTAACTTGAGGTCTTTCATAGACACGAGTCTTCTAATATCTAAAGAGTATCCTTATAGAACTTTAACATCACTTAGAAACTTACACAATACTTTTTCTCCTTTCTAGATAGAGTATATGCAACAGGTGGTAGATATGTTCATTTTCCTTTCTTCATGGGTCCTAATTCAGTTTTTATCCCCATTGTTATCAAGTCCTTTCTTACTTTAGGGTCATCCTTAGACTTTCCTTGTATATTGACTAACGTACCAATAACACTATCAAACACATTTTTTTCAATATGAATAACATCGAGAAAATGTCTTACATACAACGACTTCCAATATGACAGTCCAAAAGGCTTGCCAAACTGAGTACTCCCATCTTTCACCTTTTCAAAAATTCGATCACCTGTCAATATAGGTGGAACTATACCTTGTTATGTGTCTCCATTGAAGACTTTTCTCCACCCACGGTAGTGATGTTTCAAATTTAAGAATCTACGATGACCAAGAAAGACATTCTTCTGACCAAACTCTAATCGCGTCCAATCTATTTTTATATTCACAAATAGGACACACACATTGACCTTTTATGCTATACCTTGATAGATTTTCGTATGCTGGAAAATTATTAATTGTGCCAAACAACATCGCCCTCAAGTTGAAACTTTCTTTCCTATACCCACCATAAACCTCCACACCGTTCTCCCACAAAAACTTTAAATCTTCGATTAAGGGTGTCAAGTATACGTCTATGTCATTCCCTGGTTGTTTAGGCCCATAAATTAACATAGATAACATCATGTACTTACGCTTCATACATAGCCATGGAGGTAGGTTACAAATCATTAAAATCATAGGCCAAGTTCTATGTGAGATACTTTGAAGACCGTGTGGCTTCATTCCATCAATAGATAATACCAAGCGAAGGTTTCTTGTTTCTTTTCCAAATTCAGGATAATCATCATCAATTTTCATCTACTGTGGTGAATCTTCCGGATGTCAAAACTTTCCATCAACAATTCTTTCATCTACATGCCAAGTCAAGTGTCTTGAATCGGTTTCACTATGAAACATGCATTTGAATATCATAATTATAGGAAAATACCATAAGACTTTTGTTGGAGACAACTTCTTCTTATATCGAGAAACACCGCATTTAGGACACTCATTTAACAATGCACACTCGTTCTGAAACAAGACACAATCGTTAGCACATGCATGTATCTTATCATAGCTCATTCCAATATAGCACAACATCTTTTTGGCCTCATATGCTCGATTGGGAAGAACATTATCCTCTGGAAGCATATCTTTCATAAGGGCCAATAACTCTGTGAAACTGTTATCCGACCATACATTACCCGCTTTTAAGTTGTACAACTTTAATACCGCTGACAATCTTGTGAATTTAGTACAACCATTATACAAAGGTTTCTCTGCATCGCTTTCCAACCTCTCAAACATTTCAGGACAATCCTTAAGATTATCTTCAAGTACTTCTACAATCTCTTCGACTCGATCATAATCGTATGTATATGTGCCATTGTCATTTGAAGCATAAGTCGTATTATCCCCCAGTTCAACATTCCCGTTACTTTTCTCACCATGCAAAATCCAACATGTATAACTTCGATCAATTCCATGCCTCTTTAAATGCAATGCCAATTGAACCGCGTCAACCTTGCCCACAAAACAACAACCCAAGCAAGGACATCTCATTTGACTGGGGTCTTTGGCGTGCGCAACAACAAACTAACGAATTTTGATACCCCATTCTCGTACTCTTTCGACAATCGACTTGAAGACATCCATTTCTTATTCATAGTTATACTAATTAAACTAAACAAAAACAAAAATAAAAAATATTTACATATAGGGAAACAATCTGACTTTCACACTTTGACCACAAGTAACCCCTATATATAGAAAATTCAATAAGTTAGAAACCCCATCATATCAGTTCATTCAAAGAACTACTACTTACAGTGGCGAGAAAGAACAACTAATTACCTGTAGAGATGTAAACACCTTTTGGAAGACCAAAACAAAGATATATTGCCCCAAATAAAGCCCGAAATACCAACCTACAATGGAACAACAAATATGAAAATAGCATTATGTGATCAATTTTCAAAGGAAGTAGTTTTCATATAAACTCTCAAGGAAAATAAAGTGAGAGTGAATGTGACCATGAAAAAGATAACATGTTAATTTTCAATTTTTCTTCCTTAGCTTTACCCACACTCATGATGTTGATGTCTATCTCTAAAAAGTAAAACTAACAAACTAAACAAAATTGAAAGTTCCTGGTTAGAAGAGAAGCCATAACTTGCAAATAACTGATTGAAATAGATTATGAGCAAATAATTTATTTCAGAAATATGAAAATGTAGCAAACAATTCATTTCAGAAATATATTATAAGTAAAGACCAACTCAAATCAATCATATATGATGGTTCTACTACACTTAATTACCCTAAAAAATATCATATGAAAAGAGATAACACTACAACTACATAACAATAACTACAACAACAACAACAACAACATAAAACAACAACTACAACAAACACTACAACAATGGCAACAACACTACAACAGAATAACAACGAACAACAAACAATACAACAACAACGACAACAACAACAACAACAACAATGGAAACAACTACATAACAATAATAGAACAACAACTACGAATGAAGAACATACATGGTTTTCTTCTTCACAAACGAAGAAGTAATGTAGAACGATTGAATGCGAGATAAGCAAGAGAAGAAGCAAGAATGATTGAAAGCACTGAGAATGAAATGCAAGAGAAGAAGCAAGAAAATGATTAGAAATGAATAGTAGGATTTCTGAAAGTTTTATATTTTAATTGATAATTGACCTTAGAAAGCGCTTTCTTAGGGTTTCTGAAAGGGGGGGTCGAACCCACGCCCTTGAGGTAGGGAAAGGTATTGTATACACGCATTAATCACTAGGGTGTGATACATCCATGAATTAAACTACAAAGATAACTATATATTGGTTCCTGGAAAGAATATTATTAATTTTAATATTTTTTTATATTATTTTTCAATTAATTATTTAAACACTCAAAATAAATCATTTTTGAATAATTTTTTGCACATAATTTATTCATACATTCAAAATATTTTAAAGAATTTTAAATCATAATAATATTTCATTAGTTTTAAATATTTTGAAGAATTTTAAAGAAAATATTTGATTAATTTCTTTAAAATATTTAAAATTAATAAAACAATAATATTTTTTAAGAAAATATTTGATTAATTTCTTTAAAATATTTGATTGATTTCTTTAAAATATTTTAAAGAATTTTAAATAATATTATTATTTGATTAATTATAATTATTTTAAAGAATTTTAAATAATAATAATATTTGATTAATTTCCTTAAAATACTTGATTAATTGTTTAAAATATTTGATTAATTTCTTTAAAATATTTTAAATAAATTTAAATCATAATATTTTTAAAGAAAATATTTGATTAATTTCTTTAAAATATTTGATTAATTTCTTTAAAATATTTTAAAGAATTTTAAATAATAATAATATTTGATTAATTTTAAATATTTTAAAGAATTTTAAATAATAATAATATTTGATTAATTTCTTTAAAATATTTGATTAATTTATTTAAAATATAATAAAGAATTTTAAAGAATATTATTATTTTTAATATATTTATTTTAATTAATAATTGAACTAAGAAAACGTTTTTTAAAAAGCGTTTTCTTATGTCTACCTATAACAGCGTTTTTTTCCTTAAAAAGCGCTGTCTTAGGGTGGAAGTTAGTGCAATGTTGTTTTGATCATCAATTATAACACAGTAAGACAATTAATAAAATCATAGCATTTATATATGGATACGTGGGTTTTGATGCTCTTTCGCGGTTCATGGCACTCAATTCCTGGATAAAAAAGTTTAAGTCATATCAGAACAAACTAATGCAACAAGTATATAATACAATTAATAGACATGATAAATTAACATTACATTGAATTTTTTGGTTTTCTGTTTGGCTACAAAAGTGCCACATTCTTCAGTGAGCATAATACACATAAACATCTCATCAGTGAGCATAATGCATCTTTCCTGTTTCATACAACAACAATATAACAACAATATTCGAAACATTCGCACATACAACAACAACAATAGAACAACAACATTCGAAACATTCGTACATACAACAACAACAACAACAGAACAACAACATTCAGACACATTTAGAATCTACCAACAACATTCAGAATCTATCAACAACATTTAGAATCTATCTCTAAGAAACACATTCAAACCCCCATGGGCAACAACAATAGTACAACAATGACAACAGTACAGCAATGGAAATGGCAACAACAGTACAACAACAATGGCAACAACAGCGACAACAACAAAACAACAACTAACAATGACTTTTGTTTTCGTTTTCATTTTCGTAAGAAAGTCATACTTGGTTTTCTACTTCACGAACAACAATGGCAAGAACGAAGAACGAAAATGTAGAACAATTCAAAAAAACCCTAAGCAAGAACGAAGAACGATTGAAACGACTTATGAAAATTTAGGAGACAAGAATGATTGAAACAAATGATTGAGGGCAAGAAAGAAACAGTCAGAGAGTTCTGAAAATATGCGAAAAAATGATAAGGGCTTATGAAAATTTGGGGGGTTTGCTTTTTTAATTAATGAAAGCCCTAAGGCAGCGTTTTTTCACTAAAAGAGCTTTCTATTCATTGCCTTATAGAAGTGCTTTTAGAAAGCACTTTCTAAGGTGCAATATTTTTAAGGTCTTTAACAACGCTTTCTAAGATAAACCTTTAAAAACGCTTTCTAGAAAGCGCTTTCAAATATGGGGCCTAACAATTAGGCACCTCGTGTATATTTATCTTTGTATTTTAAACATTGGATGTATCACCACCCCAATGGTTAATGCGCATGTACAATGCCTCTCCCTACCTCAAAGGTGCGGGTTCGACCCCACCCACTTTGTCATTTTTGTGATTTTTGATGTTTTTTCATATAATTTTTTTTATTTTTTATATTTTTATTATATTTTTCAATTAATTATTTAAACACTCAAAATAAATCATTTTTGAATAATTTTTTGTACATAATTCATTCATACATTCAAATGATTATTTTCACAAAAAATATTATTATTTAATTAATCTTAAATATTTTAAAGAATATCATTTTATTTTGTTTCAATACATTTTAAATAAATTATGTTCATCAATTTCTTCAAACAAAGAAATTTTCACATCATCATACAAATAACATATGATTTTTCATTCATACATTCAAATGATTATTTTCAAAAAAATAACAAAAAAATATTATAATTTGATTATTTTAAATATTTTAAAGAATTTCTTTTAATTTGTTTCAAAACATTTTAAATAAATTATTTTCATCAATTTCTTCAAACAATGAAATTTTCAAATTATCATACAAATAACATATGATTTTTCGTTCATACATTCAAATGATTGTTTTCACAAAAATAACAAAAAAACTAATATTGTTTTATTAATTTTAAATATTTTAAATAATTTCTTTTTATTTGATTCAAAACTTTTCAAATAAATTATTTTCATCAATTTTTTCAAACAAAGAATTTTCACATCATCATACAAATAACATAGGGTTTTTCATTCATACATTCAAATGATTATTTTCACAAAAATAACAACAACAAAATATTGTTTGATTAATTTTTAATATTTTAAAGAATTTCTTTTTATTTTGTTTCAAAATATTTTAAATAAATTATTTTCATCAGTTTCTTCAAACAAAGAAATTTTTACATCATCATACAAATAACATAGGCAAAATACTCAAATTTGTCCCTTAACTCTACCTCTTGGTCCGATTTGATCCCTTAATTCTAAAAAGTGTCAAAATGCTCCTTTAATTGTTCAAAAATGTTCACGTTAGTCCTTTTCGTCCAATTTCCCAAACGACGTTATTTTTTTTACAGGGTGACAGATGATGTGGCACTTGGTTACGTGACTTGGCAAAAATTCCCAAAAAAAATCTAAACCTTTCCGTCCAATTTTCCCAAACGACGTTAATTTTTTTACAGGTGGCAGCTGATGTGGCACTTGGTTACGTGACTTGGCAAAAATTCCCAGAAAAATTCTAAAAACATTTGTGGAACCTAGGATTTGAACTCAAGTTCACTTGATTGCTTCAAAGAATATCATACCACTACACCATTTCACGCCTACTTGTATTTACAACACAATGATTTGGCTTTATTATATAAATTTATAAAATCTCATAAAACAATCAAATATAATTTTGTTATATGCATTGTCCAGTTAGTTCATATGTGTGTATGTTTAACACATTGCAGCAAGTGAATTGTTTTTATAAAAAAATATACTGAATTGTTTAACACATTGTCCAGTTACTTCAATAGTGAATTTTTTTTATAAGAAAATAATAATGCTTGCAGCTTTGCACACAGCCTGAGAAAAAAATACTGCGTGCACACAGTTTGTTTTTAATGGAACGCTTAAGATTATGGATAATTTTTTGGATAACAAATCAAATATATGTGATTGTGAATATAAATAGGAAAAATATACAATACAAAAAAATCAGAAAAAATAATAATATTTTGTTCCCTTTTGTTCTTCTTCTTCTTCAACAACACCCCTTTGTTCTTCTTCAATAACAATTTCATCAAATTTCTTCAACCTAGAACAACCCTAAACAAATTTCTTCAAATTTCATCAATTTACCCCAATTAACCAATTAACCAATTAACAATTCGAATCCTCAATTCTCTGTGTAGTAAGAATTCGAATCCCTAATTAACCCTAACACCAGTTTGGGATTTCAATTTCAAATTTTAGTTTTGTAACAGTTTTCGAATTACAGTTTCGAATTTGAGTTGTTGGTGATTTTTACGTGCTTGTTGTTGATCATTTTCACGTGCTTGCGAATTGCAACTTGAAGAAAGCATCCTATAGTGGAGGGGGAACATTACATATGCAGTATTCCTATAAACGAAAGTGAAATCTAATGGCAATTCTTTGTTAGGACTTAAACTCGTGTTCACTTCAAACAAAGACGAAACAGTTTCCTCTGGATGAGTTATAAACGAAAGTGAATTAGGGTTAATTTGGGATATTTCTTCATCAGTTTCAATGGTTAAGAGTTTTGAGAATTAATAAATTTAGTTAGTAAATTTAATAACAAAAATAAAAATGCTTCAATGGTAAAGTGACTTTAATGATGACCTCCATGTACTTGGTTCGAATCCAAGTCTAAGACAAATTTTTTGAGATTTTATTGAATTTTAATTAATAGTATAATTATCATATGCCACATCAGCGTCATGTCAGATGCCACACAAGCGAAAGTTAACACCGTTAGTAAAAAATGGACGGAAATGACTAACGTGGACCTTTTTGAACAATTAAAGGATCACTTTGACACGTTTTAGAATTAAGGGACCAAATTGGATCCAGAGGTAGAGTTAAAGGACCAATTTGAGTATTTTGCCAATAATATATGATTTTTAATCATAATTTCAAAGTCATTACATTTTTATGAATAAATTTGATATTTTTATCATTTTATTTCATTTATTAATTCAAATAAAACCCTTATATATTTATCTTTGTATTTTAAACATTGGATGTATCACCACCCTAGTGGTTATAGTAACCTTTTCTAAGGTAAACCTTTAGCAGCGTTTTATAGCAAACACTTTCAAAGATGAGACCAACTTAAGATCTTTAGCATCGCATTCCAAAAGCGCTCTCTAAGGTGACCCTTTAAAAGCGCGAATGTTTTTTTAAAACATATATCAGCGCTTGTTTCTAAAAGCGTTGTCTTTGTTGTGCTGCGAAAAGTTAATTTTGGCATAGTGAGAGTTTATCCAAAACACAATTGTTTTGAATGGATTTTCATTTTGGAAAAATGTGTCTAGCTAATAACCTGACCAAACTCTTTTTTTAGGTTGGTTTGGATGGATTTGGTCGGGTTTATTGAATTTACCCAACTCATGTATACCTTTAAATTTGAAGGCAGAGTGAAGATTTATGATTTTTTTCCCTTAAAATATTGTTTATAGAAAATTTTGAAGTTTCAAGGTGTGCCACAAATGTTGGGAGTTTAAATGAAAACCCTGATCATTTTTTACACACTGTTTCAAAATTTGTGTCTTTCTTAAGTGTGTTTTCAAACATTTTTTAAAACAGTGGAGATGATTTCTATATAGGGAAACTTAAAGAGATATATATGATAATTTTGAAGGATTTTTAATCCTAAGAGTTAAAAGATCTTTGGAGGTTTTTATGGGTTGTAAAACACTTTCAAACACCGTGGAATTGAGTTATTTATATACTAAGAGGAAAAGAGATTGAATCATAAATAAGAAAAAATTTGTTGAGTTAATTTTATATAACTCATTTGTAATCTCTTATTGAGACTCTTGATTGGTAGTTGATCTAGTCTAAATCTAAAATATTCTAATGATAGATTCAACTTCAAATAGATTGCGATCACTAACTATTTTTTTTCCTTTTATAATTTTTTCGGTGTAGTAAAAAATAGAGAGTAGTACTGATAAACACTCTGACAGTCAAGTTTGTGATTGAACAATCCTAATGTTTAGGTTATAAAGAGTATGTACCTTAATTATGATGTTTTACCCTTCTTTCTTAAATTACTTTTTCATATTATTCTCAATCTCATTGTCAATGATATTCATTATTGAACATTATCTTTGATATGAACTAATTCCTTAATAGGGATGTTCTCCTTGCTTCTGCCTAGGAAGGATTAGTATTGGATAAAAGAATTGCTCTATATTTGAATAAACAATTTATATGTGTTGATTATTTTAACTATTTTATCATGTTGTTGTTAGTTTGTAATTTTTATAAGATTAGTTGATAGATTATTGTTGTTTGAATTTTTTAATATTTGATAGTGCGTTGAATTCTTACATTTGATTTCTTAGAATGCAATTTAATTTAATTAAGCGTTCACTCTAGAAGGCATCCAAAAAATATACATAATTGAAATTTAAAAGTACGATCTTTATTTAATCTTCTAATTTTGATATTTTCTTACGCAAGCAATAGTTAGACTAGATTCTCCATCCACATTAAATTAGTGTCATCACTGTCTTTGATGTGTGTTGATGCAATTGAAAAGCTACAAAAACAAATGAAGTAGGTAAGATGGATTTTGATTTTATATATATATATATATATATATATATATATATATATATATATATATATATATATATATATATATATATATATATATATATATATATATATATATATATTCATTAATCTCTTGCAATATAAGTGAGTTTTAATTTATCCCCTTTAAAAGAAATATTTTGGATTATATTTTTAAAATTTTTCGATGCCCCTAAATGTATATAAATCAGTGGATAAATAAAAAAAAAATATTATACAAGGGGTAATTTTTCTAATTGGAAGCAAAAATTTTAAAATTTTAAGAATAATCAAAAATATTTTTTTAAATGAGATAAATCAAAACACGTCTATATATCTATATTATATTGTAGGAAATAAATGATTATATATATATATATATATATATATATATATATATATATATATATATATATATATATATATATATATATATATATATATATATATATATATATATATATATATATATATATATATATATATATAGGATGACTCTTATTTACTACAACTTCAAAAGTTCACTAATACATTTTCCATTTAAAATGAACCAAGTTATTTTATACTAGATAAGTTTGGTATACCTAATTATGCATTTATTTATGACATAACATATCATGTATTAGTTACTTCACTTAAATGGTGACATGTGACATATAAGGTTTAATCTTCGACGACATCATTTATTCAAATATATTAATAAAAATAATAATTTAAAAAAAAATTATTATGCATTTGTAATATCATTTTTACATGATCTTATGTGAGTTTATCTTATATCGTAATTTTAGATGAGTTTCCTTACTCATCCATTAATCTCTCGAAAAATATATATAGATTCTGGAAAATATGCAATTTTTGGATGTATATAAGAAATTTCATTAATATTTCGGAAATTCCTATAAAATTATCGTTGTTAGATTTGTAATTAATACTCATATAAAAAATTTCAATATTTATTATACGATATAATATATGAGAATGATACCGGGATTTGTAAATTTCCGGTATGTTTTTAGAATTTGAAAAAACATATAATTTTAATATTTTGTCCATATCGTCCTGTATAAATAGTTTCACACATAATAAATATATAATATCCATAAGATTACATGGAAAATTAAGATGATTTCATAAGATTTTCCTCTCAGTGCCTAATATGTCTTGCATATGATGATTTACATGCCTTTGTTTCTTCGATACAATGATTTACAATTATGAATTCCCTAATAAATATTCTACTATTAGGGAATTCATAACTCCAACAACAGTGTCATAAAACAATTTTGTGTGTTGATGAATTTAAGTATCTAAATGAGTCTGAACTAATGATTACGACTCTTCGTCCCATCCAAGTAAATTTGCAATAGCCCTAAAACCACAAATTTCATCGTCACCCACATCAATGATGTCATCAACGTATGAATGTGAGAAACCAAGAAACTAAGACGAGTAAATATGCCTAGAGTATACATTGGATTGTTGACTTTGACCCGACATACTAGAAGTTTGACTTCCTGTTGGATTTTTTCTTGAATTGTTTGTAGTACGACTCCCCTGTAAGCCCTCACCATACTCCAATTGTGAGGGATCACAATGCATATCACCCTCTTCACCCTTTCTGCTCTTCTTAACTCCCCACTCTGGCTTGTACTTTACCGATGGTGGACACATAGAAGTTGTGGCTGTATGTGTTAGTTCTCGACACCCTCTGACCTACAGTATGCAAAGAATTGAAATATGTCTTCAACTCTTCACATTTACCTCTAATCCATCGTTGTGCCATTTTCATCATGACCATTAGCATGCTCTTGAATGCGTAACTTCTTCCAAAAAAACATGAATTGGTTCTAAAGGAATATGCAAGCATTGTATTTTGAAACCGATAAGTTGGTATACACAAGGTAACCAATGTGTAGATCTAATGAAGCAACCACAAATATCCTTATTTGTATCGACAAATTTTACCCTTTCTAACTCCTTCCCTATGTACAGTATACATTGACTTGAAACAAAACCATGCAAGTTGGCATAAAATGGAGTATTATACTGATGCTCAATGTTGACAATACTTTTATAAAATGACACTTTGATTAAACCTAGCTACAACTTCAGCATGGTGTTCACACCATCCCAGCTTCGGCATAAATCTCACCGGTTTGAAGTCAACAAGTTTTTTAGTCTCCAATGAGCAGACTCCACACTAAACCTCAATAATTAAACCATAATAAGACAACAATATAAATTATGCTTCGTAATAACATCAAAAATAAGTTGGTATACCTGTTGTCGCTCCCGATAAGTGACACTAGGTCAAATAAGGGTACAGACGCGAACGGTCGGCGAGAGGGACAATGAGAACACACAGTCGTGAACTCACTGGAGATGAATAGAGTCGCCAGCTAGGCATTTTTTATCCCGGAGGAAAGGCAATGCTGCATAGACCTAGAAAAAGAATGGATAAGGCGGTTGCGAACCAGAGAGACTGAGAAAGGGGGTTGGTTACAACCTGGGAAGGTATTAGCACCCAGATTGTCCGTCGTACTCGACGGGATCCACGCTTAAAAGATTTGTGTTTTAAAGGGATAGTGTCAGTGCAATCTGTGTGTAAAATAGCTGGAAAAGAATGTACAGGTGTCAGTGCAAAAGAAGTGTGAAGTGTAATATGTATAGTGTCAGTGTAGGAACAAAGATGAGATGCTCATGATAATGAGGCTAAAGAATGAAGCTGGAAAGAGGGGGAATGAACAGAGACTTTTGTTCGATAACTGTTAAGTTATGCCTACGTATCCTCTCGTGCAATGAGGAAGTCAGAACACCGTAGTTCGACCCAAAGAGACTGAAAGATGAATTGACTGGTGAACTGCTTGCTTGTCAATGCTCAAGTGTATGACCTGTCTGGCACAGATGCTAACTGTCTTGCATTAGACGGAAGAAGCAAGTTCTCGTTTGTGAGTGAAGGTGATGAGAAAAGAATCCCGGAGGAGACGATTATTGTTTGTTTTTGTATTTTCAGTCTTTTATTGCTTTTTGAAGTTTGTCATAGGATAATGAGCTTAAGTCTAAACCAATGGGTTAGTAAACTCATCACATCTTCCCTCTGATTAGGGGTAATGAGAATACCTTAAGTGTGAAGTCAGATTCTCACACTTAATCACCTTTGGTGTAGGATTAAGATCATTAACCTACTTGTGATTATTTAGATGTTTTTGTGGTTTTTGTTTAGTGTTGAGTAATGAGGTTAAGCCATAATCAGGGATTAAACAGACCCATTACACCATCCTAAAAGAAGGATGATAGATGAGTGTGTTTAAGCTGAGGAAGACTCCTCAACTTAATCCATGATTAGGGATTAAACCCATGACAAAACAAGCCTTTATTAAGTGGATTTTAGATTAATGATATGATGATGAAGTGGTTTTTATGATTTGTAAGACAACTTGAGGGGGACTTGTCCATTAACACTAGGGTTAGTCCTTCTTAACCACTTAAGGAAGAATTAGAACCCTAATGCAAGGCCCAAGTTACAAGTGATGTCTTGATACTTATTAAATGAATTGATTAAGAGATTTAAACACTAAAGGGTTTAATACTTAGGATTAAAGTTATACACTCCATCCTAAGAGAAGGATGCAGGCATAACCCTAAGCACAAAGTCTTAGAGCCTTTAGAGTTTAGTCTCTGATTATGAGGTGAGAAGAGAAGACTCAAAGAGAGACACAAAGGTAAAAAACTATGAGGGGACTAATCAAAACCCTAATTCATTGTCATGCTTGGATGATCCTAAGGTTTGTGAGGTTTTCAAGAACAATCTTCAGAAGAACCACCAGGAAGCAGATGAACAGGACCAAGAGAAGCAAAGTGACTTGCTTCATTCAAGAAGTCAAGTCACTTGAAGAAAGAAAGTGGGAGGAAGAAGAATGAGCAAGCTCAAACTCAAACACAAACAAAAATGCAGCAATGGATGCAAGGGAGATGAAAAGAAAAAGGTAGGAGAAGTGAAGGCAAATCCACTTCTCAAGTTACTTACCACCTGAAATGTTAGAAAGAAAAGCCATGCAATGCTAAATGAAATGAAATGACATGATGCTATACCAAACCAGAAGCATGCACATGAAATTAATGATGTTATGAGGTGCTGCAAACATGAGGCAAAGCAATGAGGATGTTCATACAAGATTATGAATGCAAATGATGCAAGTTTAGAAGCATGAACAAACATGAAGTGTTATGAAGCATACAAGACAAATGACATGGCAAATGTGTGATGCAATGATCAATGATGCTTTCTATATGTCTTAAGATGCCAAGTGAATCATAAACATGCACAAAATGCAATGACAAGTCAAGTTATGCAAGGGAATGTAAGAAGGATGCAAATGAAAGCCCAAATTAGGGTTCATGGATCAAACATCAAACACAAACCAAAAAACAGAAGCAAACCTCATGATAAAAAATGGAAAATGGCACTCAAAGAAACCCTAATCCTATAATAGACCACTGCCCAAAGGGGAGCTCTCAACTCTCAATCAAACTCAAATTATGAATTTTCTAAGTTATTAGGGTTTTTTAGGGTTCTTAACAAAAGAAATGCCAATCAATTAGGAAATGCAAGATCAAATCATGGCCTTTTTATCCTTGAAATTACATGTCAAACATAAGACAAAGCAAAAAGAATCAATGTCTCAACCTTCACCAAAAGGCAGAAATGAATTTTCAAACATGTGATCAAAATAATGCATAAAAAATGATTTAATTCAATGAAAAATTCTTAAAATGCATCAAGATCAAAAAAGAAATTTGGTTTGAAGGTTGGACAATGTTTCTAAATGTCTTAGAACATTTCATGAATTTTTTTGTAATTTTTAAATACCTAAAAGTATTTTTAATTAATTAATTCCCATTAATCAATTAAAAATAATCTTTTAAATATTTAAAGATAATTTTTTAATGATAAAAAATAAAATAAAAATATTTTTGTGTCATAAAAATTAATAAAACCTTAAAGAAAAAGTTTCATAATTTTTATAAATTTTCTGCTATTTTAAAATAAATGTGCAAATTAATTGAAAAGAAAATGAATTAAAATAAAATAAAATGAAAGTCAAACAAAAGGACGGATGAGATTGATCCTGGGTTTAAATGGATTGACCACGCGCCAGATCCAAGGGTCCACACAGTTTCTGATTTAATTAAATAAATTATGATTAATTAACCCTAACACGTGGATTAGGGCTAATTAAAGTGATCCTGGCCTTCTATCTGCGCGCGAAGTCAAGGGAGTCAACGCATCCTATGGCCTAAATTCAAACTGACATTAATGACTGGATTAAGCCCTAATCACATTCAGGTGGCCGGAGAAGACTTCCGGTCGTCTTCTCCGGCCAGCTCTCACCTGAGAATCACCCAACTTCCTCAAAACGTTACAAAAATGAAGTCTAAGACCAGGGAAACGATCCTTATCCTCTCACGAACCAAACCCCTCTCTCAAAACAAATTTATTCTTCCTAAATCATCTGAATCGAAGGAAAGAAAAACTAGGGTTCGTAAGCTTCAAACACAAATTAAATGCTCAAATCACAACCATTTCAAAAACTAAAGACATCAGAATGATCAGGAGAGCATGAAGAACAAGTTTGTAACAAGAAAAATCATTTCTGGAAAAATTAATTTCGAGCTACCTGAGATTTGGAGCTTTCAGTTTGAGAACTTTCTGGCCACTTCCCTCAGTGCAAGCTGCTCCTCTTGGCCCCCAGATGATGTTTGAATGCTCAAAAACAATTTATGCTGGCTGGATAGGGAGATTCGACAGCTTCTGCTCAAGCTTGCTCAACAATGGCAATGGAGTTTCAGGCACTCTCAGGTCATGGTGATGGGTTGTTTGAGGTCTATGCAGTGTGTAGAGAAGATTTGTGGTATTGGTTTGTGTGTTTGTGAGCTAGGATGGAAGATTCGAAAGTTTTTGCAAACTGAAGTAAGAAATGGCAGTGGGATTTCTTGGCTGTTTTAGGCTTGTGCTTTGGGTGTTGGGTGGCCTATGGAGTGTGGTGAGATGATTGATGAAGGTTGCTTGGGTGTTTGATGGCTGTCTAAGCAGATTCGAAGCAAGTTGCAATGTGGAAGGTTTTTGTGAAAGTGATGAATGGTTGTGTTTCAGCCTTGGTCCTTGATATGTTTTGCTTGCAAACTGTACACATAGCTCTCTCTCATTGGTCAGTTGATTTGACATGTGCTTTATGGATTGGTAGGTTAACTTTTGCAAAAAGTCACATAATGTGTAAGAGAAGCATGGCTTGTGATCTATGCAAGTACATGGGCATGGGCTGGCGCAGGGATGTGAGGTGAGAGGCTAGCAAAATGTAGTATCCAAGGCTGCAAGTTGTGGCAAGCATGATGATGAGTTTTTGCAAGTTGTGACATTTTGGTTCACATGTGATTCTTTGCCCAACCAAGCATGAAACCATGGGCATTCTTAGCTCAAAACTGATTTTCATGACTTAGAGAAAGTTTATGTGTTGGTTGGAAGTGAACTAGAGGCTGCAATTGGCCTTGATCCAAGACTTTGCAAAATTTCCACTTGGTGCATAACTTGAAAATAAGTGATTTTTGGCAACTTTGCATGGCCATAACTTTTGATCCAAGAAGAGTTTGATCATGTTCTTGTACTTTTTGAAAAGGGAAAGATGAGATCTACAACTTTCATGACCAAAGTTTTTCCATTTGAAGCCTTCTTGGATCATGAATCAAGGCTTGAAAAATGACCTAAAATGGTGCATTCCTGAAAAGTCAACTATGCCCAAAAAGTCAACATTTGCAAAAACCCTAAATTCTTGATTTTTATGAACTTCAACCCTCTTCCATGATCAAATAAAGATCATATACACTCAAAATGATGAAGATCACCCATTGGTTGGGTCATTGGGGGCCTCAGATGCCCTGATTTTACACTGACTTGTCTGAAAAGTCAACCCTTGATCAGATGACTTCCCCATGGAATTTCTTCATGAAAATTGATATGCATACTCCCTATACCATATAGAGACCAATGGAAACAAGAAAGACCAAAATTTTTGGGGTTATGGCCTCTGAAACCAAAAACCTAATTTTCAGTCAACTGTGCAGTTCAAACTAGCCCTGCATCCACTCAAACCCTAGTTCTTGTGATTCATCTGCAATTTTGACTTTGAGGAGATGGAATATGATGTAAGAACACACATGGACCCCTTTGAGTTGATTGGTGGCCTTTGGAATGCCTCAAGAAGCTCTGAGGTTGCTCAGATCACAAACCCTAGGTGCAGATGACTTAGAAACTATCCAGTGAATCAAAAATGAGATGTGAAATGATATGATTGTATTTATGCATATGAGGATGATCACAAGCCATGGTGTGAATGGGTGAGGGCAAATTTGGGGTGTTTACAGCTGCCCCTATTCAAACATGAGTTAGCTGTGCAGGTTGTAAGCGACGGCTTAACAGGCGAACAAGATAACTTGTGGTTGAATACCAAAGACAGTCCAAAATTTGCACTCACAGAATGAAGAAGAAAAGGGATATAGATTGTAAAGGCAAAATAAAGTATATTGTAAAGTATGGGCGACGGAGGACGACCGTCGAGCAGAGGACGACTGCTGGGTAAGGAGCAATGACGGGGACGGCCGACATGCTGGGGAAAGTGCAGGAAAATAAAGCAATGACGGGGACGGCCGACATGCTGGGGATAAAAAGTAAAGCTAAGACGGGGACGGCCGACTAGCTGGGAAAAATAGGATATTATGATGGGGACGGCCATCAGGATAAAGCTGCAAAGTTCTCTGGGGATTAATGAAACATGACGGGGACGGCCATCAAGTTCATAAAGGTCAAGTAACCAACGATGGGGACGGCCATCGGGCTAAAAAAGGAAAAGGGACCACGACGGGGACGGCCATCGGGTTAAAGAATAAATGAAATAAACAGATGATGGGGTACGGCCATCAAAGGTGAAGGACGATCACCTAGCAGGGGACGGCTGCTCTGTTGGGGATAAAAGAAATATGATGGGGACGGCCATCAAAGGTGGAGGACGACCACCTGGCAGGGTACGGCTGCCGAAAATATCAATGATGGGGACGGCCATCGGATAGCAAAGGTCAACGATGGGGACGGCCATCGGACGAGCAAGATGGAGGACGACCATCAAGAAGTGGAGGACGACCACTCAGCAGGGGACGGCTGCTCTCGAGGTTTATCATAACACAGGACGAGTGTTAGATAACCAAAAATCAACAATGGGGACGGCCATTGGATAAAGTGATGAAGGACGATCATCAAAAGGTGGAGGACGACCACCTAGCAGGGGACGGCTGCTAAAAATCAACGATGGGGACGGCCATCGGATGAGCATGATGGAGGACGACCATCAAGAAGTGGAGGACGACCACTAAGCAGGGTACGGCTGCTCTCAAAGGTATAAATGTTTGGTATTGTGTATAGATTAAAGATGCGGACGAGCATCCTTAAGACTATGATACAGACGAGTATCATGTAGAAACGAACTGACACATGCTCAGAGACGATGATACGGACGAGTATCAACTGGTTAACAAAGAACACGGACGAGTGTTGCATCTGAAAGGATTCTTCTGGGGAATAATAGATACGGACGAGTATCTATATCCAGGAAGACATAAGTGTTTGACACAGTGTATGGATTAAAGATGCGGACGAGCATCCTTAGGACTATGATACGGACGAGTATCATGTAGAAACAAACACTAGACGCAATGTTCTGAGATGATGGTACGGACGAGTACCAACTGGTTAACAAAGAACAAGGACTACTGTCGAATCTGTGAGGATATGAGTGGTGATGTATACAAGATACGGACGAGGATCTGTATAAGTGTACCATGAGTAGTGAGTATTGTATTGTATAGATGAGTGTTTATCTGCTGGGGAGAGTGACACTGACGAGTGTCAAGAGAGAAAAGTATAATATGAACAAGTATCTGCTATACAAAGTCTAGGCGACTGCGCTGGGGATATGACACGGACGGATGTCAGGGAAGTGTATATAAGGTATGTGGGTGCAAAGAGGATGTCTTTGGCTTTCTGCTGGGACATGACACGGACGGGTGTCAGGACGTATCTGTAGTACGGGTGATTTTGTTTGTAAAGAGTATTCAGGCGACTTTACTGGGGAAAGATGGCACGGACGGGTGCCAAAAGGTGTATGCTGGTGTTTATGATTGTGGAGCAACTGCTTTTGCTGGGACTCTGGTGGGGATTTCTGTACAATGACGATGAACGGTTATTATTCACAAGTGTTAAATTCGCAACATGACTTATGGTTATGCTATGCATTTGATTTTTGCCGTAATGCTCCGTATTAGACGGAATGCTACGCTCTGGGGGGTGAATATGATGCGGATGCCATGATTATGCAAAGGGGCACAGATCCGGGATTTGGATCCCAATGCCGCGAAGATCTCTGGTTGATCTGCTTGAAGTGAACCTCCCAGCTGGGGATGAGATCATTGGTAGACCTAATAATGTATCTGTTTGGGGATATAGGTCATTGGTTGACATATCCTTGTAATACGGGACCCAGCTGGGGTTTGTAGAAGCTGTCTTCACTCTGTTGTGATCTTCTATGCGCTGCTCTTCTGGATAGAGGCTGAAGATTCTGTGGGGAGATGATTCCCTGACTTCTGCATTCTGCTGAGGAAGAATAGCAACTCGGCTGGGGAATTGAGAGGCAACTCAGCTGGGGATGTAGCATCCTGAGTGTTAAACCTGTTTGTTGACTTGGCAACTTTGCTGGGGGAAGCAATGGGGAGCAACTCAGCTGGGGAAATGGGCACCTTCTAGCGCCATGTGAAAGATAGACCGAGTTGATAATGATTCGCCTACTTGCTGAGACGTAGCTTGCATGCCCCAGGTTGCGTTCTGGATACCTGCAATCCTGCAACAATAAGGAGACGTACAAAAGGTCTCGAGGTATCCCTTACCGGATTCCGTCATAGGAGTTAAGTACTTTCGAGAGTAATCACATTCCCTGCAAGCATGTGTTTCATTTTTAGAGAAAGGCATCTGTACTTATGCAATTGTATTTTTAGAGATATCAGACTACTCTTTTGCAAAACATAAAGGTAAAAACGGAACATGACTGAAAATCTGATTTTATTAATTCATGTGCCCTGAATTGGCGAGATACAGTCAAAGAAACATATCTCCTGAAATGAGGAGATTGTTACAAATTGAGAAATAAAGTGCTGGCGGTGTTGACGACGCTTTGAGGAGCTTCCTCTCCTGCTATGACTCGTATGACAATGACGTTCTTCTCGTCTTGCTTTCTGGAGAGAGTTGATTCTGATTGAAGCTTGATCCTTTGGAACTTAACAAGTCGTAGGTGATACAGACTAATTCAGAATGCAGTTGTTCGCTTATTCCCTTGTTTTGCATGGATCGCCCTTTCGGGTTTTCAATCCATCGGGATACCCATTTTTGCCTGAGCTGTCCAATGCGGCTTTTCAACTCAGCGGGTGTACATTTTTATTCATTTTCCCTTACTTTTGCCCGAGTCTTTTATTCTGTTTTTGACTCGCCGGGATGCCCTATTTTTGCCTGGACTTACATTCTGTTTTTATATCCAGCGGGTCATTTTATGCGAAGTATTTTTTAACTGCATCTGAATTCACAGGGGATGGGAAATCTTCACCATCCATGGTGCCGAGCATCAGTGCTCCACCGGAGAAAACTTTCTTTACAACGAATGGTCCTTCATAATTTGGAGTCCATTTTCCCCTGTGGTCTGTATGAGGAGGGAGGATTCTTTTTAGTACAAGATCCCCTACTTGGTACTCTCGGTGCCTGACTTTCTGATCGAAGGCTTTCTTCATCCTCTTCTGATATAACTGCCCGTGGCAGATTGCAGCCAATCTTTTCTCTTCGATCAGACTCAGTTGCTCGAATCGGGACCGTACCCACTCTGCTTCACTTAGTTTAACATCCATTAATACCCGCAGAGAGGGTAGTTCAACTTCAACAGGTAGGACTGCTTCCATGCCATATACAAGTTGATACGGTGTTGCCCCAGTGGATGTTCTGATTGATGTGCGGTACCCATGCAAGGCAAATGGTAGCATTTCATGCCAGTCTTTGTATGTGATTACCATCTTCTGCACAATCTTCTTGATATTCTTATTTGCTGCCTCAACAGCGCCGTTCATCTTTGGCCTGTAAGGAGAAGAATTGTGATGTTGGATCTTGAAGTCCCGGCACAGTTCAGCCATCATCTTGTTGTTCAAGTTGGAACCATTATCAGTAATGATTCGCTCGGGAACTCCATATCGACAGATGATATCTCTCTTCAGAAATCGGGCTACCACTTGTCTTGTAACATTGGCATAGGAGGCTGCTTCAACCCACTTGGTGAAATAGTCGATGGCGACCAGGATGAATCTGTGGCCGTTTGAAGCAGTTGGCTCAATCTTGCCAATCATATCAATGCCCCACATAGCAAAGGGCCATGGTGAAGACATGATGTTCAAAGGATTGGGAGGCACATGCACCTTATCTGCGTAGATCTGGCATTTGTGGCATTTTCTGGCGTAAGCACAACAGTCTGCATCCATTGTGATCCAGTAATAGCCTGATCTTAATAGCTTTTTAGCCATGGCATGCCCTCCGGAATGGGTACCAAAGGACCCTTCGTGCACTTCATGCATCAACAAATCTGCTTCCGTCTTGTCAACACATCTGAGGAGTACCATGTCAAAGTTCCTTTTGTATAAAGACCCATCAGTGTTCAGAAAGAAACTGCCAGCAAGCCTTCTCAAAGTCTTCTTATCATTGGAAGATGCCCCAGGTGGGTATGTCTGATCCTCCAAGAAGCACTTGATGTCATGGAACCAAGGCTTATCATCTTTTACAACGTTCGCTGCAAATACATATGCTGGTCTATCAAGTCTAGACACTGAAATCTGGGGTACAAAGTTAGCAGTTTGAACTTTGATCATGGATGAAATGGTGGCAAGAGCATCTGCAAACTGATTCTCGTCTCGAGGGATATACTCAAGCTTGACTGTTGTGAAGAAAGTCAATAACCTTCTTGTATAATCCCTGTAAGGTATCAGATGATCCTGGTGGGTGTACCATTTCCCGTTGGTCTGATTGACTACCAAAGCTGAATCTCCGAACACGGTCAACGTCTTGATCCTGAGGTCAATAGCTTCCTCAAGACCCATAATGCAGGCTTCGTATTCAGCTTCGTTGTTAGTGCAGTTGAAAGTGAGTTTTGCTGAGAAAGGCATGTGAACTCCTTTAGGTGTAATGAGTACTGCACCAACACCACGACCATTCATGTTAACGGCCCCATCAAACATCATAGTCCATTCTTCCTCCGGGTCAGGCCCTTCAGTGTGAATAGGCTCTTCGTGATCTTTTGATTTAATGAACATGATGTCTTCATCAGGGAAGTCAAACCTCATTGGCTGGTAATCATCAATGGGTTGCTCAGCAAGATATTCAGATAGTACCCTGCCCTTGATGGCTTTCTGAGATGTGTACTGTATGTCGTACTCCGTGAGAATCATCTGCCATCTTGCAACCCGTCCTGTAAGAGCTGGCTTCTCGAAAATGTACTTAACTGGATCCATTTTTGAGATTAATAAGGTAGTGTGGGTCAGCATATACTGTCTCAGTCGGCGAGCAGCCCACGCTAAAGCACAGCAAGTTTTCTCGAGCAGTGAATAACGCTGTTCACAGTCAGTAAACTTTTTGCTTAGGTAGTATATTGCATACTCTTTTCGACCAGACTCGTCATGCTGACCTAGTACACACCCCATTGACTCTTCTAGCACTGTCAAGTACATAATCAGAGGTCTTCCTTCAACTGGCGGCATGAGGATTGGAGGTTCTTGTAAATACTCTTTGATCTTGTCAAAAGCCTTCTGGCAATCTTCGTTCCACCTGACCGTTTGTTCCTTTCTTAACAGCTTGAACAAGGGTTCACAGGTTGCCGTAAGGTGAGATATGAACCGTGAGATGTAGTTCAATCGACCCAAGAACCCTCGAACTTCTTTTTCAGTTTTAGGTGCAGGCATTTCTTGAATAGCCTTGACTTTATCAGGGTCAACCTCAATCCCTTTCTCGCTTACAATAAAGCCCAGCAATTTACCAGATCGCACCCCGAATGTGCATTTGTTGGGGTTCAGCTTCAATTGGTATTTCCTCAGACGCTTGAATAACTTGAGCAGATTTACCAGGTGATCTTCCTCTGTAAGGGACTTGGCGATCATATTATCCACATAACATTCTATTTCCTTGTGGATCATATCGTGGAATAATGTCACCATAGCCCGCTGATATGTGGCACCAGCATTCTTCAGTCCGAATGGCATCACTTTGTAACAGAACGTGCCCCAAGGTGTGATGAATGTTGTCTTCTCCATGTCTTCAGGTGACATCTTGATCTGATTATATCCTGAAAATCCATCCATGAAGGAGAATACCGAGAACTGAGCCGTGTTATCCACCAATACGTCAATGTGAGGTAAAGGGAAATCATCTTTCGGGCTGGCTCTGTTCAGATCCCGGTAGTCAACACACATTCTTACTTTGCCATCCTTCTTAGGCACAGGTACTATGTTAGCGACCCACGGCGGATAGCTAGTCACAGCAAGGAACCCGGCGTCCCATTGCTTTTGTACCTCTTCCTTGATTTTCATGGCCATGTCTGGGCGAGTTCGGCGCAGCTTCTGTTTAACTGGTGGGCATTCTTCCCTCAAAGGCAGCTTGTGCACAACTATATCGGTATCCAACCCTGGCATGTCTTGATACGACCAAGCAAACACATCAACATACTCTTGAAGCAGATCTATCAATTGTCTTTTCACTGAGTCTTGCAGGCAGGCCCCGATTTTAACTTCTTTCACGTCTTCATCCGTACCAAGATTAATCACTTCAATCTCCTCCTGGTGAGGAGTAATAACCTTTTCCTCTTGTCTCAACAACCTGGCTAGCTCTTCAGGAAGTTCATATTCTTCTTCAACCCCTTCGTCAGCTTGATTGATTGGATTGTCAAAGTCATACGATGTCATAGCCGTGCTGTTGTCGGTGCTGTCAGGAAGGTACTCTCTGCAAGGGTTAAGTTTGTTTATTTTAGTGATTGATTTTAATCTTGCTTTAGAAAAAAGTGAAATGAAGTTATCATTTTGAAAACACCGCCATTTATTATTTTTGTACATAAAGAAAAATGGAAAAACAGTGAGCAGAAAAGAAAAGACCCATTTGCAAAAAGACGTCTGATATTTCATTAACTTAATCTTGTTTGCACAAAAGTACAGATGGCCCTGATTACAAAATGAGTCTTGTCATCTTGGGCAAGATGCAAGACTTTGATGCATGCTATATAAAAATACAGGAAATAATAATTACTCTGATCGAGTAACTCTTATAATTTCCTGGGAAGACCAGTTCGAGACACTGCTCCCCGGGATCTTCGGACGAATCCAATTCTCCAGATTGCGCTCCTCTTCCAGCTCGTCTTCCAGACAGTTGATAGCATCGGGGGTAAGCATCCCCCCACTGACAAAACCAGGCTCTGCAGCAGCCTTTGCTCGATGTTGAGTTGGTCTGTAACCCAACCCAAACTTGTCCTTCTTCTCCTCCACGGCTAAGACCTTGCCCCAGCCTAGGGCAGTTCCCTCCTCAACAACCTTCCGGGCTTGTTGGTAAGATGACATGGAGATCCCTGACACGGCAGATGCTTCATTGACATTCAAGGCTTCAAAACCTTGGCTCATCGTTTCATGGATTTCCCCATCCATCTCGATGTATTTGTAGGTAGCCAGATGGCTAACGAAAATGTCCTCCTCTCCACAGATTGTGACAACTTGACCTTCCCACTCAAATTTTAACTTTTGGTGAAGGGTAGACGTTATTGCGCCAGCGGCGTGAATCCAGGGTCTACCCAACAAACAGCTGTAGGCGGGCTGAATGTCCATCACATAAAAGATAGTTTTAAAAGTCTGTGGGCCAATTGTCACTGGCAGCTCGATCTCTCCCAGAACCGATCTCTTCGAACCATCAAAGGCTCTTACCACCAGGTTGCTGGGTCTCAATGCCAATCCATCATATTCAAGCTTCACCAGAGCCTTCTTTGGTAAGACATTCAGGGAAGAACCTGTGTCCACCAGCACATGAGAAAGGACAGCTCCTTTGCATTCCATGGTTATGTGCAAGGCTTTGTTGTGATTGCGGCCATCCACTGTCAGGTCAGAATTGGTAAACCCCAGCCCATTGCTAGCAGTAACATTACCAACCACGGTTTCCAATTGGTTGACAGTAATCTCCTCAGGCACGTAAGCCGCGTGCAAGACTTTAAGTAGTGCATTCCGATGGGCTTCGGAGCACATAAGCAGTGAGAGGATGGAGATTTTGGATGGCGTCTGGTGAAGTTGATCCACAATCTTGTAATCACTCTTTTTGATGATCCGCATAAACTCATCAACTTCCTGATCAAATGGAGTTTTCAGGGCTTCTTTGGCAGCTGGATCTTCCTGCACCGGGCCTTTTCCCTTTGCCTTGGCAGCAGCTTCTGCTTCGGCAGTGGGTCTTTGAACTTGTGAAGCGAAGAGACGTCCGCTTCGGGTGAAGCCTCCGCCTCCCCCCACATTATCTACTTGTGGTGCAGGTGTTGATGTTTCAAGAGTGATTCTTTTCCCTTCACAGTACACGTCAGAGCCATAGTGCCAAGGGATGGCCCTATTGCTTTCATATGGTACAGGTCCAGGCACCGTGACAGTGACTGGACTGATTGCAGCTGCTGAAGGGACTGTAATTGTTTGTGGATCATAAAAGATTGTAACTGGTGCTCTAGTAGGAGCAGCACCTTCTGAATGGTAGGCGGAGTTATTTTCTGGATCGTAGAATATGGTAATAGTGGAGACATCTTCATGATTGATTGTTGGTGTTGTAGGAGGTTCTGTTGGAAGGATTGTTGTTGTTGTTGATGGAGAGTCGAAATGGAATGAAGCTGAAGTTGTAGCAGGAGAAAATGTTGAAAACTGATCATTTGGAAGGACAGGTGAAGTACTTGTTGATGGTGCTGATGAATCATTGGGAACAATAGTTGTTGCATTTGTAGGAGGGTCTGAAACTGTTGTTGATGAAGTTGCTTGATTTGTCGGGAATGATGTTGTGATCTGCAGTAGGCCACTCTGAATAAGGCTGTCAATGCCGTTCCTCAGGTCCTCGCACCCATTCCATGAAATATTGCAGTAGGGGCACCCTAGTTCACACCCTGGAAATATGTTGTTTTCACGGAGCTGAGCTTTGATTTCCACCAATGGTGTCCTGATCTGATCCACACTGGTTATGAAATAAGACGGTGTGTCTTCTTCAATTGCGTTAATTCGAGGACCACCATGGTTTGGCATTGGGTTTTTGTTGACATTGGGCGGAGGTGCAAAATTCAGAGCCTTGGAGTCTACCAAGTCTTGTACCTTCATATGCAGAGCCCTGCATTTTTCTGTACTGTGACCAGGTGCGTTTGAATGGAAAGCACACCTAGCATTGGAGTCGTAGTTTCTTGGTAGACTGTTGGGATCCGGAGGTGCCAATGTTCTTAGCTCAACTAGGTTGAGTTTCAGAAGTTGTGGCAGCAAGGCAGCGTACGACATTGGAATTGGGTCGATCACTCGGTTAGCTTGGGATGGCCTCTGTTGGAATGGCCTCTGTTGATTGTTGTTGTTGGAATTGTTGTTGTTGTAGTTTCTTGGAGGATATTGATTCTGCTGATGATACTGAGGTTGTTGTTGGAAGTTTTGTTGAGGAGGTTGATAGATTGGCTGTGGATGAACTGGAGCAGGGATAGTGACTGCTGCTATTGTCCTTGGAACATATTGGGGCCTACCCCTGTTGGTGTGAATGGCATTAGTCTCGCCAGTTCTTCTTGGGCCTGCAAAAGGCTTTCTTGTACCACTGGACGAACTTGCACCATTATCGGAAATTTTGCCCATTTTCAACAGGCTTTCAATTCTCTCCCCAGCTATAACAACATCCGCAAAGCTAGTGGAAGAGAAAGCAGCTAACCTGTCAATATAGGTTCCCTGAAGAGTGTTCATAAACATGTCTGCCATTTCTCTCTCAGACATTGGTGGTTGAACGGCAGCAGCCAATTGCCTCCATCTCTGGGCATATTCTCGGAAACTCTCCCTCGAAGACTGTGACATTCCCATTAGGAGGGTCCTGTTGGGTGCCATATCCAGATTATACTGATACTGTCTGATGAAGGCCTCTGCCAGGTCCTTCCAGCATCTTACAGTTGCCCTTGTCAAATGGGAATACCACTCCCTCGATGCTCCAGTCAAGCTATCTTCAAAATAGAACATCCACAGTTTCTCATCCATTGTATAGGCCTTCAGCCTTCCCAGAAATGATTGCAAATGAGTTCGGGGGCATGAAGTCCCATTATACTTTTCGAAGCAAGGAGGCTTGAACTTGTGGGGAATCCTGACCCCTTCTACCAGCCCCATGTCCATAACGTCGAAACCCAAAGAATTTTGAGATTCTAAGGACCTCAACTTCTCAGCTATCTCTTCCAATCGTCTATCATACGTTTCCTCTCCAGCACCCATTACTGTATACTGGTCCTCCTGAGGATCTTCTTGAAGTACCCTGGCTGCAGTAGCTGTCCCTTGGATGTTTGCAGGGATATTAACCTCAGGATGTAGATGTGGGCCAAACACAGGGGGATTAACATGTGGTTGCACCCTTTCATTGTTACTGGTGCCTGCAGTTCCTACATGAGGCTCCTCTTGATTTTGCCTCTCCACCATGGCCCTCAGTCTCTCCTGGCTTTGAGCCATGTTGTTCATGACTTCCATGAACTGTGTCATCTGCGTTCTCATCTCTAACCTTTCGTTTGCCATCTGGTTTCTGACCTCCGTAAGGTCTTGTTGCATCTGATCCATCTGAATTCCCGGAAGGTTGTTTCTAGTTGGGTACCTGTGTGGCCTGTTGAGAGGAAATACCCGGCGGCGAGCAATAATTCCTGAACATCACAACAGAGGTTAGCAACAACAAAACAAAACCCTACAAAACAAACAAAAATGGTTAGCATGCAATGCAGTTATGCTTATTTGCTCTCAAGGTATCCGGTTCGGCCTTCAGTTTTGACCCTTCCAGACCCTTGGAGATGATGCTGTTGAAGTTGCTTTTGATGTGAACCCAGATAGAAACCAACACAAATATATTACAAAGGTGAAATAATACAAATTGTTCATTTTACAACACAAACCCTCAAAGGGGCCAAAATACATCACAAAATCAAGAGTACAAGGAAAAGGAACAACAAGCAAATGATCAAACTCCAAGGCCAAACTCATCCTCACGAACTTCCTTGAGAAGTGCTTCGGTCACAGGATCAGCCGGACGCTCCGTGAGACCTCTGATGAGAAGGTTTCTTGTTGTAACAGCTGCAGTCAATTTCTTGCTCTGACTTTGGTCCTTAGACCTCTTCAATCCTGCTTTGATTTTCAGCTCTGATATTTCCTCCTGGGCTGCTGCCAGGGCTTTTTCCATCTGCTCCGTCTTGTCCTGAACTCTCTTGTCTTCTAGAGTACGGGCCTCAGTGATCCGGACCCACCTGGCCTGACTTTCTTTCAAATACAAGTCTGTTCTTGCTCTTTGGAACTGGGCTTCTTTACAAGCATTCTTCAGAATCTGTTCACCAGCTTTAGACTTGTCGATATACTCCCCAGACTTCTCAATCTTGGTCAAGTGTTCCACCCTCAATTTCTCCAATCTCTCAATCTCCCTTACACCTTCACTCCTCTCCCTGAGGGTCTTCTGCAAGGCTTGGGTTAACTTCTCATTTCTTTCCTTCAAGCTCTCAAACTCTTCCAAACTGATAGTGGCAGGGGGTGGTGCTGAAGATGACTCAGGCATGTCTTCTATGGTGAAGGGCATCCCAGAGAATTGGGCCCTAGCATGGGACCACTCATAATATTGGACTGATGCCACATTATTGCACTTCCCCAGAATGGTGATTCCCTTGGTTTGAACATGATCCCAGGCCCAGGCAGCCTGCCTAACAACAGCCAAACTAATCTTGTTCTCACAGTAGAGGGTCTCCACCAAGTCTTGCTCCCTAGGAGTATGAACCAGTGCATAGCCTAATTGCCTCTTGAACAGCAGAGGGTTGTAATTGATACTTCCCTTAACTCCTATCAAAGGCACATTGGGAAAATGCCCACAGCTGGTGATCATGTCTTTGCCCTTGGTGTTTTGAGTACACCATCTGATGTCTGCTGAAGTTAGGACAGTGAGTCTCTTAGCCCAGTTGCTTTGCTGATGAGGATTTAGAAATGCATCCGTCCTGGGTAGATGCCTGAGAAGCCAAGCATGGAATAATGGTGCACAAATCCTCACTAGTCTCCCCCTTTGCTTCTCATTTCTCTGATGTACTGAGTAATAGAGATCACCCAGTAAAGTTGGCACAGGGTTCTTCAGGATGAACAAGTGGATTGCATTCTTGCTGATGAATCGAGGCTCATCTGCAAACAACACAATTCCATATACACTTAAGGCCAACAGAGCACAAACAGCTTTCCATTCCCCCAAAGAGGCCTTCAAACTAGCTTGAGAAATCAGGAAGTCCAAGTGAAATCCAAGGATCCCAGCTTTAGAGGTCAAGTGTTGTTCAATCAATACAGGTTCCAGGTGCAAAGCTTTTGCTATCTCTCCATTGCTGGGAAAGACCATTTCAGGGTTGAAAGGGATTTCCCTCTTGATAGGCAAACCAATCAAAGATGAGTATTCTTCTAATAGGGGCCCCAACTGAAAGTCTTGAAAGGTGAAACATCTCAATGGGGGATCATAAAACTGAATGCAGGTGTGGATCAGGCTCCTCTGAGATGGATCCATATCCATAACCATGTCCAGTATATCTCCATAACTCTCCCTGAACAAGGGTATGTGATCTGGAGTGATCAGGGTTTGGATCCTCTTGATGTCTGACAAGTCTGGTTGGAAGAAATGATAAGTGATGTTGCTTTTCTTTGGAGCCATAAGTGCTGAGGACTGAGTAGAATAAGTGCTGATGAAGATGCTGAGGAGAGGGCCACTGACTGGCTAGTACAAGCAACTGAAATATATGGCAAGTGCTGGTGGAGATAAGTCAATATAACAGATGGGGTCAAAACCAAAACCAGATGAAAATGGATACCCTGAAACACAAATAAGCAAATGTTAATATGGTGCAATGAGTATGTATGCAAATGAAATGCAAGGGTTTGTGACTGAGCTGGATCTGATTAACTGCCTTGGTATAGATCCATGTGTGTTCAAGAATTCCAGATGGAGGTCTATAAATCCAGTAACCAGGGTGGGGGACTCAAATAAAGAGCCACAAGTCCAGGGTTCAGAATCACAAGAACTATCCAACATGGAGCATTCTTAACAAAGTCAAAGTAACAGGGTATTCTGAGGTCAAGGTACCTGCAAACCTATAAACAGCCCAACCCCCTCACAGGTGGTGATCTAGAACAAGGATCCTCAGACTTGGATCAGTTATGAGAAGTGTAAACACTTCTAACCCGGAGGTACAGTGTTTACAATAACCATAACAATTCCTCCTCTAATTCACCTCAGTTTCTGAAGGTCAAAACTATAAGGTCATCCAGACTTAGCAGGCTTCCCAGATAGCCCTAGCATTGCAGGAAATCTGCAACACAGAGTTCTCAAGAAGAAACCCATATCTGAACCGTGTTTCATATTCCCGCACCAGACCGAAATGGAATGGGAAAGAATATGATTCACTCTAGCCTAGGTGTCACTCAGGTCCCAGGTATAGGACCTTAACTCTCAATGGAACACCCACCCACCAAAGAAAAACCAGATCCAGCCAGCACAGTATGACAGTATGAAAATATAAAGCTATAAAGAAAGCAATAAATCAACTGTACATAAAGCAATAAACAAAAATAAATACAAGCACATACAAGCACATAACACCCCAGTAAACATAAATCAAACAAGCGCTAGGAGGAACCCACAAAAAGAACCAGAAGCCCTGGTTGCAACATATTATATCCCCAGCAGAGTCGCCAAGCTGTCGCTCCCGATAAGTGACACTAGGTCAAATAAGGGTACAGACGCGAACGGTCGGCGAGAGGGACAATGAGAACACACAGCCGTGAACTCACTGGAGATGAATAGAGTCGCCAGCTAGGCATTTTTTATCCCGGAGGAAAGGCAATGCTGCATAGACCTAGAAAAAGAATGGATAAGGCGGTTGCGAACCAGAGAGACTGAGAAAGGGGGTTGGTTACAACCTGGGAAGGTATTAGCACCCAGATTGTCCGTCGTACTCGACGGGATCCACGCTTAAAAGATTTGTGTTTTAAAGGGATAGTGTCAGTGCAATCTGTGTGTAAAATAGCTGGAAAAGAATGTACAGGTGTCAGTGCAAAAGAAGTGTGAAGTGTAATATGTATAGTGTCAGTGTAGGAACAAAGATGAGATGCTCATGATAATGAGGCTAAAGAATGAAGCTGGAAAGAGGGGGAATGAACAGAGACTTTTGTTCGATAACTGTTAAGTTATGCCTACGTATCCTCTCGTGCAATGAGGAAGTCAGAACACCGTAGTTCGACCCAAAGAGACTGAAAGATGAATTGACTGGTGAACTGCTTGCTTGTCAATGCTCAAGTGTATGACCTGTCTGGCACAGATGCTAACTGTCTTGCATTAGACGGAAGAAGCAAGTTCTCGTTTGTGAGTGAAGGTGATGAGAAAAGAATCCCGGAGGAGACGATTATTGTTTGTTTTTGTATTTTCAGTCTTTTATTGCTTTTTGAAGTTTGTCATAGGATAATGAGCTTAAGTCTAAACCAATGGGTTAGTAAACTCATCACATCTTCCCTCTGATTAGGGGTAATGAGAATACCTTAAGTGTGAAGTCAGATTCTCACACTTAATCACCTTTGGTGTAGGATTAAGATCATTAACCTACTTGTGATTATTTAGATGTTTTTGTGGTTTTTGTTTAGTGTTGAGTAATGAGGTTAAGCCATAATCAGGGATTAAACAGACCCATTACACCATCCTAAAAGAAGGATGATAGATGAGTGTGTTTAAGCTGAGGAAGACTCCTCAACTTAATCCATGATTAGGGATTAAACCCATGACAAAACAAGCCTTTATTAAGTGGATTTTAGATTAATGATATGATGATGAAGTGGTTTTTATGATTTGTAAGACAACTTGAGGGGGACTTGTCCATTAACACTAGGGTTAGTCCTTCTTAACCACTTAAGGAAGAATTAGAACCCTAATGCAAGGCCCAAGTTACAAGTGATGTCTTGATACTTATTAAATGAATTGATTAAGAGATTTAAACACTAAAGGGTTTAATACTTAGGATTAAAGTTATACACTCCATCCTAAGAGAAGGATGCAGGCATAACCCTAAGCACAAAGTCTTAGAGCCTTTAGAGTTTAGTCTCTGATTATGAGGTGAGAAGAGAAGACTCAAAGAGAGACACAAAGGTAAAAAACTATGAGGGGACTAATCAAAACCCTAATTCATTGTCATGCTTGGATGATCCTAAGGTTTGTGAGGTTTTCAAGAACAATCTTCAGAAGAACCACCAGGAAGCAGATGAACAGGACCAAGAGAAGCAAAGTGACTTGCTTCATTCAAGAAGTCAAGTCACTTGAAGAAAGAAAGTGGGAGGAAGAAGAATGAGCAAGCTCAAACTCAAACACAAACAAAAATGCAACAATGGATGCAAGGGAGATGAAAAGAAAAAGGTAGGAGAAGTGAAGGCAAATCCACTTCTCAAGTTACTTACCACCTGAAATGTTAGAAAGAAAAGCCATGCAATGCTAAATGAAATGAAATGACATGATGCTATACCAAACCAGAAGCATGCACATGAAATTAATGATGTTATGAGGTGCTGCAAACATGAGGCAAAGCAATGAGGATGTTCATACAAGATTATGAATGCAAATGATGCAAGTTTAGAAGCATGAACAAACATGAAGTGTTATGAAGCATACAAGACAAATGACATGGCAAATGTGTGATGCAATGATCAATGATGCTTTCTATATGTCTTAAGATGCCAAGTGAATCATAAACATGCACAAAATGCAATGACAAGTCAAGTTATGCAAGGGAATGTAAGAAGGATGCAAATGAAAGCCCAAATTAGGGTTCATGGATCAAACATCAAACACAAACCAAAAAACAGAAGCAAACCTCATGATAAAAAATGGAAAATGGCACTCAAAGAAACCCTAATCCTATAATAGACCACTGCCCAAAGGGGAGCTCTCAACTCTCAATCAAACTCAAATTATGAATTTTCTAAGTTATTAGGGTTTTTTAGGGTTCTTAACAAAAGAAATGCCAATCAATTAGGAAATGCAAGATCAAATCATGGCCTTTTTATCCTTGAAAGTACATGTCAAACATAAGACAAAGCAAAAAGAATCAATGTCTCAACCTTCACCAAAAGGCAGAAATGAATTTTCAAACATGTGATCAAAATAATGCATAAAAAATGATTTAATTCAATGAAAAATTCTTAAAATGCATCAAGATCAAAAAAGAAATTTGGTTTGAAGGTTGGACAATGTTTCTAAATGTCTTAGAACATTTCATGAATTTTTTTGTAATTTTTAAATACCTAAAAGTATTTTTAATTAATTAATTCCCATTAATCAATTAAAAATAATCTTTTAAATATTTAAAGATAATTTTTTAATGATAAAAAATAAAATAAAAATATTTTTGTGTCATAAAAATTAATAAAACCTTAAAGAAAAAGTTTCATAATTTTTATAAATTTTCTGCTATTTTAAAATAAATGTGCAAATTAATTGAAAAGAAAATGAATTAAAATAAAATAAAATGAAAGTCAAACAAAAGGACGGATGAGATTGATCCTGGGTTTAAATGGATTGACCACGCGCCAGATCCAAGGGTCCACACAGTTTCTGATTTAATTAAATAAATTATGATTAATTAACCCTAACACGTGGATTAGGGCTAATTAAAGTGATCCTGGCCTTCTATCTGCGCGCAAAGTCAAGGGAGTCAACGCATCCTATGGCCTAAATTCAAACTGACATTAATGACTGGATTAAGCCCTAATCACATTCAGGTGGCCGGAGAAGACTTCCGGTCGTCTTCTCCGGCCAGCTCTCACCTGAGAATCACCCAACTTCCTCAAAACGTTACAAAAATGAAGTCTAAGACCAGGGAAACGATCCTTATCCTCTCACGAACCAAACCCCTCTCTCAAAACAAATTTATTCTTCCTAAATCATCTGAATCGAAGGAAAGAAAAACTAGGGTTCGTAAGCTTCAAACACAAATTAAATGCTCAAATCACAACCATTTCAAAAACTAAAGACATCAGAATGATCAGGAGAGCATGAAGAACAAGTTTGTAACAAGAAAAATCATTTCTGGAAAAATTAATTTCGAGCTACCTGAGATTTGGAGCTTTCAGTTTGAGAACTTTCTGGCCACTTCCCTCAGTGCAAGCTGCTCCTCTTGGCCCCCAGATGATGTTTGAATGCTCAAAAACAATTTATGCTGGCTGGATAGGGAGATTCGACAGCTTCTGCTCAAGCTTGCTCAACAATGGCAATGGAGTTTCAGGCACTCTCAGGTCATGGTGATGGGTTGTTTGAGGTCTATGCAGTGTGTAGAGAAGATTTGTGGTATTGGTTTGTGTGTTTGTGAGCTAGGATGGAAGATTCGAAAGTTTTTGCAAACTGAAGTAAGAAATGGCAGTGGGATTTCTTGGCTGTTTTAGGCTTGTGCTTTGGGTGCTGGGTGGCCTATGGAGTGTGGTGAGATGATTGATGAAGGTTGCTTGGGTGTTTGATGGCTGTCTAAGCAGATTCGAAGCAAGTTGCAATGTGGAAGGTTTTTGTGAAAGTGATGAATGGTTGTGTTTCAGCCTTGGTCCTTGATATGTTTTGCTTGCAAACTGTACACATAGCTCTCTCTCATTGGTCAGTTGATTTGACATGTGCTTTATGGATTGGTAGGTTAACTTTTGCAAAAAGTCACATAATGTGTAAGAGAAGCATGGCTTGTGATCTATGCAAGTACATGGGCATGGGCTGGCGCAGGGATGTGAGGTGAGAGGCTAGCAAAATGTAGTATCCAAGGCTGCAAGTTGTGGCAAGCATGATGATGAGTTTTTGCAAGTTGTGACATTTTGGTTCACATGTGATTCTTTGCCCAACCAAGCATGAAACCATGGGCATTCTTAGCTCAAAACTGATTTTCATGACTTAGAGAAAGTTTATGTGTTGGTTGGAAGTGAACTAGAGGCTGCAATTGGCCTTGATCCAAGACTTTGCAAAATTTCCACTTGGTGCATAACTTGAAAATAAGTGATTTTTGGCAACTTTGCATGGCCATAACTTTTGATCCAAGAAGAGTTTGATCATGTTCTTGTACTTTTTGAAAAGGGAAAGATGAGATCTACAACTTTCATGACCAAAGTTTTTCCATTTGAAGCCTTCTTGGATCATGAATCAAGGCTTGAAAAATGACCTAAAATGGTGCATTCCTGAAAAGTCAACTATGCCCAAAAAGTCAACATTTGCAAAAACCCTAAATTCTTGATTTTTATGAACTTCAACCCTCTTCCATGATCAAATAAAGATCATATACACTCAAAATGATGAAGATCACCCATTGGTTGGGTCATTGGGGGCCTCAGATGCCCTGATTTTACACTGACTTGTCTGAAAAGTCAACCCTTGATCAGATGACTTCCCCATGGAATTTCTTCATGAAAATTGATATGCATACTCCCTATACCATATAGAGACCAATGGAAACAAGAAAGACCAAAATTTTTGGGGTTATGGCCTCTGAAACCAAAAACCTAATTTTCAGTCAACTGTGCAGTTCAAACTAGCCCTGCATCCACTCAAACCCTAGTTCTTGTGATTCATCTGCAATTTTGACTTTGAGGAGATGGAATATGATGTAAGAACACACATGGACCCCTTTGAGTTGATTGGTGGCCTTTGGAATGCCTCAAGAAGCTCTGAGGTTGCTCAGATCACAAACCCTAGGTGCAGATGACTTAGAAACTATCCAGTGAATCAAAAATGAGATGTGAAATGATATGATTGTATTTATGCATATGAGGATGATCACAAGCCATGGTGTGAATGGGTGAGGGCAAATTTGGGGTGTTTACACCTGTTTATTGTTGTGTTCCTTAATTGAGTGATTATGTTAGTCTAAGTAGACACAAACCTTTCTTTATATGGTGTCAACCATGTTTCATTCACATACTTACCAAAAAATGTATATCACCACAAACAGTCTCAAAGTGCTTCAAGTGTGCGAGATACTCATTTTCTCTATTAGCATATATGATGTTGTTCCATAGATCCATGACATGCTCATGTCTTTCTAATTTAACATACCCCTTACATTTCATGCTAACATTTTTGGAAATGTGGAATAAACATAATACATGTGTTGAATTTGGAAACACAATTTCAATTGCATTCATCAATGCAAGTTCTTAGTCTGTCACAATAACACTGGGTAGCATTTTCTAGGAAGAAAATAACTCTTTGAGCTTATTCAGTGCCCGTGTGAAATTCTCCTCCGTTTCATGTTCCAAATAGGCAAACCCTACCGAAAACGTCAACTTTATTAACGTAACGCCAACAATCTCAAGCAATGGTAACTGGTACCTATTAGTATTTTATGTACAATCAAAAATCAAAATCAAGTGAAACATATTCAATAACTTCACTGAATCAGGATGTGTCCAGAAGATATCAACAACAACATTTGAGTATTCCCTATTTCTTGTCCAATACGTGTACTTTTCTTTATGAATAAGACTCAACAACATTTTCCTTTCCTTCATTGTGCCTCTCTTGCTCGCATTGTATGTAGCTCTAGGTTTATACACTTAGGTAACACTGGTGAGTTATTTTTGGATCTTGGTCTTTCAATGCAGAAATTATGTACGGTGGAGCAATGTAATACTTCGTCATGTCATTCACAAACGATCTCTCATGATCTTTTAGACGACCCAATATATCATGACCATCTAAATCCTCAAATAGTTTATGATTGTGAAACCCACACTTAACATCCACCCTCCAACCAATACCATTTGGCGCAGATCTCAACCTAAAAGGACATTTCACTTTCATACTATAAATGCCATATGAAGATTTACTACTTTCAGATGAATTTTTTCTTTTATCATTTATTCCTCTCTCACAACCCATAATCAATTTATCCTTCCTACCTCGCTGGCCATTTGCAGTATCAGAACGAACATTCAAAACTATAATACCATGTTGCATGTCAATATGATGTGCCCATGCTAATACTTCAACTCAGTTATGAAATATATGTCGATTACATTACATAAAAAGAATAGTATCAATATCATATAACCCAACGAAAATATTAAATTTGAAACTTGTTACATAGAAAACATACTTTGTTTGTGGTGAAGAACTGTGTGAAATCTCTACATGAATCTGTAGATGACTATGTCGGTTCCAAACTATAAAAATCAAGCATTTTTGAACTAGCAGGTCTGCTATCGGAAATTTCAAGTACATACAAAATTTTCGCTAACAATGGTTAAAACCCATGTTCAAACACCACATCAAAGATTTAATACCTTATAAGGACAAAGAATCCTTGTCGATCCACGTCAACAAAGTTCTAAGAAGGTCTTGTTTTTGAAATCCACCTTCTCCTCTCATGGATTCTCCTAAAAATATGTTCAAAGAACACCTACTAGTCTTTTAAACACACCAACAGTGAACCAATTTGAAGTGGCAAGCTAGTCAAAGCATAAAGGTGAGGTACTCTTCCACAAATATAAGCTCTTCTTGAATATAAAGTGACCAATAATGGCCCAACCGAATATGGTTCCAAAGATAATCACCATATGTAAGAGTCCTTTAATACCATTTTTCTAGGAGATTCAGGTTCACCAGATGCGGGTCTTTAACACCTTGCTCATCCTGCAGGAATCTGACCACTTAACCTAAGAAATATTACAAACTCATTTAACTCCACCTCAAATAAAATTCATCTTAAGTCTAACAATCTTCTACCACACCCTAACAAGAATCTTGAACAAGGAAATATAAACTATAGGAATTGGACTTAGGACCTAGTTTAAAAACACCACCATCCATCCCAGTCTAACTTATCTATTACACTAACATTTAAGCCTATTGAAAAATAAAAAAGATCAAGGCTTCCCACATTGCCTCTAAATGAATGTTATCCCACACTAGAAGGCAAAAATACCTAAAAGGGAAATTCCCTAACTTATAATTCAATAAACCCTCAGTCATTCTTTAGAAGTATGAAGCAACAACAATGCCTATGAGACTACCTGTTGATAAAATGATTCAAATATCCAAAGGTAATTCAAAGCATTGAAGGAATCCTTTAGGAGTACAAATATTTTTTATTGTAGCCTCACCCAAATAAAGATGAGAGACAACTAGATTAGAGGACCCAACACAAAATCTAGTGAAAGCCCAAATCAAAATTGTGGTCATTAAACCCCTTTAATAGTAAGAGAAAGAGGAAGGGGTTTATGAGAAATCAGTTAGGAGATTAATAAGTAAAATTGTCTCAAATTTTCACCCAAATCATATCTGAAAAATCTAGAATTCAATTTAAATGTATAAGCAACAAATTTTACATCAAATAATATCAATATAAAAATCAAATATTCATGTTTTCTTCATCAATTCAACATATAGCATATGAACATCAACAATCTAATTTTCAACATAGATTCATACGAATTTTGCATCAATGAAAATGAAATCAGCATCAACAACACAAAATCAGAATCTATCATTAATATAATCATAGAGGTTTTGCACAAACCTCACATAATTCAATCAAAACATCATAACAGAGGAAATGGTCAAACATATATTCACTATCCCTGAGCTTAAACACCCATTATGAAATAATATCTCACCCCCTACCTTGATAAGTTGAAACCTTCAAGCTCTTAGTGATGGAAGTTCCTATTCTAGGATTTGCTTCAACTCTTCTATTTTTGCTATACCGACACACTCTCTAAACTCCTCTTGGCCTTAAATAGAAAAATTTGTTTTATTTTTATTTTACTAATTCTGAGTAATTTCCATTATCTTAATAAATACCATAATTTTAACAACAAACGTCATCATTTGATCCTCTCATAACATACCCAAGACAACTCAAACCAAACCAGATTAAACATGTGAATATTGTCACGAAACTAGTAAAAAAGTTAATAAATATACATAGAGTGATAAAATCCAACATGATTTCTCACTTGAATCATCTCCTCCTGACATATTGGAGGCATATCTAATAGAAAATATCAATCAAGAAAACAAAAATGAGGAGTTGAGGCATACAAAAGAGTATTGGATTAAATTCCTATCACTCAAGACCAAAACTTTAAGATTCTAAAAATAGAAGGTTTAGCACTAACACATGAAACAATTGTTAAGGAGAAACTGAAACCTTTACCACCAGATTTTGTGAATAAACCCTCTTATAAAAACTTTTCCTCACCTAACATTAAAATTGTTAAATTTCTCTATTTTTGACATCTTGCTAAATTTTGTTAAATTTGAAATTTGACTATGTACATTTGTACAGAAAAATTAAAAACGATATTTTCACATAAAAGTGAAACGTAAAGTTAAAAAAAATGTTTTACGATTTGTTCTTATTTTATCGCATAGTGTCTTCCAATTAACTTTATTTCTACTAGAATTTTACTTGTAACATCTATTTCTACCTATTTTCAAATTAAAACATAAATGGTGTAGTTGGTATTATAATTTTTATTTTATTTTGTGTGTTGTGTTCTTGAGTTGTAAAATATATGGTTAATTATATGAAATCCCCCTACCATTAGGACGAGATTTGTTACTCCCTCCTGAATTTTTTTTATGAAGTCCCCTTTATAAAACCAAAAACCATATTTTACCACACCCTTTTACTACACATGCTATTTGGGCCTGAATTAATTGCTGATTGTGCAATACAATTGGTTATGTGGCCAGAATCTCTTCAACTCTTGTTCATTCTTCCCATTCACCAATTCCCAAAAACTCGGATTCTCGTAAATTCTTCTCTTCCCACACTTCCTCTCAAAATCTCAACTTTTCAACACCCAAAAAAATTTTCAACGACCCATTTATCTCACATTCATAATCTAGTAATATTTTTTGGAACTCAGCTTTTGAAAATAAGAACGAGAGTTTTTACGGAAGTAACAAAAACCGTGTTGTTGCGACTCAAAAGATACACTGAGTGGTAAAGAACCTGAAATGATGTCCAACGACTCAAAAGACAACATGCCGAGTAACAACAACATCGAAAGTGGAACCCAATAACATAGGAAAAGTGATTGTGACTTGTAGCGATAATGAAAGTTGACGAAACAAAAATTTGATTCTGAAACCAATTTATTCAATGGTGACAGTACCAACACCACTATATGTGAATCTAAAACTTAATAATTACCTTATTGGATCCATTGTAAGATCGAAATCAACTGCGATTTCACCAACAATTATCAATGATGTCTTTGAATGTAAGTCAGGACCTAGAGTGAATTCAGATCGAAATGCTACTATAAGGTCAACGCATCTCTAAATTTTAGAACACGACTGGATAGAATCAAGAACACTCTCGAATTGGAATCCTAGAAATTAGGGAAAATGCCGCAAACCAAAAATTGCAATAAAACATAATCACAAATTCAAACTAAGAAGAAAAAAATGTTCTTGATTTTAGATAATGACACATTATCTGTTTTTACAGTGTTGTGAATCAGATACCTTATAAACAAAATATAATTGGTTCCTTGATCAGTCAAGAAACCCTCAAGGGTTAAGGTTTAGAGTAACTAAAGATAATAACAAGGATTGGTTATAAACTGCTATTCTTTCCTTTATCTTGAAACAAGATTACAAGTATACAAGAATAACAAATAACCTCTCTCACTTTTGAATTAGGGTTTTATCTTCATATTTTCCCTTATTCTAAAAGATGAGAGACTAATATGCTATTTATAAGAAAACTAACTTACTAATCTAATGGGTTTTTTTAACAATTACCCATTACAAGCTAAGTTAGGGTACAAGTTAACTTAAACAATTGGATCCATAATACAAGGCCCAATTAAACAACACGTGAGTGGACTTCAACGACATGCTAAACCTAGAGTTCGTTCCAATATCTCACAAATATCCACCTTGGAAAAAACTCTATAACAACAAGAAAACAAACTAGTTTTCACCATCCATGGCTTTCATCCATTCAGTTTTATTTTGAATTCTCATATCTTCCTTATAGTCTCTAGGTTCTTCGTCTAGAACCTCACTTGTAGAGATTAAGGCATAAGCTATAAGATCTACATAACCAAGTCTCTGAGGTGGCTTGATGATTATTCTCGACATGTATCTTTCCAGCAGGTAGTCATTACGAGTTTCCTCATCTTCGACAACAGTTTCTGCTTCTTCTTCTTTAACTTCACCTGGGTTATGCAATTCAACATCACTATGCTTCACCTCAACAAAAATCTCTTCCTGTTCCAGCTCTTCTTCAACATCATCAGTTTTCTTAAAAGCCATCTCAGCTTCATTGAAAACTACATCTCGACTGGTGATACTCCTCTTGTGACCTAGCTCTAGGTACCATAACTTATAAGCTTTGACTCATTTAAGGTATCCCATGAACATGCATTTCAGAGCTCTAGGTTCGACCTTGTCTTGCCTAATGTGAGCATAGGCTACACAGACAAATACTCTTAGTTTGTCGAGATCTAGTGGATGTCCCGACCAAACTTCTTCAGGTGTCTTTATATCTAACGCAGTCGAAGGACATTTATTTATCAGATATGTTGTTGTTGAAATAGCCTCAACCCAAAACACCTCAGCTAGACTATTTTGTTAGGAGTACCTTGCTTTAGTCTTATGCCTTGCAATCCCATACTCGACACAGTAACTGTCGAAAGCTTCATTGCAGAATTCGAGACAATTATCAGTTCTCAACCTATTGACCTTTTTGTCAGTTTGAGTTTCAACCATAACCTTCAAACTCTTGAAATTCTTAAAATTTTCATCCTTCGTCTTCTGAATGAATACCCATAACTTTCTGGAATAATCATTAACTATGGATAGAAAATACCTTGCACCTCAATGTGAAGGATTCCTTGCAGGGCCCCAAAGATCAACATGGATGTAATCAAGGAATCCATGCATTCTTTGTTTACCTTTGTTAAACTTCACCCTACATGATTTGCCGAATATACAAGGTTCATAAAACTCCAACTTCTCGACTTTGTCACCACCTAGCAGGTTCTATTTCCCCAATTCGACCAAACCTTTCTTGCTTACATGGCCCAATATTATGTGCCATAATTTTGTCTTCGACAACATTTTCATGGATACATCATTTGTCGAACCACTTACAACTTCAGCCTCAAGGGTATACAAGCCTTGTTTTTTCACGCTTCTCAAGACTTCCTTCAACCCCTTCATGACTCTTGGAATACTTTTCTCTCCTTGAAAAGCATATCCCTTGTCGAATTCACCAAGAGAAATCAAATTTCTCTTCAAGCCAGGTACATACCTAACTTTAGTCAATAACCTTATTGACTCATCATGGAGCTTGAAACTTATAGATCCAATACCTGCAGTTTTGCAAGCTTTGTTGTTTCCTAGCAGCACCAATCCACCATCTTGATAACATAGCTCCTCGAACAAATCTTTGTTTGGAGTCATGTGCCAAGTGCAACCTGAATCCATAATCCACTATTCTCTTGAGTCGTTGCTTGAAACCACGAGAGCATCAAATGATTCTAAATCATCTTGAACAATGGCCGCGTTGCCATTATCCTTACCTTCATGATCTTTCAGACGTTCAGGGCACACCTTTCAAATGTGATCCTCCTTCTTACAGTGATAGCATCGAACACCAGATGCTTCACCACTATAAGACTTCTGCTAACTTTTTCCCTTCTTCTTGTCGAACTTACCATCCTTTCGCAAGAATTTCTCCTTAATGGCCAAACCTTCACCAACCATCGAAGGTTTATGCTCCTTTCGTTCGTTCAAGTCCTTAGATTACAAGGCATATTGAATATCTTCAAAGGTCAGGGACTCTCTTCCATTCAAAAAGGTTTCTTTGAAGTGAGCATGTGTTATGGGCAAAACGCATAACAACAACAACGATTGATCTTCATCATCAATATTTTCAAGATCAAGAATCATCTTGTTAAACATATCCAACTACTCAGCCAACACTTTGTCTTCACTCTTCGAATGAATACAAGGCTTGCTTCAGGTAGAGTCGACTCACCAACAATTTGGTCATGTATAAACCTTCCAGTTTCAACCATAACCCTGACGTTGTCATCTCCTTTGATACCTGTCGAAGAACCTTATCACCAAGGCTCAACAACATTGTGATGTGTGCTTTCTCAATCATGATCGTCTTTTCAGCTGCTATCAACGCAACATTCATGGCCGTCACTCCCTTCAACGCTTCCAAACAACCCTGCTAAACAAGTAGGGCTTTCATCTTCAAGAGCCACATACCGAAATCGTTCACTCCAGTGAAATTTTCAGTCTCATACTTTGTTGAAGGCATCTTCTCCACGCTCACCGCACCAATTTGTTGTGAATCAGATACCTTAGAAACAAAATATAATTGGTTTCTTGATCAGTCAAGAAACCCATAAAGGTTAAGGTTTAAGGTAACTAAAAATAACAACATGGATTGGTTATAAACTGATATTCTTTCCTTTCTCTTGAAACAAGATTACATGTATACAAGAATAACAAATAACCTCTCTCACTTTTGAATTAGGGTTTTATCTTCCTATTTTTCCTTATTCTAAAAGATGAGAGACTTGTATGTTATTTATAAGAAAACTAACATACTAATCTAATGGGCTTTTTAACAATTACCCATTACAATTTAACTTAGGGTACAAGTTAACTTAAAAAATTGGATCCATAATACAAGTCTCAATTAAACAACAGTATGTGAGCGGACTTCGACGACATGCTAGACATAGAGTTTGTTCCAATATTTCACATACAGTCAGCAAGTCACAAGTACATTTAAAATGGCATGTAACCAATTACAACAAGCCCAAACAGCAAAACCAATAAGATGGTGTGGTAAAAGTTGATTTTTTATTTATGATGGGGCATTAAAAAATATTCTTCAGGGGACAAAATCAAATCTCGCTCTAATGGCATGGGGTAACATATAATTAACCCTAAAATATAAAAGAAAAGAATAAAGACAGTAAAAGATGATTGCATTTACTAAGTAGAGTAAACTATCACCTGCTTATTCAATCCAACAGTCAATTGATCCTCAATGCCTAGAAAAAATTATACTAAATAAATATATATCAAGTAGAGTAAATGGAGTAAACCTCAGACAAATATCATTCCTAAAAGTTGATTGGTCCCAAAAAGGTATACAAGACTCATAGAAAAACATATTTAAATTATATTTTACTGACTTTGCACTCTATCATGGCATGAAAAGGTATAGAAGACTCATGGAAAAACATACTTCCAACCCATAATTATTCACTTTTTAGTTGCACATCGTATTTTACAATATTTAAAAACATTCATGCTTAAGGATTGTTTTATCCTTCCAATTTGAATTACTTCTTTCTAGTTTTGTAGATTGTGCTTAGGCCACATGTCCAACTTCAAGAAGATTAATTACATGTTTTGCAATCTATATACAGAGATCACACTGAGGGTGAGAAAAATGCACAAGAATGAGGGATTGAATTGTGTATGCCAAAAATATGTTTTACTTCTGAAACTGAAGCTTCAGAATCTGAACCACGTTCAAATTCTAATATCATATCAAGTAATAACAGTGGAAATAAGTGTTCATAAGTAAATGCAAACAACACATAAATATTATTCTTGTTCCTCTCCTCAAATGAGAGTAGTCCAGTCTCCTTGCCTCAACAAGAGTTTTTCACTATAACCAAACATATTACAATTGCATAAGCACACTTGCAAGAGACTTCAATGTTGAATCAAACTAGAAAGAGACTTTTACTAAAGCAACCTGGCAATAGACTTTTACTATGCAAGAAAGCGACTTCCTCTACTTTAAACAAATAGTTTAGTAGAAAAGGTAACTACTATACTTTGATACACAATCAAAAGTATAACAGTTGTGCAACAATCACAAATGTTTTCAACCTTTCTAAGATTCTAAGATAATCTAAGATAAGAAATCTTAAGATCTTATGTTATAAAAGTTACAAAAAATAATAGCTCAGAGTTATGCCAAGATCTTTCAATGCGTTGTGATGTTGTAACCTTCCTTCAAGTCTTCGACTTCCTTTTATAGAGGTAGAGAGATTCGTTGGAGGTATGAACAACAACAAACTTAGTGAAGAATTATGCTAAAAGAGACGTTGGAGACTAGCACCTGGATGGAGACATTGTCCAATAGATAATGTCATTGTTCACGACTTCTTTCAAAGTACTAGATATCTACCAAAAGGTAGAACAAATTGAAGATGTCACATCATCATCCCTTGAGTCTTGCAAAATCAAAGTCTAATTGACTCTTGTCAAGAAATTTGTCGCTTTGACAAGAGTAATCAGTTTTGGTGTAGAGTACGGATCAAAGGCTGAGTTGTCACCAGAGGCTGAAACAACATACCAAAGTTTGAGCCTTCAGATGTTGATGAACACGTTCAGAGTTACCAGATTCTGATCATCTAGAATCTGAGTAACATTGTTTCTTCACTTATAATTTCAACACGATTAATTCATGATGAATTTTTAGCTTGTGATCATGCACACTTAAACATATGTTAAACATATGTTAGTATAATCATTTGTTCTCTAAATATTTTGTTATCATCAAAACTCAAGGAATATGATCAATCTTATTCCAACACCCACATCTCTCAAAAATAAATAAATAAAAACTGACAAATGTTTCCGGATCAAATTTATAAGCAAAATATCATTCATTAAGCAATCTCATATAAGTATAATGGCTACATTATATCTTCCAAGACCTCCACATAGACTTCGCCAAATCAACTTCTAGCTGACAATATATTTCATGTTTAATCGACTCACAACGAATATCCAAACACATAGAGATTCGTTATCATATCATCAAAGAAAAATTGGAAAAACATCTCATCAACTATTCTCAGTCTCTTCCTATACTAAAATTGCTAATGTCCATACTAAAATGCTACAAAAATCCAATATTTGTTTCTATTGGGTATATGTTAGTTAAACATCTATCTAGATTAGTTAGGCAATTATGTGAGTGAGTTAGTCAATTAACTTTAAAAGTTCAATCAAACTTTAACACACTCGTTTATAATATGTATTCATTATTAGCCTAACTTTATTTATCTAATTTCTCAATTGGAAGTTTTTTTTTTAAAACTAAATCACCTTTCAAACTACTCCCAAGTCCCAGTTAGGAACAATCATGTTTTGTGGTTAAGTTATAGTGCGTTTCACATTTAAGTCAAAAATTTCGATGTCACATCACGTGCTACAAATGCATTAAACTTTTTTTTTTTTTTGCATCCTTGATTCTCCACCACGATTACCGTTTGTAGCATCGTTGAAAAGATAAGAAAACTATACCAAACTTTTAACGTTTAAAATAATAACAATTGGGACCTCAATTTGATGTTTATAGTTAGGTTGTTGAAAAACAAAACTTAAACAAAGACTAGTACTATAACAAATGGCAACTATGCTTGTTCTAACCCTACCGAAAATAACATTTACATAATAACTGAGATTTATTTAAAGGATCTATCTATACTTATCTATTAGAAGTTTGACTTTATAATCTTAGAGGAAAATAATTTAATTTCATATAAAATAGTTGTAAAATAATTATAAGGGTTACTATTTTTTTTCTTTCAATTTTTAAAATAAAATTGTATTTGTCAAACGTACAAATGTGTAATAATTTCTAGTGATTAAGGGTTGTTAGAGGTTTTAAGATTTGTTGTGAGGTTGAGAGTTAGTTCACGCGGGGATGAGAAGTTTTGTATGTGTGTATTTTTATATTTGAGTTAGATCTTCCCACCCAATCCCAACAATAATGTTGAAGTATTTATCGCCATGTTAGGCTTTGATCCAAGACCTCTTTGGGAATAGCAACCTCCTAGGAAATGGGCAGTTGATTCCTTGATATTCAAGCAATGTGGTTTACTCCCATGACTCCTTATGTGTCATTGTGGACCAAACACAAATCATTCACATGGTCGCATGATATGGACGAAATATGGGCGACATATTTGAAGAAGGTGTGTCTTATCCCACAAACAGGCGCTCGAACCATAAAAGGGATGACATGCAAAACACATAGCCCCATCATGCCCTCTGAGGTTCCTTCCAATTATGCCACATCACAGTCCCTCAAGTATGAGGGCTTACTCCCATGACTCCTTATGTGTCATTGTGGACCAAACACAAATCATTCACATGGTCGCATGATATGGACGAAATATGGGCGACATATTTGAAGAAGGTGTGTCTTATCCCACAAACAGGCGCTCGAACCATAAAAGGGATGACATGCAAAACACATAGCCCCATCATGCCCTCTGAGGTTCCTTCCAATTATGCCACATCACAGTCCCTCAAGTATGAGGGCTTACAAAGACCAGAGTGTTTTAGTTTCATATCTCACCCCTTAACATTTCAAAGCAGCTAGCCTTATCAAAGTTTTATGGGTGACCCTAGTTTTTTTTCCGACAAGAGTTAATTAAGTCCCTTCCAGCGAGACTAGTTAGTTTAGCCCCCAAGACGAGACTGAGTTGGGTCTTTCTGACGAGACTTAGTTGAGTCACTCAGGTGAGACTTAGTATAGCCTTCCTTACGAGTTTTAATTGAGTCTCTCAGGTGAGACTTAGTTGAGTCCCTCAAGTGAGACATAGTTGAGTCCCTCAGTCGAGAAATAGTTAAGTTTTCGTGACGAGATTTAGTTGAGTCTCTTAGGAAAGAGTTAGTTGAGTCTTTTTGATGAGACTTAGTTGAGTCTTTAAGGCAATACTTATTTGATTCTTCCTGACGAGACTTAGTTGAATCTTCCTGACAAGACTTAGTTGAGTCCCTCAGAAGAGAATTAATTTAGTTACTCAAGAAAGACTTAATTGAGTCTTCCTAAAGATACTTAGTTGAGTCCCTCAGACAAGACTTAGTCGAGTCTTCCTGACGATACTTAGTTGAGTCTTCTTGAACAGACTTAGTTGAGTCCCTCAGGCGAGACGTATTTGAGTCCCTCAGACAAGACTTAGTTAAGTCCCTCAGGTGAGACTTAGTTGCACAAACCTCACATAATTAAATAAAATAAGTCACTGGGTATTACATCCTATAATGCACAATGTTTTGCTGAAGTATTGATTATTAAATTATCTCTTTAATGTTTCAAACTCTATTGAAAACAGACTCATGGTTTTGGGTTTTATATTATTCTAGAAAAAAAAGAAAACAGAAACATAATTATTTGCCTATAGGGGTGGCACTCGCCACACAATGTTTAGGTGGCACCCGCCACCTATGCCAAAAGTGGCACCTGCCACAAATAAAACTACAAAGTGGCACAGACCACATATAAGAAGTGGGAGCCACCACCTATTCTTCATAGTGGCACAAGCCACACTCACCATATGTGGCGTAAGCCGCCTTCCCTTAAGGGTGGCACTCGCCACCCATTTCCTTCAATAGGGTGGCACTCGCCACCCCTTCTACGGGGTTCTCCTCAATTCAATTTCGTGTATCACTATTACGTGTTTCATAATTTTAATAGTAATCATCAATATGTTCACGAATAATGTCCCAATTTCCTACCCATTCTAATCATCAGACTCTTCTGATATTCATCATTTGTTCAAACCCTAAACAACCTACAATAATCTATTACCTAAATAAGGTATAATAATAACAATTACATGCCCCTTACCTCTTGATTATTGCTGGTAAATTTCTCCTCTATGGGTTCTCTGAATCCTCTGTTTCTTCTTAAAACCCTAACTCTTGGTTTTGTCTCTCTGTTTCCTCTTCTTCAGCAAATGTAACAAAGAAAAATTCAGCAAACCCCTACATGTTTGTATAACCCTTGTAACTCCAATGTGATATTCCAAATATACCCTTGTCGCTCCCGGGATTTTCATCCTAGTACAAACGCGAAAGTGGCGCGGAAAGGTAGAGTCGTCAGCCAGACATTTTTATCCCGAATGAATGGGAAAGGTAATGTTGCACAAACCTGAGGAAGAAGGAAAGGACAAGGTCCTGCGAACCAAAGATCTGAGTTCGGGAGTCGGTTACGAACTGGGAAGGTATTAGCACCCCAGATCGTCCGCCGTACCCGACGGGATCCACGCTTGCTTGTTTGTTTCAAAGGGTGAGAAGAATAACTGCTGCTGAATAAAACCGCTAACTGGAAATTGGAAATGGGAAATGAGAAAGGAGCTGAAAAAAGAAAATGGAAAGAAAGAGGGAAATGTAGGGAAAATAAAGAATGTGCTCGAACGGGCCCTACCCCGCTGCCTACGTACCTCATCGGGATAATGAGGATCAGAGTCGACGTAGTTCGCCTAACCTAGGCGGGAACTATTTGTTTGTGTTTTTTATGCTGGAACTGCGTATGTCTATGCTCAGGTGTTGCAGGCTCGTCTGGTACGAGTGCGTTTATCGTCTTGCGAATGAGACAAGTCGTCGCGAGTTCGCGTTGTGAGTGAATGAGATGAGAAAGAGAAGTTCCCGCAGGATAGTCGCTTGTTATTTGTTTTTGTCTTTTAAAAGAAGTGTTTTGAATTTGTTTGTGAACGGTCTTGTACTAAGACCTATCCATCGCGGTGAATATTTATACCTCGCCCCGAAACAGGACGCATATAAACACTCTGCAACAAAGTCTCGTTTCGTACAAGAAAGTTCGATTTTTATTAAGTGTTTTAATGCTTTTCTTTATGAGATGAGAAAGAAAGACTCAAGTTGCAAAAAGGACAAACTAAGGGGACTAAGACACAACCCTAATTTTATTTGTTTATTTACAAGAGAGGTCCTATGGTTAATGAGGTATTCTAATCCTAAGGAAGAAAAGGAAAAGAAGAAAAGAGAGCTTAGAAACTAACTTACTTCCTAAGGAAGTTAAGTTGTCTCTAAAGAAAGGGAAAGCCTAAAAGCAAAGCACAAAGTGCTAAGGCAAACACAATTAAAATGCATAAGAGATAGGAATGAAGTAATGCTTACCTCAATCTTCCCCCCTACAAAACAAAAGTTAGCATGACAATGCATATTGAAAGTAAAATCAAAGCATAAAAGCGATTAAGTACCATAAACGTCCTAGAATGGAACTAGGGTTCAAAATAAGACCTAAGTCTAAAGGTGAAGGTACCTAAAGGTTACATGACTTCTAAAATCAGTAGCTACATGATATAGATCCCTTAGGATGCTAGAATACCCCACAAGATCAAACTATGTCAAACTATGTACAAAAAGTTCACCTAAGTTCACATAAATGCAAATTAGGGTTTATGGATGAAGTATGAATGCGTATGGCTTACAAGCATGAATTAGTACATGAAATGAACATCAAATTCAGTAGTGAATGCTCATGAATATGTGTGAATGAATATACAATCATGGATGCAATGGTTTAGGCATATGGAGCAATGAGAAGAAGATATGAGAAGAAACGAACAAAAATCGCATAAGATCGCCCATGATGAAAGTTAAGGAAGAATGGCATGTGAATATGAATGAAATGATTATGGGTCAGTAGCATACAAGGTATGAGATGCACTTAGAATTCATGAATAGGCATTAATTATTTCCACATAATTAATGTTATTATTTAGAGGAGAAGAGAAATGAGTTTAGGTTGAGATTAGTTCACATAAGTATGCACTTTAAAGCACCAAAACAAACCAAATGAGTATGGTCCAAAAAATGACCTATGACTGGAATTAAAGACATAAAAATGACCTATAATAAACTCCTAAAAGCTATCAAAAATCCCCTCAAGAAAATGGCATGAATGCCTTCTTAACATTTAGGTTATGCAACACATAAACACATGAATCAACCTAGGATCTAGGTGACATGGAAAAATAGAAAAAAGGCTTAAAATATTATGAAATTAAATCCCTGGAATAACATAGTCATTATCTTACATTGTCTAAAAGGATTCCACAAAATTATGCACCAAAGTGCCAAAACAATTCCTTGATTAGCAAGGTAGCAAGGCATGATCGCCGAAAAACAACTCCACAAAGTGGATCAAAAAGGGCATCTAAAATTATGAAAAAAAATGTCTAATGAGCATCAAAATGTCACAAATTACAGTGAATAACCACACACAAAAAATAGGTCTCACACCTATGGGGAAAAATCATTTTCGGTCCCTTATGTCAAAACACTTCTTTTTGGGACAGCTTGTGATCTAAAACCCAAATTAATTATTAAAACAACCCAAATCTGGAAACAAAAATTATGAAAAATTAATTAAGAGGATGAGGATCACTCATGAATTTTTCCAGAATTTTATCACACCTAAAACTATTTTTAATAATTGCGACGAAACGGGCAAAAAAGTGGATTTTAAGGGAAAGTGAAAGGAATCGAATTCTCTAATCCGTAACCTAATCCCTAAACTCCGAAATCGACACATGTCAATATATATCACAAATAAATCCAATGCCTCAGGTGGGAGGGCTCAGTATGCACCTTAAGTTATATGATCCTAAGTCGCATACAACTAGAATGATGCATTAAAGTAGAGAATCGAGATTACTTACTTGGTCGAAGTGCCGATTCTTTCACATAAAAGAAATCCAAAAAAACATCAAGCCAAGCCTTGTAATCTCCCATGAGCAAAATAAATGCTCATCTTCCATAATTTCTTTGTGAAGATCCTCCATAATCGAAACAAAAACAACGACACAAAATATCATTTGAATCCAAAGGTATCCCACAAATAAAGTGGAATACCAACCAAACGACCGTCGTTAAGATCTTTGCGAGAACCTTGCATGAACTCAACAAACGCATTAGAAACAAAAAAGAGGTGCAACCGGAAGTCGCACCTATGCCTCACAACTCCAAATCAAGTAGAAATATGAATATACGAGTCATGGACATGCATTGAAATTTACGTTTCAAAACGGGGCAACACTTATGCTCTAACATAAACAACATGCAAACTCAAACCGGAATCGAACAAATTTACATGCAATGAATGACAAATGATCAACAAACATAAGTACAAGTCAAAACAAGATCAATGCATCAAAATCGCACCAAACCGAACTTAAAAAGCCTTAAAACGAAAAAATGCGTCAAAAATCACCGACTCGGAATTGAACGAAAATCGCATGGTAACTTGCAAATGTGCCAACAGATTCAAATATGCAATCGGATTTTGAAAATTCCGCTCGGAAGTGGTACTTTTTGGCCGATTTTATCGGCTGGCAGTAGTGAAATAGCCGAAAAAAATTGTCCGAAATCGACTAAAAAGTTCACCAATGGCTCCGAAATAATCAACAAAGTCAATTTACACTATTCACATTCTCAAAAACGCGCTACGGTTAGGAAGTTATGACCAAAACATATTCTCGACACGCGACACATGAACAACATCAACAATTAAGCCTCAACCTATCCTATTTCAAATTTGCACATTGAAACAAGCATGAATTTAAAAGTCAAGCACTTCAATCAATATCAAGTTATAATAATTAGCTCTCTTAGGAATTTTGTCAAACACCTAACATTCACCGATTATTCTATGTCAACTTTACCAAGCCTTTTCAATCATGCACCACAACAATTATTAGGATAAATTAATCAAGAATCAATCAATAATCAAATCATGAATCAATGCACATAATCTCCACAAGATTAATTCAACTTCAAAATTCAATTCAAGAAACAATTCAACAATTATTCATGAATTAAAGTTTAAGAAGCTTACCGAATGAAGAATCGACGAAGAAATTGCGAATCCGAAGGAAGTGAGACGCGATCATGAACGGAGGAGAGGAGGAGAGGCCGCGCGGCTGCCGGTGGCGGAAGATGGTGGTCTTACGGTGGTGAAGTTGACCGGAGGTGGTGGTTCGTGGCGGCTCGGCTACCGGAAGCTTGATCGGAATTGTTGTGTTCTTGAGTTCTTGATGAAGTTGTTGTTGTGTTCTTGAGAAAGAATTGAGAGAATGAACTTTGATCCTTTAGAGAGAGTTTGGGAGAGTTTTTTGGTGTTTGTAAATTATGATTGAAGTTATGAGACAAATTGTGGGTCAAAAGAATATATAGTGGAGTGTAAAATGAAAGGCAAAAGGTAGAATTTCGGCTTAAGTGAAAATAACAATATCTTCGGCAAGAAATTTCGACTCTGAACCTTCCACAACATCGTCCGCCTCTGAATCACGGTTGCAATGCAAAAATAACGAACGTCATACGATCAAAATCGAGTGCGATCGATACGTTTAAGCTGCAAGACGTCACTGAATAAGTTGTTTTTTCGGCTTATTTGGTGTCCGCTACTCGAAAATGTGACGAGGTCAACCTCTTCGGAGCATAATCTCGACTCGACTTTGTCAGTAAAGTTGTAGATCTATGAGTCAGTGACCTGGTGTTAAAATCTAAGCTCAACCGGACAAACGACGAGGGAGATATGAATTTTCTCGTGAAACCACTTTCAGCCTTTTTCTTCGGTTCAACACTTCAGTTTTGTGAAATAAACCAAAACGATAATCTTTGGAGCACCGTTCAAACTCGCATTTGTCTTTGAACTTGAAGAGGATAAAATTTTTGAACCAACGCTTCAAGAACGGGTGAAATCCGATGAAAATTGACCGAGTTATGAATTTTACAAAATCTGACAGACAATGCAGTGCATCAAAGAACCTTATTGGTAATTCGCATTTTCGAGATCCTTCCGCTTGGACCGAACCAAAACTGAATTCACATAATGAAGATAACATCTAAACGGAATTTTAGGCACCGAAACGACATCAATTCGATAAATGATCAAAGAGTTATGAATTTTTTAGTGTTCAAAACTCACCGGTTCAGCACTGTTTTTCACTACGTCGACTCTAAAGACTCGCACATTCTGAGATCTTCTTCAAAGAATTAGTTCTCGGCAAAAACCCAAAAGTTGGAAAGGATATCAAGACGGAACTTTTGGCATATGAATCTCTCATACATGTTGACCCAATAAGAAGTTACAAACTCTTGAATACCGCTAGCACAGTTAATCGGCGAAACCGAAATTTCAGAAACAAATAAATCCCGCCATTTTCCTTGATGAATTGGCCTCCGAGCCGAACACAAAAGTTGTAGAGAATAATGAAACGGTCTAAACTATTGAGTTTCAAGCCAAAATGAGTTTCCGAGCATAAGTTACAACTTTTGCAAACTGCACCATAAAACTGATATTCAGCTTAAACTCCTCTGAATCAACCGAGAACTTTTGGCTTCTTCTGAGATTATTGTGCACGTGCCGCATGAAGAAATAAAGGCCAGTCGCAACCTGTGAAAGCTCAAATGGAGATGTATGTTCATGTATATTTATGATGCAATTGTGATCTAAATGCAATGCAATGTATGAAAGGATATGCTAAATGGCATGAAAATGAGAGGGCAAATTTTGAGGTATTACAACCCTCACTTATTCCTCACACATTACCACAATACCCTTATGCTCATATTCATCCTATTTTTCTCTAATTAACTTAATTCTAAATTCTTTAATTTGTAACATTCTAAAGAATTTTCTAATTTTCTAAGATACTCAATAATTCCTAAAAATCATCATTTCGTCACATATTTGAACTCAACCCGTCACCGACTCAAAGGTTCGATATAGATTCATATAATTCATACAAATTAATTAAATAATTAATTAATCTAGAAATCGGGGTGTTACAACTCTCTCCCACTTAGAATATTTTCGTCCTCAAAAATTTACCTGAAGCAAATATAGTCGGATATGACTCCCTCATCTGAGCTTCACGCTCCCAAGTCCAACTTTCACCAGCTGATCCACCCCAAAATACTTTCACTAAGGCAATCTTTTTGCCTCACAATTGCTTCATCTCTCGACCATCTATCTGCACCGGAAATGCTTCAACAATCTGATTGTCTCTTACCTATACATCATCCATTTTAATAATATGCGATGGATCCGATATATACTTCCTCAGCTGCGAAACATGAAATACATCATGCAAATTTGCAAGCGACGGTGGCAACGCAATCCAGTAAGCTACCTTTCCAATTCTCTATGAAATCTGATATGGTCCAAAAAATGTGGAGTGAGATTTCTCAACCTCAAAGCACGTCTGACAACTGTTACCGGAGTAACACTCAAAAACACATGATCTCCTTGTGTTTTCCTTCTTTTATCATGATAACTCTTCTGGCGACTCTATGAAGCTTTCATCCTCTCTTGTATCATCTTAATCTTTGCAGTTGTGTCTTGCATAATCTTAAGTCCAAACACAACATTCCCGCCTGATTCATACCAACACAATGGAGTTCTACACCTCCTACCATACAACGCTTCATATGGTGTCATTCCAATACTAGCGTGAAAAATGTTGTTGTAGGTAAACTCGATCAATAGCAAATGATTGTCCCACGATCCTCCATGGTCCAACACATTCTCCTTCAATAAATCCTCTAAAGATTGGATAGTCCTCATTGTTTGACTTTCCGTCTGCGGAGATATGCGGAACTCATCCTCAACTTAGTACCCAAAGCCTCTAGCAAACTTTTCCAAAACCTCGACGTAAACCTCAGATCTCTATCTGACACAATACTATAAGGTGTCCTATGTAATCTTACAGTTTCCTCAATGTACAACTCAACCAACTTCTGCATGGAGTGATTAATCTTCATCGGTAATAAATGAGCCGACTTAGTTAATCTATCCACAATCACCCAAATCGAATCACTCCCTTTCACAGTCCTCGGTAATCCTGACATAAAATCTATGGAAATACTATCCCACATCCACTATGGGATGTTCAACGATTGCATCATTCCTAATGGCCTCTGATGTTCAATCTTTGACTTCTGACAAGTCAAGCATGCATACACAAATTCAGCAATATCCTTCTTCATACACGACCACCAAAACAACTTTCACAAATCCTAATAGATCTTTGTAGCATTAGGATGGATACTCAATCCATTCTGATGCCCTTCCTCAATAATATGCTTTTTCATCTCAGGAATATCCGAAATACACACTTTGTCTCTGAACCTCAACATATCATTTTCATCAATACGAAATTCACCTTCATTACCTTGGTTAACTTAGGTCAACTGATCAACCATCCTCAAGTCAGATTTATGCCCCTCTCGAATTTCTTCCATAATACTACTTGTCAATTTCAACATCCCCAACTTCACACTAATAGGTGTTTCTTTATACACTAAACTCATATCTCTGAATTTCTCAATCATTTCTAATTCTCTCACCATAAGCATCGACATGTGGAAGGACTTCCTAAACAATGCATCGACTACCACATATGTTTTACCAGGATGGTAATTCAAATCAAAATCATAGTCTTTCAGAAGTTCCAGCCATCTCATCTGTCTCATATTCATCTCTTTCTGATCGAACAAATACTTCAGACTCTTATGATCACTAAACACTTCAAATTTAGAGCCAAAAAGATAGTGTCTCCAAAGCTTTAACACGAACACCATGGCCGCCAATTCTAAGTCATGTGTGGGATAATTTCTTTCAATAACCCTCAGTTTTCTGGAAGCATAAGCGACAACCTGACCATTCTACATTAATACCCCACCAAGGCTCATCTTTGACACATCACAATATACCATAAAATATTCACTCAGATTTGGCAAAATCAACATCGGAGTTTTCGTCAACTTCTTTTTCAATTCCATAAAACTTTCCTCACACGCAACATCCCACACATAGGCTTGCCCCTTTCGAGTCAACTGAGTCAAAGGTAGTGCTAACTTGGAAAAAACTTCGATAAACTTGTGATAATAGCCAGCCAATATAAGAAAACTATAAATTTCTATAGCAAATTTAAGAGTCTCCCGTTGCAACACGGCATCATTCTTCGAAGGATCCACAGAGATACCACCAGTTGAAATTTATGTGGCCAAGGAAACTCACTTCTTTTAACCACAACTCACATTTCGACAACTTGGCATATAGCCCCATCTCTCTCAATACTTGAAGCACAATTCTTAACTGTTCAACATGTTCCTCTTCTGATTTAGAATATATCAGAATATCATCAATAAAAACCACCACAAACTTATCCAGATACTCATGAAAAATTTGATTCATATATTCCATGAACACACCAGGTGCATTAGATACCTCAAATGACATCACAGTGTACTCATTATGACCATATCTTGTCCTAAAAGCCGTCTTCGGAATATCATCTGCTTTAACCCGAATTTGATGATAACCAGACCTCAAATCAATCTTGCTGAACACACAAGCACCTACTAATTGATCCATCAAATCATCGATTCTAGGTAGTGGATACTTTTACTTTATAGTCACTTTATTCAAATGTCGGTAGTCGACACACAATCTCATGCTACCATCTTTCTTCTTGACCAACAACATAGGAGCACCCCACGGTGAAACACTAGGTCGAACAAACTTCTTTTCTAACAAATCTTCTAATTGCTGCTTCAACTCACTCAATTCAGAAGCAGACATCCAATAAGGAGCCATAGGCATTGGACTTGTACCTGGCACTAAGTCCACTACAAACTCAATTTCACATTCTGGAGGTAAATCACTTATGTCGTCCAGAAACACATCAGAAAATTCACGAACAACAGGAAACTCAACACTGGTAGCTTCACGATTGACTCGCAACGATGAAAATATTGCAAACATCAAATCTTCATCTCCTACAAGTTCATTCTTTTGTCTATAATATAAGAACAACAACTCTCCATTGTCACCAAACTCAGGGAACCTCACAGTTTTAGCATAACAGTTAATATGAGCGTAGTTAAATTCTAACCAATTCATACCCAAAATAACATCAATTTGATGTAACGACAAACACACTAAATCCATCGCAAAACTATTGCCAAAGATAGTCAAAGGAAATTTCAAACAAACATAAGCAGTAGTAACAAAACCACTAGTAGGAGTATCTATTTCCATACTATCATTCATATCAGACAATTTCAGACCCAACTTATTAGCACATTCAAGCGAAATAAATGAATGAGTAGCTCCAATATCAATAATAGCAACTAATTCAACATCATTAATAAAACAAGTACCTCGAATCAAGTTATCCTTCTTAGGATTCTTTGTACCACTTAAAAAAAACACTCTACCATTGGTCTGGGCATCAACAACATTCTTTTTTAGCTTCTGACATTGTGTACTGATATGGCCCTGTTCTCCACGATTGAAGCAAGTTGGACCATGGTTCTTGCACTCTGAAGCACAATGACTTATTTTCCCGCATTTGTAGCATCTCAAAATATTATTATCACATTCACTGGAGCAGTGACCTAGTTCACCACACCTAAAGCATTTGATAGGAGCTGGAGTTCCTCCCCCACTATACTTCTTCTCATCATAAACATTATGCTTTCCTTTATCAGTTGGAGCATCATAAGGCTTCCCATGATTCTGATGTTGCCTTCCTATTTTCTCACTTAAAATATTTTAATGAGATAAATGATCTTTGTTATCTTCCTCATAAATCCTATAGTTGTTCACCAACTCTTCAAACCTACGGATCTGTTGGTAACCAATTTCCCGTTTGATCTCCGGATGTAAACCATTCTCAAACTTGACACACTTTGAGAATTCAGCAGTTGTTTCACTATAATGCAAATAATACTCTTCCAATTCCACAAAATTTGAAGCAATACTCAGTCACAGTCAAATTCCCTTATTTCAATTCAAGGAACTCAACCTCTTTCCTCCCGCGCACATCTTCGAGAAAGTACTTCCTCAAAAACTCTCTGCTGAACACTGCCCAAATAATAACACCACCCCCTAGATTCAGTCTCCTACAGATGCTAACCCACTAGTCATTAGCTTCTCTTGCCAGTATATGTGTACCAAAATGCACCTTTTTTTCATCTGAGCAATCCATGACTCGAAAGATCCTCTCAATCTCTTTGAGCCAATTCTGAGCTCCATCAGGATCATACCGACCCTTGAAGGTTGGTGGATTATTCCTCTGGAACGTCTCCAAGACACGAGTCCCCTCATTTCCTCCAGCATTGGGTATTTATTGCACAACCTAAGCAACAACATGTAAAGCAGCAGCTATGGAAACATCGTTTCTTCCAGCCATTATGCACACCAACAATCAACATTAGAAAGAACAAAGTATCGACAGTGTACACACACTTATATACTATTAGATAACTTACTTCCTATACAACCTGGCCGAACAGAAAGACCTGCTCTGATACCACTAATGTATCACTGATCTATACCCCACAAATTTTTACGAACAAAATAATTACATTAATAAATATAAAACTAATCCACGAATGTCACATCGTCATAAAAACAACATAAAATCAAGGACCCTGCTCCGTAACACGGGTTGTAACATAATTATAACCAAATAGACTATTTAACATCATAATCAAGCCATTTAGAGCTTCTTGCAGCAAATATGTAAGTCAACAATTCTTTCATAAAATAAACTCAGATACCATAAACAGGTAGTTCAAAAAATCAAGTAGTTCAACATAACTTGTAGTCATCATCTTAAAAGAAATTCAATCTAAGATAGCAATCAACATTTCATAACATAACTCCAAAATATCAAAACACGTAAAATTCTCAATCAAATGATCCCAACCCTGGTGTTACGTATGAGAGAAAGACTCCCTTTATTCTACGGAAACAAATCGACACACTCCGAAGCAACACCTAAGCTCCTTGCACTAATCTTGATCACCTTCAAGTTACCCACGTTCGAGGCAACATTTTCAAGCATAAAGGGTAAGTAATCATAAGTATTATAAAAGATATAAGAAATAGATATTGCAATTATGACAATTAAATAACAACGACATTACATCATATACATCACATCTAGACAACATCAACTTCAAATTTACCCATCAAACATCGTACTCCACGGATTAATCAAACAATTCACTTAAACAAACATTGTGCAATGCCATAAATAATGCAAATGCAACACTGTTTATACTCATGCATGCGGTACCGAAACATCACTGATGACTTAGTCATTGTTATCTCCAAAGATCCCCACCAATAGGATCGGTTCCCGCTTTGAACTAGAACACATTATAAATTGCACTTAATCCTCACAATGGGATTAAGATCGTCACTGGACCTGAGCGTCCTACAAATCCTCATTGGATTTATCATCCTGCAAAACATCACTATACCATTCGTCTAAAAACTCTACGAATGCATGATGCCCAACAATTCATAAAATACGACCACGGCTAGTCAATACGCATCACCATCCATAAAATTCGTCATGTTCTATTCACATAGTAACATGCACACATCACATACATGATCATAGAACACAATAGCAATTTTTATGACAGTCATCAATTATTCACTTCAGAACATGTTCATACTCATTTACACAATAGGCATACATATCCTAATTTTGACACAAAAATCTATCACAGAATCCTGTAAAAAAGTCACTGGATATTTACATCCTATAATGCATAACACTCTTCTGATATTCATCATTTGTTCAAAAATCTATCACCAATATGTTCATAATCAATTTCCTTCCCATTCTCATCATCACACTCTTCTGATATTCATCATTTGTTCAAACCCCAAACAACCTACAATAATCTATTACCTAAATCAAGTATAATAATAAAAATTACAAACACTTTCCGCTTGATTATTTCCTATAAATTTCTCCTCTATGGGTTCTCTGAATTCTTCTGTTTCTCCTCAAAGTCATAGCTCTTGGTTATGTCTCTCTGTTTCCTCTTCGTCAGCAACCGTAACCAAGAAAAATTCAGCAAACCCTATATGTTTGTATAACCCTTGTAACTCCAATGTGATATTCTAAATATACCCTCACTTATTCCTCACACATTACCACAATACCCTTATGCTCCTATTCATCCTATTTTTCTATAATTAACTTCTAAATTCTTTAATTAGTAACATTCCAAACAATTTTCTAATTTTCTAAGATACCTTATAATTCCTAAAAATCATCATTTAGTCACATATTTGAACTCAACACGTCACTGACTCAAAGGTTCCACATATATTCATATAATTCACACAAATTAATTAAATAAATAATTAATCTAGAAATCGGGGTATTACAATTCCTATGGAAGTCCAACAATGGAGTTGACAGCAAAACCATTGGAATTTATTGCACATGATGAAATCTCTTACAAATGGACCCGCCTTTCTAACAGTCAACTATAATAATATCTTAAATTTATTGAGTTGCATGTTTTGGGAATGAGTTTTCCATCTAATTCTTCATGCTTGTAAGATCCACGAGGTAACTTCTAGTATACGTGATACAGTCTTTCCTAGTTAGGTTTCAGTTTTCTCTATTGGGAAGGCACGACGACTTATCGTAGCGCTAAAGTTCTATCTTTCTTATCCATAAGCAAAATAAATTTCCACACGTAATCACCAATTGTAAAGGCTTTCGACTTAACCTTTTATTATAGGCCTTAGTTATTCGTTCCTTTTGTCTATAAGTTCGTTTAGAGAAACTAATATGTCTTCATATAAATCAACAATTCATCTAACATCATATTCCAATAATGGTTAAAAGAATTTCAACTTGCCTTTGAATTCAAGTTGATTGTAAATAAATTTCGACAGGAAAAACTGCATCATGACCCAATTTTAATCGAAATGGAGTAGAATTGGTTGTCTCTTTAGAAGAATTTCGACAAACCCATATTTTTTGGTCTAAAGTTTTATGCCAATTTCATGGATTTTGACCAACATTTTCTTTAATCAGGTCAATAATAATTTTGTTAGTTGCTTCAACTTGGCCATTCGCTTTAGTATAATAAAGAGTAGAACATTAAAAGTTTGATTCCTGGATTTGAAGCAAACTCAACCATTTTTTAGACCAGTAAAAATTGTACCTTGATCATTGGTTAAATTTCCAAGTATTCCAAACCTATAAATAATATGGTTTTGAATAATTAATTATTGCTTCCCGATAAACATTAAGCAAAGGAACAACTTCCACACACTTGGAAAAATAATCTATGTCAATCAAAATGTACTTATGGCCTTTGGATAATGTAGGTCTAATTTCACCAATTAAATCTAAATCTTAACCTCTAAATGGTCAAGGCTTGACAATAGAGTGTAACTCACCCACAGGAACATGGTGAGTGTAACACCTCAACATCGATTTAATTCAATTGATGTGTTTTCTTGTGAATTTTGATGTTTATGATGTTATTTGATGTTTGGAGGAATTTTGGGGATAACTTAATATATTATTAAGATTAGAAATATTAATTTAGTGGGTTTATTTTATTAATTGAGATTAAATTAAATAACATAAAAGGAATTAGAGGATAAGGGTAATGTGGTCATTCGATGGATCATTAATAAGGGTTTTATGGGGAAAGACTAAATAGGTCCTAGGGGTAAGAGTGACAAAAGAGGGGAAAGTTGGGGAGTACGATCATTTGGAACGATCACACTTTTGGGAGAAGAACTCTGGAGAAGAGGAAAAGCTAGGGCTTGAAGGTTGGGAGGATTTACAGAGAGACTATTGAAAGCTTACGGAAATTAAGATATGAGGAGTATTTTCCTTTCGATATTATAATGTGGGAATGAAATTGGGGGTTTTGAGGTATATGTTTTAGGGTATGTGGTTTTGTGATGAATTGAATTTTGATGATGATTTCATGATGATTTTAATAAATATAATGAGGTATATGATGTGGTTGATGATATTGTAATGGATGTTGATTTCAATGATGTTTTTTGATGTAATGTTATCAATTTATGTGTTTTGGAGGGGTTTTATCGCAGAAGGAGAAGGCTGGAAATCGAAAGAAATTATGCAGAATTATGAAGCTTGCTTAGCGAGAAAATTCAGAGAGTTGGGCGCTTAGCGAGCGTGATGTCTCGCTTAGCAAGTCCTGAGAAATTTTGAAAAATGTCTTCTTCTTTTTTTAAATTGTTTTTGATGTAGTATGTTCTAGTTTGATATGATGTTGTAGAGTTATCTTATGATATGTTTTAAGGACTAAAATGAGTAGGATTAGTATTATATGATGTATGAAAATTTATCTTGATTTTTATGAGTTGTGAAGTAAAGTAGAATTAGTATTTAATTGATGTATGAAGAATTAAATTAATTTCCTTTGAGTATGAGGTATGATTATATGATGTAGAAGTATGATGACATGAGTGAGTATGAGGAATAATGAGGTAAGGTGAATGCGGATGCAATGTTTATAATGTTTTGAGGATGATGTGTATAATTTGTGTCTTGCATTCATGGCATTGAATTATGAGGGGACTTCGGTCCATTGGTAGCTCCAATCCCATTGTGTGGATTGAAGTGATATGACGTTATGATGTGCTCCTTTTGGGGAGGGTTGATGGCCCAATGTCCATCCATGAGGATGTTTCGGTACCACGTGCATTTTTTTAGAGGTTGTATATCATTTAAATGACATAGCATGATTTGCATTGATTTAATTTTGTGTGATGATGAGGTTTACTTGAAGATGTGTATAAACGAGTTATAAATGAATTGTTGTTGTTATTGATGTTTTAAATTCTTATTTCTATATTATATTATTGAATGTGAATTTACTCACCCTGCCTGCCTTCTGGTGATGGTCTATTATGTCATCCTGTAGATAACCAAGGTTAGCTCGGTGAATGCTTAACTCGGAGATAGTGAGTCATTGAGTTAGTTAGAAGTGGAGTCTTGCTCTATGTCCGGTAACATCGGGATGGGTTTCGCTTGAGTGTTTATGTTTTATTTAGATTAGGATGTTAATTTTTGTTTAAGTATTTTGGTAAAATGAAGTTTGAGATAAATTATGAGTTTTGTTTTATAAAAGAGGAATTTATGACGTATTGGTTTTTCCGCTGCATATTTATTGAGAAAAGAATTATAGTGTTCTTCATGATTTTGTGAACTCGTGTTGCGGGACAGGACTCTAAGTGATGTTTCTGATTTTTGATTTAAGAAGTAATGTGATGCCCTTTTAATGAGTTGAACTCTGATATATGATTTAAATTGATTAATTTGTGACGGGGTAGAAAGGGTGTTACATTAGTGGTATCTAAGCTGGTTGGTATATCCAGTCATGTCGTGTCATTGTTAGTCGTGTCGATTAATGCGTTTGAGTGTTTTGAGGTTGAGTTGTTTTTTGATGTTTTTGGTGATTTGTATAATGACTTCAAATCGTGCTCTTATGGATGCGGTAGCTGCACTTACTCAGGCTACGGCGCAGAATAATGTTCGAGATAAGTTTCATGCCTTAGGGGTTTTTCAGAGGAACAATCTGCCTAAGTTTGAGGGTTCTCATGAACCGGAGAACGTGCACAAGTGGCTGAAGGCAATTGAGAAGATTTCAGAACTATGGCATGCTCCAATACTCAGAAGGTGCAGTTTGGCACCCATATGCTGGATGAAGAGGCTGAGAATTAGTGGGATAATACCCGTTAGAGATTGGAAGGGGCTGGGGCTTCCATAACTTGGAACATGTTCAGGAGAGAATTTTTGAGTAAGTACTTTCCTGAAGACGCTCGTGGCAAGAAAGAGGTAGAGTTCTTGGAACTGAAGCAGGGGAACATGACGGTGGCAGAGTATGCTGCCAAGTTCAAGAGGTTGGTGAAGTTATGTCCTCACTAAAATTGTGATGATGCTGGGTTGCCCAAGTGTTTGAAGTTTGAGAATGGGCTGACACCAGAAATCAAGAAAGCGATTGGGTGTCAGCAGATCCGCATGTATGTTGAGCTTGTGGATAAGACTGGATCTATGACGAGGATATTCGAGCTCGATCTGCTCACTATAAGAAGGTGAGTGAGAATAAAGACAAGGGTCAGTTTCGAGGGAAGCCTTATGCGACTCCAAATGACAATGGGAAGCCGAAGGGTAATGATGGGAAGAAGCCAAGTGGGGGAGCGGGTTTCACTCCTCTCAAGTGCTATAAGTACGGCGAAACAGATCACAAGTCTGATGTGTTTACTGCTACTGTGATAAAATGCTATAGATATGGTAAGAAGGGACACATGAAGAATGAGTGTATGAATGTTGTACCGACTTATTTCAATTATGGAGAAGGGGGACACATTAGTACTCAGTGCCAGAAATCGAAGAAGGTTGCTACTGCGGCTCAGACTACTGGTAAAGTGTTCGCCTTTAGTGGCTTAGATGCTCAGAAGAAGGATAACTTTATTAGAGGTACTTGTTTTATTAATGATGTTGAGTTGGTTGATATGATTGATACTGGAGCTACTCACTCGTTTATCTCGATTGAGTGTGCGACTAAGTTGAATTTGTCTTTGACTGTTATGAATGGTAATATGTTGATTGAAATTCCTGTTGACGGTTCAGTTATGACTAACCGTGTGTGTTTGAAATGTCCTTTGACCATTTATGGAAAGGATTTCTTGATGTATTTAGTGTGTTTGCCTTTGCTCCATATGGATGTGGTATTGGGAATGAATTGGTTAGAATTTAACTTCGTGCATATCAACTAATATGCAAAGATAGTAGAGTTTCCAGAGTTTAGTGATGGTGGGGAGATGATGTTTCTATCTGCGAAGCAAGTGGATGAACTTCTAGTAGAGGAAGCACAAATATTTGTTTTGTTTGCAGCGTTACAAGTGGATCGTGAAAAAGTGGGTGTTGAGTTACCTATTGTACGAGAATTTCTTGATGTGTTTCCGGAGGATATTAGTGATTTACCACCGGAGCTTGAAGTAGAGTTTTTTGTGGATTTATTATCGGGTACTAGTCCAGTGTTGATGGCTCCTTATCGGATGTCAGCTTCAGAGCTGAGTGAGTTGAAGAAACAACTTGAAGAACTTCTTGAGAAGATATTTGTCCGTCGAAGTGTTTCTCCGTGGGGTGCTCCTATGTTGTTAGTTAAGAAGAAGGATAGTAGTATGAGATTGTGCGTCAATTATTGACAACTAAATAAGGTGACTATTAACAATAAATATCCACTTTCGAGGATTGATGATTTGATATATCAGTTAGTGGGAGCTTGTGTTTTTAGCAAGATTGATTTTAGGTCGGGTTATCATCAGATTCGAGTTAAAGCAGATGATATTCCGAAGACAGCTTTCCGGACGAGATATGGTCACAATGAATATAATGTGATGCCTTTTCGTGTGTCCAATGCACCTGGTGTATTCATGGAGTATATGAACCGGACTTTTCATGAGTATTTGGATAAGTTTGTGGTGGTTTTTATTTATGACCGTCTGATTTATTCAAAGTTAGGAGAAGAACATAAGGGACATCTGAGGATTGTATTGCAGGTGTTGAGAGAGAAGAAGCTTTATGCTAAATTTTCTAAGTGTGAGTTCTGGTTGAAGGAAGTGAGTTTCCTTGGCCATGTGATTTCTAGTGGTAGAATTTATGTGGATCCTTTGAAGATTGATGTCGTATTGAATTGGGATACTCTGAAGTCTGCAGCGGAGATCAAAAATTTTCTTGGTTTGGCCGGTTATTACCGAACGTTTATAGAGGGTTTATCTAAGTTGGAATTGCCTCTGACGCAGTTGACTCGTAAGGGTCAGGCTTATGTATGGGATGTTGCTTGCGAGAAGAGTTTTGTTGAGTTAGAGAAGAGGCTGACTACTGCACCAGTTTTGATTTTATCGAATCCAAATGAATCTTTTGTGGTGTATTGTGATGCTTCGAAGATGGGTCTTGGTGGTGTTTTGATACATATTGGTCAAGTAGTTGCCTATGCTTCTAGACAGTTACGTGTTCATGAGAGGAACTATCCTACCCATGACTTAGAGTTAGCAGTTTTGGTTTTTGTGTTAAATATTTGGAGACACTATCTATTTGGATCGAGGTTTGAGGTGTTCAGCGATCATAAAAGTTTGAAATACTTGTTTGATAAAAAAGAACTCAATATGAGGCAGAAAAGATGGTTAGAGATGTTGAAGGATTTTGATTTTGATTTGAGTTACCAACCTGGTAAGGCTAATGTGGTTGCTGATTCTATGAGTAGGAAGACTTTACGTATGTCGACAATAATGGAAAGAGAACTTGAGATGATTAAACAATTCAGAGACATGAGTTTGTTGTGTGTGAAACTACGTCTGAAAGTGTGAAGCTGGCTATGCTAAAATTGACGAATGATATTATGGAAGAGATTCATTTGGGAAAATAATAAGATTTGAAGTTGGTTGATCAGATGACTTTGATTAACCAAGGTAACAGAGGGAGTTCCGAATTGATGAGAATGGGTTGATGAGGTTTCGAGATCGTGTGTGTGTTCCTGATATTCCAGAATTGAAGAAAAGTATTCTTGAAGAAGGACACCGAAGCCGGTTGAGTATTCATCATGGTGCGACTAAGATGTATCATGACTTGCAAAAGTTGTTTTGGTGGTCGGGTATGAAGAGAGATGTTGCATAGTTTATGTATGCTTGTTTGGTTTGTCAGAAATCAAAGGTTGAACATCAAAAGCCTTTAGGTATGATGCAACCGTTGAGTATTCCAGAATGGAAATGGGATAGAATTTCTATGGATTTTGTGATAGGTTTGCCAAAGACGATGAGGGGAAATGATTCCATTTGGGTGATTGTTGACTGATTAACTAAGTCAGTGCATTTCTTGTCGATGAAGATTAATCATTCCATGTCGAAGCTAGCAGAGATGTATATTGACGAGATTGTAAAGTTGCACGGGATACCGTTGAGTATCGTGTCGGATAGAGATCCGCGATTTACATTTAGATTTTGGAAGGGTTTACAAGATGTTTTGGGAACTAAATTGAGGATGAGTTCTACTTATCATCCAGAAACGGACGGTCAGACAGAACGGACTATCCAATCTTTAGAGGATTTGTTGAGAGCTTGTGTATTGGATCATGGAGGTGTATGGGATAGTCATTTTCCATTGATTGAGTTTACTTATACCAATATTTTTCATGCGAGCATTGGTATGGCTCCGTATGAAGCATTGTATGGGAGGCGGTGTATGACTCCATTGTGTTGGTATGAATCAGGAGAGAGCATTGTGCTCGGACCTGAGATTGTTCAAGAGACGACGAAAAATATTAAGATGATTCGAGAGAGAATGAAAACTTCTCAAAGTCGTCAAAAGAGTTCATATGATAAGTGGAGGAAAGCACTTGAATTTCAAGAAGGGGATCATGTGTTCTTGAGGGTTACTCCAGTGACTGGTGTCGGGAGAGCTTTGAAGTCCAGAAAGCTCACTTCGTGTTTCATTGGACCATATTAGATTTCGCAAAGGGTCGGAGAGGTGGCATATCAGATTGCAATACCACCGTCACTTGCTAATTTGCATGATATGTTTCATGTGTCCCACTTGCGGAAGTACATTGCAGATACGTCGCATGTGATTCAGATGGATGATGTTCGGGTAAGAGATTATTTAATTGTGGAGGTTTCACTAGTACAGATAGATGGCATGGAAATGAAACTGTTAAGAGGTAAGAAGATTTCATTAGCGAAAGTATTATGGGGTGGACCAGATGGTGATAGTTGGACTTAGGAGCAAGAGGATTAGATGAAAGAGTCGTATCTGATGTTGTTTGCTTCAGGTACATTTTCGAGGATGAAAATTCTTAAGTAGGGGAGAGTTGTAACACCCCAAAGTCGATTTAATTCAATTGATGTGTTTTCCTGTGAATTTTGATGTTATTTGATGTTTTGAGAAATTTTGGGGATAACTTAATATATTATTAAGATTAGAAATATTAAGTTAGTCGGTTTACTTTATTAATTGAGATTAAATTAAATAACATAGAAGGAATTAGAGGATAAGGGTAATATGGTCATTTGATGGAGCATTAGTGGGGGTTTTATGGAGAAAGACTAAAGATGTTCTATGGGTAAGAGTGACAAAAGAGGGGAAAGTTGGGGAGTACAATCATTTGGAATGATCACACTTTTGGGAGAAGAGCTCTGGAGAAGAGGAAAAGCAAGGGCTTGAAGGTTGGGAGGATTTACAGAGAGACTATCAAAAGCTTATGGAAATTAAGATATGGGGATTATTTTCCTTTCGATATTATAATGTGGGAATGGAATTTGGGGTTTTGAGGTATAGGTTTTAGGGTATGGGGTTTTGTGATAAACTGAATTTTGATGATGATTTCATGATGATTTTGATAAATATAATGAGGTATATGATGTGATAGATGATATTGTAATGGATGTTGATGTCAATGATGTTTTCTGATGTAATGTTGTCGATTTATCTGTTTTGGAGGGGTTTTATCGCAGAAGGAAAAGGCTGGAAATCACAGAGAAATTATGCAGAATCGTGAAGCTCGCTTAGCGAGAAAAGTTTGAGAGTTGGGCGCTTAGCGAGCATGATGTCTCGCTTAGCAAGCCCAGGGAAATTTTGAAAAATGTCTTCTTTTTTTTAAAAATTGTTTTTGAGGTAGTATGTTCTAGGTTGCTATGATGTTGTAGAGTTATCGTATGATATGTTTTAAGGACTAAAATGAGTAGGATTAGTATTCTATGATGTATGAAGATTTATCTTAATTTTTATGAGTTATGAAGTATGAGTAGAATTAGTATTTAATTGATGTATGAAGAATTAAATTAATTTCCTTTGAGTAAGAGGTATGATTATATGATGTAGAAGTATGATGACATGAGTGAGTATGAGGAATAATGAGGTAAAGTGAATGGGGATGCAATGTTTATGATTTTTTGAGGATGATGTGTATAATTTGCGTCTTGCATTCATGGCGTTGAATTATGAGGGGACTTCGGTCAATTGGTAGCTTCAATCCTATTGTGTGGATTGAAGTGATATGATGTTATGATGTGCTCCTTTAGGGGAGGGTTGATGGCCCAGTGTCCATCCATGAGGATGTTTCGGTACCACATGCATTTTTTTAGAGGTTGCATATCATTCTAAATGACATAGCATGATTTGCATATTGATTTAATTTTGTGTGGTGATGAGGTTTACTTGTAGATGTGTATAAACGAGTTATAAATGAATTGTTGTTGTTATTGATGTTTTAAATTCTTATTTCTATATTATATTATTGAATGTGAATTTACTCACTCTGCTTACCTTCGGGTGATGGTCTATTATGCCATCCTGTAGATAACCAAGGTTAACTCGGTGTGTGCTTAACTCGGAGATAGAGAGTCGTCGAGTTAGTTAGAAGTGGAGTCCTGCTATCTGTCCAGTAACATTGGGATGGGTTTTGCTTGAGTGTTTATCTTTTATTTGGATTAAGATATTAATTTTTGTTTAATTATTTTGATAAAATGAAGTTTGAGATAAATTATGAGTTTTTTATTTATAAAAGAGGAATTTATAACGTATTGGTTTTTCCGCTGCATATTTATTGAGAAAAGAATTATAGTGTTCTTCATGATTTTTCCGCTGCATGTTTATGATTTTTGATTTAAGAAGTAATGTGATTCCCTTTTAATGAGTTGTACTTTGATTTATGATTTAAATTTCTTAATTTGTGATGGGGTAGAAAGGGTGTTACAAAGAGTACCTACGTGTTTCTGACATTCTTGGTAACCTTTTGCAAATTCGATACAATATGAATATTTTCTAGGTATTTAAATCAAACATCTGTCTACTGGTGACTTTCTTCTAAGTCAAACCAAATATATCTGAGATCTTCTAACCCAAGACAACAGGTGAAATACAAAAGGCGTCACCACTCATATGCTAAGAAACTAAAAAATCAACAAATACAAATCATTTACTCTCTCAGAACCTCACTTGTATTGATCCATGGTGGACCTTTATTAGTTTGTGACACTCACGAGGCACGATATTTCTTTCACCTATAATAAATCATGTCAATTCATGGCCACTCCATTGGAATCTCACTAGTTAGTTGTCAAAAGGATCCTACAATATCATAGTGGCTCCATTAACCATGGTTTCTTATTATCTCCGACTCCATTATCTTGCAAGTTCTCTCTAAGAGCCAATAGTGATTCATATTGAGCAAGCAATCCATATGATCCTAGATCTACTTATGGATTCTGCATCTTCTTTGGCCTGACTCTGGTGTCATGGAGCTCCAAGAAACAACCACATGTTTCCAAATCAAACACGGAGGTTGAATATTGTGCCTTAGCGCATACAATGTCTGAATTACTTTGGTTGGAATCCCTTCTAACTGAACTTGTAGTACATGTTAGAAGATGTCGCGGATCTAGAAGGGGGTTGAATATATCCCCTATTTAAAATTGGCAAATTAAGAATTTGACTAGGTCGCGAAAGCTCCCCGGAAAATATCGTCTAAAAACGGCCCGTTATTTGAGGATCAGATATGCATCAAAAGCCAAATGGAATGTGTAGGATGAACAACACAACACAAATATAATTAATCATTATGCAAGCAATTGATTATACTATTTCCAACGATGTTAAGGAAGGATAAAATGAACACTTAACAAATGGTGTTGTGTAATATTAATTTCATCAAACATTTGGTGTGCATACAACACCAAGACTTTTTTTGCTACAAATAATAGTACAAAGTTTTTCTTAAGTTGCAATCAAGTTGATAATAATAATGTATCAAACACCTTAAGTGCACTCCAATTTAGCAAAATAAAATTATCATATTACACAATACCAAATAGTGCATAATTTTAAAAGAGATAAGGAAAAGAAGAACACACCAACTTTGTTTAGGCAGTTCCCCTTTCGTCCTCTCTAAGGGTACCTCTGCCCCCAATTTTCGAAAATGGAATTGAGATATTTATTATCTATAGCAATGTTTTTACAAAGAAGAAACAGAATATACAAACCAATTCTACTTATTGATGTTTATTTTATACTCTTCTTTGCCCCTTGATTCTATATGAATCAAGTCTTCCAAACGTTTTGATCAAACCTCCAATTATTGCTACCTACTTGCAAGAACCCATGATTCTTCAAACTTCTATCACGGATGCTTTGAAACGATATAAATGAATCCACAACTTCCTTCTCAATTTTCCGATTACCGTGATTTGTTTGAGAAATCCTGCAGATCTTCAAACCCCTTCACTCAGCTTAATTGACGAACCAAAGATGTGTACAAAACCCCCCAAATCCACCTGATCTTAGAGGAGAAAACCACAAGGTTTTATTCAATAAAAACCCACACTTCTCTCAAACCAAACTGAATTTAATTCCAATGTTTGAACATTATTACCACAAACTTTTCACTTTGATCAACAAAAATGACTTTGTGTAGTTGTTGATGAATGCAAGAGAGGATGAAGATGTAGAGAGAACAATGTGTATAACTTTCACTTTTCTTGTTAACCATGAAAAAATAGTGCTCCAACTATTTATAAGACCCAAGGAAATAAGGAAAAATAATAGCATGTGAAAATATGAATAAGTCAAAATCAACGCATAGCTACAGGATGAGTCGACTCATCCAGACAAGTCAGGCGACTTGTTGATGCCCGAGGAAAATAGTTGAACCAATCATTTCAATGAGTCGACATATATGCTAGTTTGAGTCGACTCATTTTGAATTTCCAACAATAAGTCGACCTACAGCAAGGCTTCAAGAAAATTGTTCATACCCGAAGTAGCCCAGATAATTTTTAAAGATAATGAGTCGACCTATCTGTGTATGAGTCGACTCATACATATTGAAACTTCAAAGAAAAATATTTTGAAGAAATCTTGACAAAAGCAACCAATCACATCTGAAGCCAATGTAATCCTTATGAACATGTTCTCACATATGACTTTTGACATCATTAAAACATTTGTTGCTCTCACACACTCCCTCTTTTTGATGATGGCAAGACTTATGAACATGCACCTACAAAGCGAACACTTTTAAGAAATATCTCCCCCAGAATATATGCCATGTACACTTTTCCATATAATGAGCCAATTCCACCCTTTGACATCATCAAAAAGAGACAATGGATAAGATCTAAAAAAATTAACTAGAGAATTAAAATTTCACACACATTGCAATAGACATTCATTAATCAACATACACATAATATGAAATTAATAAAGAAGGGAAACATAGATAAAATAAGTCACAGAAATAGATAAACAAACAACGATATGCCAAGAACAAACCATTCTCAAATAGGAGAAAAAAAGTGCAACATAATAACACAAAAATGAACATGAAACGATGAACTAGTTTATATTCAAAATGAACAAAGACACCTAAGACATCCCCCCATGTATGAAGACTCTTATCATTGTGGCACACCCAGACGACGGTCTCTCTCATACATGTCGGTGAACTCAATGAAGTTAGTGTTGGGAGCGTTGAAAGACCCGCTAAGTGCTTTATGAGAACCACCAATAGTGTTGAGTCTTGCAAATGCATTGGATACAAAAGCTTCAAAGTTTTCACTTTGAGTTCTTAGTTGCTCTTGCAAAGAGGAATACTTATCATCCTGAAGAGATGCATAATAAGAAAAGGCGGTGTTTTGTTCTTCAATGTGTCGTTCCAATTCTGAGTATCTTGCATCTTGAGAAACATATAAGGTTTGTTGTTGAAGCTACATGTTTCGAAGCTTATCAATAACATTTTGGTTTTCAGCTTGTGGACGTAGTGCCGGTGGATATGGAGGTGTGAAAGATGTAGCATTTTGATTATATTTGGTATACTCCCATTCATGTTAATCATGGTTTTCATATGGAACATGTTCCTCAGCAGCTGCACATAACCAATCACCATAGTTATCATCATCATTATCATCCATGGGTTCAGCATGATCACTTACTGCAAGATTCTCACCATCTTCATGACTTTAATTACCTACATCTTCGTCTTCATCCTCATTTCCACCACCAGTACCAGCTCTAGTAACATATACTTACCTTTTCTCTTTAGGATCCCAAATGTGACCCATTAAACTAAGTGATTTTTATTGAAACAATTAAGTATCCGAAATTTCAGTGAAGGAGATTTTTTCCATAATGATATCGGCTTTGTTGATGATAGCCTGTATTAGAGAAGGATAACACAAAGCAACCTTTTTCTTATCCTTAAGAGCAAAAATCCGACTAGAAAAATAGTGAGGCCAATTGACCTTAACCTTATTCTTCATAATGTATATCAGATAAACCTCTGCCATATCAATCAGAGAGTATCCACCCTTCTTAGGACAAAGATTATGAGAAACAATCCAATGCAAGATGCGATCAGTGAGTTTCACCTCGCCAGTTGTAGTATATGTTGGAAATAGCTCACTTTGAACAATACCATCAATAAAAGGATCTTTAAGCACTGCATTCAGTTTATTCCTAAATTTATATCCATCAATATGTTCAAAATCAATTATTAACATTCCAGGAGTAGACGCATGAGAAATGCCAAATAACAATTTTCGCACTTGATCGTTCACAACATACATCTTATCTTCCATTCATAAATTAAACTCATAACCTTTAAACTTACTGTTGTACCCCAAAATTTTCCCTCACATCTTCAATACAATATGTCTCAAGAGGTCTTCTGACGATCACAAGATTCTCAATTGCTCAAAGGACTTCCAGGTTTCATCAGACTAAGCCTCCTCCTAAGCAACAGATCTTAAACTAGGGTTTTGAGTTCTCAAAGCAAATTGGACTTCCAAACACTCAATTGGACTTCATGACATCCCACATACTTCAAAGAATCCTCATGTCAAGTTTCAAGACTTTTCCTACAAGTTTGGTTAGTTAGATGCTTAGATGATCCAAAAATCAGTTAACTTGGTTAAAAAGTCAATTGTGGTCAACATACAGTCAAACTTCAAGAATTTTGGTCAAAATCAAGATTATAAAGTAATATTCATCATTTGATCAAGGGTTGATCATGATTCATCAAGGGAGTCTCAGAATCATCAAAAGTCAGAAGTTACTAAATTAGGGTTTTGTGTAGGAAAAGTCAAATGTACTTTGACCAGCCATAACTTTCATATACTGCATCAAAATTTTCCCATCCAAAGCTCATTTTGAAGGAAATTCAATTCTCTACAACTTTTTGTCTCACAAGCCAAGTCCAAAAATGCTTCATTTGAGAGATATGAGCCAAGACATTACAGGTCCTTTTAAAAGTCAACAAAAAGTCAACTTTTTCCAAAGCTCGTAACTTAAAAATGGAAAATGAAATGGACATGTTACCAAAAGGAGAAGTTAGAGGACACTCTAAGATTTCTAAAAAGTCCTAGAAAACCTTCATGGGATAAAAAATGAGGGAGTTATGTATTATTGAAGTTGGGTAGTTTTGAGGAGGTCTATGAAGCAAAAATGGCCAAAACTCAAGTTTTCTTCACATGGACCCATAATATTTCAATCCAAACTCAAATATGAGACCATTCACGATCCATTAATCATATTTTCTTATTTTTATTATTTATTTTATATTATATTGAATTTTAATCATTTAAATTCAATTTTAATTGAAATAAATCATAAAAAAATCAAATATTTGATTCCAAAATTATTTTGGGATCAAATATTTGATGATTAAGTTGATTGATCATGTCCAAATTCGTGTAAGACTAAAAAAGCATAATTATATATATGATTTTTTGACAAAATTGGAAACATGGTTTCTTCACATCCAAGCAATCCAAAAACAGCTTATTTAGGCCCAAAGTTTTGACCTAAATTACACTATTATATAAGCATAACACGATCACGATACAATGGACGAAAAATTGAGAGCAAAAGAACCACCTCCACACTTCAAAATTTCACAAAAAAATCTCACAATCGGTTTCCTTGATCTAGTCACTCTCCAAGCGTTTTGAAGGTTGAAATCAATTCTTTGAGGCATTCTAGACATGCTCCAATCATCACCATCATCAAAAACATGACAAAATGCATAAACCGATTTCTTATTTTCTTGTTTTTTCTTGAATTTCGATTCCTATTATATAAATGTTATAAACTGCATTTAATCATGGATTCTTGTTTGTTTTGAAGTTTAGAACCGTTTTGGACAATTGGTTTGGAGTTTTGATACAGGATACGAAGAACACCATGATTAGGGTTCGTGAGTTTCAAATTAGGGAACGGCGGTTATACATGATTTCTTTTGAAATTGATTGAATAATTGGACCTAAGATACTCCATTTGATTGATTGGTGGTGTTAGAATGAATTTATTCCTTGAATAACGTTGTTTTTGATTTGCAGGCCTTGTAGTGACGAATAAAAACCGTCACTACAAGTTATAGCGACAGATGGTCGTAGGCATAGCCTAATACCACAGACGGATGAAGAAGATGACCGATGACGCGTTTTCATAATTTGAATATTTGACTTTTTTTTATAATTTATTTGTTCCATGTTTCTAACACCTCCACCAATTTTTACAACTTGGTTCTTTTTCCATTGTTTTCCTAGTTTTTCTTTTTCTTAATTACTTTTAATTAACCATATTTAATTATAATTAACAATTAACCAATAAACTAATCTCCTCTAATATTTTTCTTAAAACAATTTTGTAAGTAAATTTTTAATATTTTTCTCACATAATTATTTTTCATAATAATTAGTTTGTTAGGTTTTTTTAATTGTAAATTAATTAGATTTAGATTAATTAATCAACCATAATTTTCTAAAACCCTAATTAATCAACCCTGATTTTTCTAAAACCATAATTTAATTAACCCTAACTTTCTGCATAAAAAAACAATTTCTTTTTTTTTAATTTAATTTTATTCGTCTTATTTATTTTATTTAGAAAATTGTATAGGCCGCACTTCTATGTAATTTAAATTTCTCACTTTTATTATGTAACTGCTTCTCCTATGTAATAGCTTAGGTTTAATTTTCCGCATTTTAATTTCCGCAATCCCCCCTAAAAGACCAATGTACCCCCTCCCCTAATATAATAGTGTAGGACTTTAATTTATGCAAGTATAATTGCGTGGTTAGTAATTTAGGGAGTGCAAAGATTGTATGATAATTAAATTAGACTTAGCCCACTAATTACAAGATAAATAACTGAAACTGATATTCACACACGTAAGTCGATCATTCTACGATCGTCATCTCCACCTCCTAGGGTTTCCCCTCTTGGTTGCCTTTAAAACATGGTCAAGTCCCTCGAACGTGGGGGTGTCTTAGTAAATGTCCCTTCAGATAAAAAATCATCATAGTCCCTCCAAGATTAAAAGATCATAGTCCCTTCAAAGTTTCCTACGAATAAATGATCTTGTCCCTCGATGACCCTACGAAAATGATCATAGTCACTTCGAAGTTGCCTACAAATAAATGATCTTGTCCCTCGATGACCCTACGAAAATGATGATAGTCCCTTCGAATTACTAAGACACCCCTACTGGTTGCCTTCTATGACCATACAATGACCCTACGCCCGTCCCTTATAACATCCAAGGTAAAGACTACTTACTCACTAATAGTAAGGATAGTCCTACCCCTAAAGGAAATAAATAACAAGAAAGACCTTACAAACTTATGGTAAGTAGTTCTTAAGTGTTTGCTCACTCTTTTCAAAATAATCTTTACACCCCACTTTTTTTCAAATATTTTCAAACTAAACACTTTGTATACATCCATACGAGGATCATTGCAAAGTTAACAACTAAATACTTTTAAAATTTTGGACCCTCCAATATTTGGGACCATGTACCATAGAGTTTGTTGCTCGTGCACAGGGTCGGCCTATCATGCACATTCATGATGTTTTACATAGGAGAGCATACAAATTAGAAACAATTGTTTCTAATCCAAATCAACTAGTTATTTTTTTATTTGTTTTGGTTTTAATTTTATCGGAAAAATATACAAACTCAATCCAAATCAATTTATATATTTTAATCGGTTTGGCCAACATATTATTTTAAAATCAAATAAAATCCACATGCAAACACCCCAAATTATTTATTGTAAAAGTATTAGAACAAATTCAAATACTACGTATAGTAGTTATATAAATTCTTAGCCATGAAGTTCTTTTTCTTTTTTTTAATTGTTTTCGAAATAATTTAACTATTTAACATCAGGGTGACAACGTCAACAAAACATGGTAGAAAAAAGTACCTTTTAAAATTGAAAGCTAAAACCAACCATTTTCTAATTATCACTTTTGACTACACTTTAAGAGTTCAATCAAAACTTTAACACACTCGTTTTTAGCCTCAACTTTATTCATCTAATTTCTCTTCTTTTTTTTCTATTATATAATTTCTTCAACTTGAACATTACAAGTTTGGTTTTTTAACTAAATCACTTTTCAACTACCCCTAGTTAGGAACATAGTGCGTTTCACATTTAAGTCAAAAATTTCAAAGTCACATCACGTGCTACAAATGCATACAAATTTCTTTGCATCTTTGATTCTCCACCATGATTACCGTTTGTAGCATCGTTGAAAAGATAAGAAATCTAAACCAAACTTTTAACATTTAAAATAATAACAATTGGAACCTCAATTTGATGTTTATAGTAAGGTTGTTGAAAAACAAAACTTAAACAAAGACAATTACTATAACAAGTAGCAACTATGCATGTTCTAACCCTAACAAATAACATTTACATAATAATTAAGATTTATTTTAAAGATCTATGTATATACTTATCTATTAGAAGTTTGACTTTATAATCTTAAAGGAAAAAAAAATTAATTTCATATAAAATAGTTGTAAGATAATAATTAATGTTACTATTATTATTATTTTTTAATTTTTTAAAATAAAATAAAATATTTAATATTTTTCTATACTCGTATTAAGGTGATTCATGTACTGAAATCAGAATCCAACTCACTTAAGTTTTTATAAATAAATAAAAAATAGATCTTATATGTGTCGGTTTAAAATCGAAACGGTAGACACGTACTTAAAAACTAAGTATCTTCTACTTAAAAGTCACACCAAATTAGTTGTTCTATTTTATTATTTTTTGATAAATTTTTATATTTTAAATTTGTCTTAGGAAAGCGAAATGCTACTTAGTACTTAGTATAGTGTTTTTAATTTAGGTACTTTGTCAAAAACTTGTCTGGTTTTCAAACTTTGCCTTATTTATTTGACCATGGAGCCAAAAATCCACAACAACCCATACAATATTACAACCATGTCATTGTCTCACAACCACCACTTCACATGTAAATATTGCACCTTTGGTTCTTTGTGAGCATTACCCGGAACATCATTTGATTATTAATGTATTGTTGTTGATTAACAACTTTCCTAGCTCTTTAGTGCTCCAAAGAAGTGAGAAACCAATTTCTCAAACTTTGGTTTCCACTTTGTGAGTATAGTTCAAACTTGTGATAATGGGAAATAGTTTAGGTGGGAAAAAGACCACAAAGGTGATGAAAATTGATGGTGAAACATTCAAACTAAAGACACCGGTAAAAGTCGGTGAAGTGCTTAAGGATCACCCGGGTCTTGTCTTGTTAGAATCCGAGGAGGTGAAGCATTATGGAGTAAGAGCAAAGCCGTTGGAGTTACACAAGGAATTGAAGTCGAAGAGACTCTATTTTCTTGTGGAACTTCCAAAGGAAAGTATGGTAACGAGAAGGGTTCGTTCAGTGATTAATATGAGTGCTAAAGACAGACTTGAGAATCTGTCTTTAGCTCGAAGGTCAGCTTCTGACCTAACAATTATAAAATCGACGAGTGATTTCAAGGTGGGGAAACAAGAGTTGGCGAATGGCGGGGTGAGGTTGAAAGTGAGACTTCCAAAGGCAGAAGTTGAGAAATTGATGCAAAGTAGTAAGGATGAAGGTGAGGCTGCTGAGAAGATTATGAGTCTTTGTATGGCTAATGGTAGCAATGATAAAAAACAAAAGAAGGAAATGGTTTGGAAAGGTAGTAGAGGTGCTGGTGAATTCAAAAAGGCTTATGAGGTATGATATAGATAGAAGAAACAAATGTTTTTATCTTTTTTTTTATCATTTTGAGAAAAGAAAACTTTATCAACAAAAGATGTTTTTCATTTAGGGTAAGACTAAACATGTTTTCATGTTATTTTTTGGATAAGGAAGTTGTTGGAAGCATATAGTGTGTGCTTAAGTTAAGTTAATGTTGAAGCATTTGATTAACATATGAATTTGGTTTTTTTTTAATGACTTTCAGCCAAATTTACTTATTTCATAATCAAAGTTTAAACTATTAGAGTTCTTCTATTTAAAAACAAGAGGTTAAGACAAAAAAAATAATAACATAGTAAGTAAGCAAGAGATTAATATGGACTTTAGGGTAAATTTTATAGCAACAACTTTGCTTTTATTGTATAAAATTGTGTTGGTACCATCATTTCATGTAAAATTATTTTCAATAATTGAAAACACTTGCATACAAACACAACTTTAGGATTTCGAATCCAATTTCAAAAGAAATTATTTTTTCAATAATATCAATATTTATCGGTTGAATTAGACCTTATAAATTGTAACTTATTTAGTTTATTAGATCGACAACTAATTATTATAGTATAATTTATGATATATTGATCATAAAATTTTAGTTATCAACTATTTTTCTTATCAAGGATCTTACATATTTGAACAACATTTGAAAAGGGGGGAGAGAATATTATATATATATATATATATATATATATATATATATATATATATATATATATATATATATATATATATATATATATATATATATATATAATTGTTAAAGTAATATTTTCATTGATGTTTATCTTGATTCTTTTTTCTTTCAATGGAAAATTATACTGTACCAACTAACGTGTGACACAATATATGCATGTGAAGCATCATAATATTGTTATATATCCTAACTTGTGACATAATAACATAGGTAGTGAAGCATCATAAAATCAGGGTCAAATACATCATAAAGTCTTTAAATTATAAGTTTATAATAAATTATTCTTTTAATTATAAGTTTGTAATAAATACATCAGAAAATCATGTAGTGTAAATAACTACGACATTATTTATTTAATAATAAATGGGGTTACAAAGTTCTAGATACAAAGGTTTATACATTAGAAAGACTAATTTATTTAAAAAATTAAAATTATCTTATTAAAAATATTTGACTTAGAGGATAACATAATATATATGGGCTATCTACTATTCTATACTTGTTTGATTTTTATAAAATATTAATTTTGTTAAAATATTATTAAAATATTAATTAGTTAAAATATTTTTAAATGATAAGATTCTTCCAAAGGATATTTTAAAATGCAATTTTGTTAAAAATATTATTGAACTTGATTTCTATTATTTATAAAATAAAGTAGGTGCGAAAAGATTACTATTATATATGCTCAATCATGCATACATTATCTATAAATCAACATGATTAGAATAATTTGCATGCACCTACTAAGTTGTTTATTTTTTGGATTGCTATTATCATTTGCAGAAAAGAGTGAGTTTTATGCCTATTAATGAAGGAAGTTGTTCCATATCTGTGGCTTCCTAACCTTGATGCTGCTAAACTTGGAACTCTCAGTGTTGCTGTTAGGGCTAGTTATCATCTCAGGAAAATGAATGAAATTTCTAATGCTTTTTTTCATGTTTAGTTTAATGTTGAATCGCATGTACGGTGGTTATAATAATAAAACATCGGTGTTTGCAAGTTTGTACAGCTATCAACTGAACTGACATGCACTAGAATTATTCAACTGAACTGACACCTGATATGCACTAGAATAAATAAAATCTTACCGTACATATACAGAGAGAGGATACGATAAAATCTAACTCGTCTTACCTTACAATTATTCAACTCTCTTGTTCAATTTTTACATTGAACCGTTCAAATTCTAAATTCTAAAAGCTTTGCTTATTATTCTACCATGACATTCTTTCTAGCCACCATCTAGCCGATTGATGGCGAAAATATCATAATCAAGCTCTTCCGGTGCGCCTTCCAACTTTAAGCGCCAATTCAGTGTCGATTTTGAGAGAGATGTCAAGTGCTTTTACTGAATGAGTCAAGGAACCACTGCAGAAAAAGGCCAAGTGAGATCAATTGATCAAAAGGAAAAAGTTGAAGAATTCATAGAATGATGAGAGAATTAAGTGCAGTGGAAGAAAATGTTTACCTAGAAATGTAGGTTACTCCACTTTGCCCGATTTTATGTACTGTATCTAAGGTAACGTTGCCGGAAGCCTGGCATCAGAAACACGGCAATCGAAATCAATTAAGAACTTTTAGATGAATCTGGTACTAAAGTCATATTCAACCAAATTATCCTGATAATACGATACAGGCTAAACAAAGCAAAACTATTCATGAATACCTCAGTTTCAAATCGCCCATTAACCAACCGAACAGCTTCTTTCAGCATAGATATGTCCACGTCTCCGTTAGGTAAAGGTACAACCATATTATCCAACATGATTCGAGTTAAAGATGTCTTTGTTTGAGATGCATAATGTAATACTTCTTCCACTTCCTCAAGTGTCCTGGTCTCAACCTGGGAAAACACAACCTTAAATATTATAGCTGCCGCCAAAACCAGCTTTTTACTTGCATGGACAGCTATACAGTGAACACCAAATCCACACATGCATTTGACTCCATATCAATCACTTCAAGATAGAAAGCCAAAACAGTGCCATTATGCACGGCCAGTTTTATCAATGGCAGATGGCGATCCATGGTAGAGAGCCAAAATCCAGCCATACAGGCCGCTTTGTGGTGCCGTTGTAGCGGATTATGGTTGATAAACCCGCAATATCAGCCGATATTTACCATTGCAGCGAGCTCAAAAACTGACATTGACATCCGCCATGGCCGATATTTGATAAAATTGTGCACAGCTAACACCAATGAATGTACCGACATGTAAATGAAAATCATGATTTTATAAATCATTGTTAGGAACTTAAGGTTTAACTACCCTACCCAGCAAAAGTGAAGGACGGGTGGTAATAAAATCTATTAAAGGAAATGAAAAAATGCCATGAAGCCATTCTCACAAGAACTCATCTTAAAATATAAAAAACTCCAAGTAACTGCAAATAAGTTGAAACATGACGGGCGTCACAATTTTCACAAATCTTCAAATGGAGAAAAGATCAATAAGACCTAAGAATCGAAAAGTAAAAGAAAGAATGAAACAACGAAAGAGAGTACAACCTCAACCTCCAATTGAAGGCTATTTTGCTTTAGATACAAGTCTACAGCTTTGAGAGCATTTGTAACACTGCCAGCAGTTGATATATGATTATCTTTTATCATAACCATGTCAAACAAACCCATCCTATGATTTCGACCTCCACCAATTAAAACCTATGCAACGAAATCTATTATAGTTTATTGAGTAAGATTATATAAGACAAAATACAAATAAATAGACATTTATGAAAGCAAGGAAATGGTTCAGAGTGCAGACCGCCCACTTATCCAATAAACGTAAACACGGAGCAGTTTTTCTAGTCTCCAATATATATGCAGGGGAGGCTGCATTTGCCATTGCCTGTGGAAAACCAAGATATAAGAAAACAAATGATAAATATAAGATAACAAAGATAATTTCACAAATCACTAGGCCTAATGAAACGTAACACACAAATCTTATATGTAATTTGAATTCATTACAAACATAAACTTGTTTTCATATTTCAAACCATAATTTATCCATTATGTTTTTTTTTTCAATATCCTTACAAGAACTTTTAAAAACATCATACAATATTGGCTAGCTAAGTTCAATAAGATTGAAGGGCAATCATTTAGATAATTCTAGGAGTACTCGAGAAAATTTAGCTTATAAAAAATACCTTGGTTAAAGTTGCAATGCCACTCATCCTCTGCATAAAGTTTAGCACTACCCTTTCCGCTACAACAATGTTATGTGCCCGTCCTACACGTGAATAACTAAAGAATGATAGAAGACTTTCATAAAACCAATTACAAACTAAAAAAAGTGCTCTTTTTATACGGAAAAAATGCATAAATACGCTCGATAAATTAAGCAGTGATTTAAGGAATTGAAATAAATAAACGTAAAACCAAATAGTATCAAAGCTAATAAAGATTAAATATTTCAACAGTTTTTAAGATAATTATCTTACCATGAACTTTTCCAAACTGCAGTCCTTTATGGACAAAGTCTCCATCATTTTTAGACCACTCTACCTGATATTTGAAAGATTTCCTCAATGATTCATCCAAGAACTAACCACAAACATAACGATAGGGTAAATGATCATTGCTTCATACCTTTAGAGAAGGATCGACCTCATTAAATATCATCTCCGCAAGTGCAATTCCAGCAACGACGCCATCCTCCTTCACCAAGAAATAAGCTTCCACTTCCATGTCAAATGGAATGGTTGCCAAGCATGTTACATCACCTACAATCGAAACAAGTTTTATATTCAATGCCATGCATACAATATAACTGCCAAATATCAGAAGAAAAATGTACATTTCTTAAAATTAACTAAGAAAGAAAAAGATAGAAATAATAAAAATAAAACTCAGTAAGAAACTAGAAGTTTGGAAATAAACCTCGATCCCCAGCATCTTCTGCAAGGGCCAACTTGATAATGCCCTTCAAATCATAAGTAGGGTGCAGAGGAGGCTTTACTGTGAAGGAATCGTATGTGATCGTCGGATTCGTGACTTCAGTTGACGACATTTTAACAACACTCCTACAGTCTCACAATTTAGAACAAATTAATCTAAAAACACACAACATCAATCATGTGAAACAAGGAAATATTGTCATCTTTGATCCACAAAATAGATTAATAGGTTTTGTTCCAGGCCGACCACAGCCCCAAGGGCAGTCAGTCTAAGAACATGCTTGCCAAGCCACTGAGGACTCAAGGTGCTTGCTTACAACCAAGGGACCTGCACCCATGGTTGTCAAGATCTCAATCTTGATCTTAAAATCTTACGATTTTATGATCTCAATCTTGTAGCCAAAACCATTGATTTTGAACGTTCCGGCCACGATCAGTTGTTTTCCGGCCACCACCATTACAAGCCGAGAAGGATGACAAGGCGCAACAATTATGGTTCAACAGAGACCATTTTCCCACGAATACACTTGCCTACCAAAATATCATGTAAAAAAACTTCAAATATGTAGTATAATTTTTTCATTTTAGTAATATCTTACGATTTTTGTTACAATCTTATGTTTTACGATCTTGCTACCCCCTCTCGATCTTAGAAAAATAATTGGGTAGGATCTTCCAATCTTAGTTACGATCTTATGTTTTACGATTTTACTATGCCCTCCAGGGGGGATCGTCCACCATCAGATATAATTGAACGGCCGTCACGCCGGATTCCACAGGGACGGTTCTAGCCGCCCCTACTATATAGTATAAAGTCCAGTGGTATGTGCCATTTCAGATATACAGACTAAAACTGCTTATTCAGTTATTGAGACCGACTTGACCGCTGGAGTGTTAACCTTTCAGGTCCACCCTGTTCCGCGGAAGCTCATTCCACCGCATTAAAACTCAAGAGAATTGGCAGTTAGAGAATTTAGAAGCAGTAAAAGGATTCAAACCTGAGTTTTGGTTGCCCTTGTAGTTTAAGCGAAAACCTGAAAAATTAATAATCGAGTTATATTTTATTTTTAAGAAATAAATTAGTTAATTAGTGGTACTGTTATATATCTCTAGTAATTAATTAACAAGGATAAGAAATAAAAATAAATGAAAACAACATAATAAAATAAGTGAGGAGAGAGTAAGAACCTGAGTGAAAGAGGAAAATTTGTAGTTAGGTTTGTGGCGGTGTGAAATGGTTGTGGTAAGAACCCTAGTTTGTAGGTAAGAGCCATAACCAAAGAGAGATTCAATTTCAGAGTTTTCGGTTTTATTGTTTAAATTGGTGGTTTCAATTTCAAGTTTGAGGAAATGGGGTTCTTGTGCCATCACCATTACTTTTCACTTTTGAAGCACTCTCTATTCTCCCATTTGATTCTGATTCTAAAAATAGATATTATTTGTGTGAAGTGGAAGTTGAATTAGTTGAATTGATGATTTGGTATGACATATAAAAGTAGCATACTTGATATTACACATTTGAATTGGATTGGATGAATTTGTCATAAATGTATTTTTTATTTAACTTTAATTTTGGTTTAAATTATTTATTTAATTTTAATTTTAATTATTTATGTAATAAATTTTATGATATTAGTTTATGTATAATAGCATAATTTTTTTATTAAATATGTGATAAATATGACATAACTAATATATAATCATCTAAAATAAATATCAATGAAATATCACTCGGTTAGTTTATGTTCATCACAAATTGGAAGAGTATGCTGGGGTGGTATGAAACCGAAAGGCTTCCAACAATCTCTCTTTAGAAGGTCCTTTTATTGGGTATCCAAGTTGTCTCAAGGATACAACAGGGTTGGAATTAATGCACCCTTGAGTCCCAATAAATGGCATGTTAGGAAAGTCCCCACAGCTAGATATAATATTCATACCATCATATTCTCGAGAGTACCGCGAGATATCACTTGATCTAAGTATACTTATCCTTTGAGAGATTAGTTAACAACCACTTATATAGCAAAGGAGCACAACAAACAACCATTCCTCCTTTCTTCTCGTGCCTCCAACTGAGATAATAGTACACATCAACCAACAAGGTTGGCACTGGATTCTTCGTGAGGAAAATGCTAATAGCAGTCATGTCTATGAAATCATCCAAGTTTGGGAATAGAATGATTCCATAAATAGTCAATGCAAGAACAGCGTAACAAGCCTCTCAACTTTGAGTGTCCATAAGAATAAATGTTCTCTCCATGAGGAATTTGAGTGAAAACCCTTTGGTATTTCCTTTGACTTGTAGATTGGATGTGACATCCTTCTTATGCATATGAAGGGCAACAACTATGACCTCATGCTTTAGAGACTCTTTCACACCCATAAAAGGTAGTTTGTTCTTCATAAGAATGCCAACAAGATGTTGAAACTCCTCCAAGGTAGGTGTTATTTGAAAATCCTGGAATATGAAACACCTCAGGGGTGGATCATTAAATTGTGCCAAAGTCAAGAATGCCAAAGGATCTGCTTTCTGGCTTAAGAGACTGAGCAGATTTCCAAAGTATTTTCCAAAGTTAATTTTAAAAACTAGATGCATTAGAGAAACCAACTCATGCAGAATGGTTAACTGAGGGTCTTTACTTGTAGGAGTAAGTGCTTCGTTTGTTTGATCCCATACTTTTTGAATGCTTGTAACTGTAATTCTCAAATTCCCTGGAAACAAAATGCAAATGTCATGTTTATGAATATGTTATGCTTATGCAAGGTTTCAAGGTCACAGATACATCATGCTTTCAGATTAATCAGAACACCGGGTAAATAACTGGTATCTATTATTAAAGGAACCTCATAGGTTGGCTCTACGGTTGTAGGTTCCTAAAGTCACAGACCGTCCTTGAGAACATCATTGTCGTGACATAAACTATAAATGATTTGAATCATGGTGAAGAATGATGAGATTTTTGAAAACTAGCTTAATTTTGATAAGTGTTTGTTCTTATTTTGAAATATTGATTTTATTATGTATCCACATTGTCATCTTATTGAACAATTAATGGTCTACATACATAAAAGATTAAATAAATCATACAATCAAATATGACATCCAATCACCCACAATTAACAATTAACAAATTATTTTAATAATTTAAATTTAAATTGTTTATATAATAAATTTTGTAATATTAATTTTATATATTCATTTATTTTTATTAAATTATTATATAAAATTAATATCACAAAAATATAATTATTTAAAATAAACATTCATGAAATATAAATTGGTTGTGATCAAAATTCCAAAAATTAATTAATTAATTAATGGTAATAATTATCTATATTCGTTGTATGGAAGGTGTAGTACCCTAATTTTTTTCCCTAAGTTTGTGTTTGCATTTGTATTATTTTTATATACAAATAAGATTACGCATTGGTTCCTCGATCCTTTTTGGTTGCAGGTTTATGCCTCCCAAGGGATCATCATTGCTTTTATGTGTTTTTATTTGCTTATGTTTACTAACCATTAATTAAAATCCCAAAAAAAAAAAATTCTTTTATTAACATTTTTAGGGGAAGAATAGGTCAAAAATGCCAAAAATTATAGTCCCGCAGCTCAAATGAATTTCACAGATAAAAAGTTGAAGTTGGTCCGTAAATAATTCAAATTTATCTGATCAATGATTTCCTAAATTAATTGATTTATTCAATGAATTCCAATGTTCATGTGTTTGTTTTCATGCCTTCTTCGACGAGCAAACGAATCGAGCCGAAACAATCAAGCAATCAAAAGTAAACAAAATATTCAAATTTTGACTTGGCTAACCAGTTAACCAATGTGTTAACCGATTAACCAGTGCAAAATTTGAATATTTTGTTCAAGTTCAGCACATCCTAGCCTTTGATCTCACTTGGAATATTCTATATCCATTCAACTTTTATTCCTCTACATCACTTTGATCATTTCCCACCATAAACCCTCACTAATCACCACTCTTTTATGAATTCTCCTCCAAATTTGAATTCCAAGTCAAATTTTGATTTTCTAAAGCAAGCTCCATTCTACCAAATTCTCATACCTAAAGTTATTAAATAGCACCCTCATTTCATTCATTTTATAAGCTTTTGATAGCCAAAAAATCTCTTGCGAAATATCTTCTCAAACCACAAAATTCACCAAAGTTCATTTCCCTCTTTTGAAAGTTAGCAAGAATTCACATTGAATTCTTGATTAACTTTGAGCTAAATCTTCATCCTTTTCATTTTTATTCATCAATTTCAGTTGATCAAGCTTGCTAGTGGACTAATTTAAAGTTTGTTCTTGGTAATTCATCTTTCTCCATTGTTTGACCTTCATCATCATCATTCAAGAAGTAGATCTTTGGTGCTTTTGGTTGTTGATCCTTTGGATCATAAATTATTGTTTGATTACAGGAATCTCACTATTTTTACACTTTAATATTCATGCCAATTCAGTTTATCATATGGTATTTGAAAGTTGTTTTAAAAGAGGATCATGCTGAATTTTGGCCAATTTATTACTATTGGTTTAGTGTTAACTAATTAATCATTTTTAGTACAAAATGGTTAACTGGTTAACCAGTGTATTTTTGCGCCAGAATTCAAAATTTTCATGAGTTAACCGATTAACACTGCTCCAGTAGCAATTTTTAGCTTATTTTGGTTCCTTTTGCTTCTTCTTCTCCCTTCTTCTTATTTTTTACCTTGGGTGACATTTTTGAGACTGATTTCTCTTTAAATTCAATGGACTTTGAGTGTATATTAGAGTGGTTAATATTCATTAGTTCAAATCTACCTCTAAGTGAATTATTTAATTCACTTTATGTATTTTGCATTAGTGAGATATTTTAATACTTGAATCCACCAAAATGAGTGATTAAATTTAAAGATGAAAGAATACCATAAGTGTAACTCATTTTGGTATTCATCATTGTTTTTGTGCGGCATTGCGTTCGGATGGCAATTTACATATCGTTTATCTCACATGTATTAACACTAATATTGTTAACCTTAATTAATTTTGGTCGGCCTCATTTGTAGGGTAATTACTCTGTAAATTATTCGATGATTGTTTAACATAGACCTAAATGTGTCCCTACTTCCGGAAAAAATTTAATTGGATACTTGCACTTTCGTGGACCGGACCTCGTGTTGGTCGCATAATCCTAAGGTGGTTAATCATTTGCGTTAGATCCACGACTTTTGAAGCTTGATGCGTAGTTGCTTTGGGTATCCCAATCTTCTTTCAAGTTTCATCGAATTTGGGTCTAATCGGATCGGTTAATCACCGTAGTGTAAGATACTAAGCGGAACTGGTTGCCTTTTTGTTTTTTTGGTAATAAATGCCGTGGCTACTTCTTTTGGTTGTGGATGATTAAGTTCACCATACCATTATTATGTACATATTATTATGATACTATTATTTTACTATTTTAATTTCTTTCTTGCTCCCTTATCTCCTTTACTTTTATTATGCTTTATCATCCATTATCAAGTTTATGTTTATGTTTATATATCCTTGTGAGTTTTCCTTTGTCTACTTGGACAAAAAAATATTAATAAAGGTTTAAACATCTAAAAGACTTGTGATCTTGATCATGAACTATTGGTTACTATCCTTAGCATTGGAATTAGAGTTTTGGACTTAGACTCTAGGACACCTTCCATTTGCTTTGATCATCGTTGAATTGGTACTTTAGCCTTTATTTGGCCATTTGCTAGCTTATGCTTTTAAGGATGGAACTCTTATGCTTATGCTTGGAAGCCATCAAATTGGTTAGATCTTTCCTCATTTATCTCTTTTATTTTCTTTTTAGGATAGCCTCTTCATCTTCTCCCCTTCTTCAATTTTCAAAACTTCCCTCTTTTTCAAAGGATTCTTGTTTTAAAAACTTTCACCATTTTTATAGATCAAACCTTGACTTTTGTCAAGTGGATTTTACTTCTTTTTTTTATAAATAAATGTCAATGAACTTAATCATTTTGACTTCAATTCAAAAATTAAAAGAACCAAACTCATTCAAGTTGTTGTGTGCCTTTGTGCACCTTTTTTTGTTTTCTTTACAAGTTTAGACTAAGAGTCATTCTTCTCTAGTCAGTACAAGTCTCTCAATCTCCATGGTTGTAGTTTGATTAATTGAGTCTCTTGTCATTCGTGGGGGTTTAGTGGCATACTCGTTGATTTTATCCGAGTTGGCGCCCTCCCCATAATGATGTATGAGTATATGCCCTTGGTAGATTTGTGAGGTTATCCAATTGAAAATGAAAAATTGTCTCCGCTTAATAAAATCAATCAAAACCAACCAATTTTCACTATTTTTACCACGAACTACGGGGTTTTGATCTTACATTTCACATTGTGGGTACGTAGCATAAGGTGGTAAACCTCTCCAAACACAAAAACATTAAAAATTAATTATTTTCTCATCTCCCCATTCTCACTTAAACAAACCATTTTTAAACCAAAAGCAATAAATTTTTTAAAGGGCTACCGTGGAGTACCATGGACATTTTGAGTGCTTAAAACCTTCCAATTTTGTAACTTATCCCCTTACCCTTTCTCTGCTTGTTACTTTAGCTTTTTACTTTTAGATTCATTAGGATTTATTCACTCTTTTTTCCTCTTCCTCTTGGAATAAAATAAAAGCTCGGTGGCGAATCTATTTACTTTGAATTAAGTTAACCAATAATTTACACTCATGACTTTACCGCTACAGAAGGATTTTGTACCAAGCAACGTTTCATGAGTAACTACGTTTCAGGGGTGGTTCGAAGCATTAGGAAGCTGACGCGTAGTACTATCTCATAGTGATGTCTTAGATGTTATAAAAATAAAACGTTCTAAATGTGTATAGTGAGTTATTTGGTTCAATTTTGGTGACTGTTTGTTACTATTTTGTTGTGTTTGGTGAGTTGATGAGTAAAATTGATATGTTTTAGAATTGTTTGATTTACTAATCTTGATGTATGGACAGTTGTTGTTTAATACATGTATAAATGTATATTATGATGCATATAATTATATAGTATGTTTATTATGTTAAGGTGGTGGTCTTATTGGCGATGTATGTGATTCGAATGGGAAATAGTGATTATTATTGCATTTGTATGTGTTGTTGTATTTCATGCATCATGGTGTACAAATTTTGCCTCGATGGTGTGTCTCTAGTTCAGAAGGGGAGACCAGTGGCAGGTCTTTGATTTAGAAGGGGGATTAGTGACGTTTATGGTTCAAATGGGGACCATCGGAGTCGCTAGTTCAGAAGAAAGGACACTTATGAGTTGTTGATTCATTATAGGGATTAATGATGTGTTGTTGATTCAGTAGGGGTCAGTGGCATTTATGGTTCGAAAGGGAACCAAGTTCAAAGGGTAACCATCACTGATTTGGAATAAATCAGTAAAATACCTCTGATGTCCAAATTGGTATCACATGCATATGGAGTCGAGGAGTTGTTGGATTGCATACATACCTGCATTGCGATCGAGTCATTAGTGTAATTGATGCATTGTTGTGATTGTTGAGACAAGTTTAGTTCATACCATATATCCTCCAAGAATTTTGATGATAACAAAGTATTTGAAAAACAATTAGGATTTCTAACTAGATTGTTTGTATGTGCATACTTGTTTTTATTTGATGAAACTAGTTCTAACATGGAAACGATTTTGGTTCGGTTCTTATCATTCACTTGCAAAGGAGTCTGATCAGTTTGCAATAGCTAGTACACTCTAGGGTCATACGCGTGTTGTGGTTGCTTCTGAAACTGAGCAGTGTCAACTTAGTTATGCTAACATGGTACTCGATATTTATTGACATTATCTTCTAAAGGTTGTGTTATACTTGAAACATTGATTAATCATATGGATAAAGGCATTGTTCTGTGGATTATCTCGTGACTAAAAGTTCTAACACTTCCTTTATTGGAAAAGAAGATATACTAGAAGATTTAATCTGATTATAGTCGTTATGGATGCTCTAATGTTTATATTTCTTCAGCTATAAAAGGAGCAAAAGATTTGAAGATCAATTCAAGAAATAACATTGCAACTACAACTGAGATATACACGTTGTAACACCCTAATTTTTTGCCTAAGATTTCTTCTCAATTCATCTTCATCTTGCATACAAACAAGATCGCATTGGTTTCTCAGTTCTTCTTGGGTGTGGGTTTATGCCTCACAGGGGATCACCATTGGTTTTGTGTGTTTTTATTTGTTTATGTTTACTAATCATTAATTAAAATCCAAAAAATATTTTGTTTTCTTTTATTAACATTTTCAGGGGAAGAGCAGGTGAAAATATCAAAAATAGCAGTCTCGTCACTCGAATGAATTTCACAGATAAAAAGTCGAAGTTGATCCGCAAATAATTCAAATTTATTTGATCAAGGATTTTCCAAGATTTAATTGATTTATTCAAGGAATTCCAAAGTTTGTGTGTTTATTTCCAAGCCTTCTTTGACGTGCAAAAGAATCAAGCTTAGAGCCAATACAATTCAGTCAACATGATATTTTCAAGGTTTTGCACTATGCAATAGATTGCACCTTTAGTCCAATCGATTGCACCATGTGTTTTTTGCCCAGAAATTGCAATTTTCAGCAGTGCAATTGATTGCACCAATGTACAAATCTATTGCACCATGTGTTTTTTGCCCAGAAATTGTAATTTTCAGTAGTGCAATCTATTGCACCAATGTGCAAATCGATTACATGAGTGCGAATTTGGCTGAAATCAACATTTTTTTTAAGTTTTGAGACATTTGGCACCAATTTTATCACTTGGAATATTCTAGACCACTTCACTTTTAATTCCCTGCATCATTTTGATCATTTCCCATCATAAATCCTCACTAATCACCACTCTTTTTATAATTTCCTCCAAATTTGAATTTCCAATCCTAATTTTGAATTTCCAAATCAAGCTCCACTCCACCAAATTCTGTAACACCCCCTTTCTATACCCCCAAATAATCAATTAAATCATTTAGGCACATGTTGAAAATTTCATCAGATTATAATTAAACATGGTATAAAAGAGGCATGTCACATTATGCTTGAAATTAAAAACATACAACACCTGCTCATTTAAAGATATGCAACGATGGGGTAGTTTTCAACATAGGAAATTCAATCCTTACACCCATATCTCCAAAGATATAATTACACGGCGGAAACTAAATCAACAACATCAAACATGCATATATATTCATATATCAACAAGTTTGATTCACCAAATATATCATGTCTATACAAAACATTCATCCAAAAGATACATATACACAATGCATCACAAAAATGGCGCTAAGCCAACCTAACTACTCGGTGCTACATATCAGAGCTGACCGACCAAAAGATGAAGACGAGCTTCACAAAAATATGCCATCCAGCAACCTACTCTGCAATGCCTCATAGAGCATCATAAAATAGCAGAAGAGTGAGAAACATTATCATAATAACATTGCATATAATTATATAACTCAACATATAAAATGCACATAAAGCGTATTCTCACCACAAATCATTCCTTATCACCTATACACATCGCAACGTGTACATACACAATTCAAGCATGTTCATCATGCACCAATTCACTAATTCACATAAACTTACATTAATTATGTTTATTCCTCAATTCTATTCATTCCGCATAAACATACGTCTAGCTATGTTTAATCACACATATACATTACAAATGTATAAATCACATACATATAAATATATCAAACATGCATATATACCAACAAGTATGTTTCATCACACATACTATCATCTCCATAATACTCCAAATCAACATATACACATTCATGTTTATTTCTGCATATCATAATTAAAATGATAAAATGCAACTCATAGAGTCCCACGACTCTATGCAGATGCAACGCGGTACCGACTCAACATTTCAGTAGGTTCACTCAGGAACCAAATGGAATCATCGCTTGTTACCTAAAGTAACTCCCCGTCGGGAACATGATGTTCCCCATTGCTCACACCCCACATGGGCACACAATGTTTATGGATTGCTCACACCCCACATGGGCACACAATCTAATTGCTCACACCCCACACGGGCACACAATCAATGTGAATAAATCACTCATCGCTCACACCCCACACGGGCACACGATGTTTCTGGATTGCTCACACCCCACACGGGCACACAATCTGATTGCTCACACCCCACATAGGCACACGATCTTGTTATAGTCATCGCTCACACTCCACATGAGCACATGATGCTACAACGGATTCATAAAGAATCCCACAGCACAAGAATGTATACATTATGCTTACATGCAAAATGACACACAACATTCTTGAAAATGTATACATATTCACAATATAGTTATGCATTCATCTCATACAATTAGAATACATTCGCATTTGATTCAAGCAATGTAACTACTTGCCAAACGGCCACAACACAACAATCAAACTCACAATTCCATAATTAACATAATTACGTTTTATTGGAAAAGTCGGGTAAAAGTCGGGTAAAAATTACATATTTTAGCATCAATAGATTCTACATGTTTTTAGCTTCAAATCGATATGAGGATCACTAAAAACGGATACCCGAAACTAAAGCTACGGATTAAAACACATAACCCCTCAAAACCTACAGGCTCGCTGAGCGCCCTCTCGCTCGCTAAGCGAGAATCACCCTGGAACTTTCGCTGAGCGACCACTGCGATTTCCAAAATTTCCAGCTGCGTAACTGACCTACCAAAACCTTCCCAATCTCCAAAATACTTCCACAAACATGATCTAAAGCATATATCTAACATCATACTTCAATTATAATGATTTCTAACCGATTAATCTACCAATTTCTCACATTTTCTCTCAAACCCTAACTATTCATCTTCTCTAAACTTTCATTAAAACCAAAACTCAATCAATCAAACACATACATAATCATACACAATATTAAGATAACAATACTTATCACCCTTACCCGATTATTTCGTCTACAAGGAGGAATCTTGATCAAAACCTAGCTTTTCCAAGTTTTCCTCTTTTCTCTTCTTTTTCTTTCTCTTCTATTTTCTTTCTATCCTTTTCTTTTCTTTCTCTTTCTCCTAACTTATACTCTATTCTTTCTATTTCTTTTCAACCAAATAGCATTCTCTCACAAAAATACCAATTTTACTAATTTCTAACTTATCACTAATTAACAAATACCTAAAATACCCTCTTATCCAATTTTACCCGAAAATTCACAAAACGGTAAAATCACATATCACACCAACATATCACATTAATTCCTCAACATAAAATATCATCATGATAATTTCACAAATAGAACAATTATCATACGAATAAAATAAAAGACTCCACAAAAATTGGGAAAATCGAATCGGGGCGTTACAACTCTCCCCCACTTTAGAAATTTTCGTCCTCGAAAATATTACCTGATCCAAACAACTCCGGATACGACTCGTGCATCCTACTCTCCAATTCCCAAGTCATATGTACTTCCGCAGCGCCTCCCCATGCCACTTTCACAAGCGCAATATCCTTGCCTCTTAGCTTCTTAATTTCACGATCCAAAATCCTAACCGGCAAAGCTTCCACCGTAAGGTTATCTCTTACTTCAACCTCGTCCATAGGAATAACATGCGATGGATCCGAAACATACTTCCGAAGTTGCGAAACATGGAACACATCATGCAAATTCGAAAGATTCGGAGGCAACGCCACACGGTAAGCCACAACACCCACTTGTGCAGTAATCTAATACGGTCCAGTAAAACAAGAAGTCAACTTCTTCGACTTCAAAGCACGACCCACACTCGTAACCGGTGTAACTCTCAAGAACACATGGTCGCCTTCCTGAAACTCAAGATCCTTCCTTCTCTTGTCATGATAACTCTTTTGTCTACTTTGAAAAGCTCTCATCTTCTCTCGAATAAACTTTACTTTTTCCGTCGTTTGTTGTACCATCTCCGGTCCAACTACCGTTCTTTCCCCGGTTTCATGCCAACATAAAGGTGTTCGACATCTCCGACCATACAAAGCCTCAAATGGTGCCATACTAATACTAGAATGAAAACTGTTATTATAAGTGAACTCAATCAACGCTAAATAACTATCCCAAACACCACCTTGCTCTAGCACACAAGCACGCAACAAATCCTCTAACGATTGAATTGTCCTCTCAGTTTGACCATCCGTTTGCGGATGGTAAGCCGAACTCAATCTTAGCTTAGAACCCAAATCCTTTTGCAAACTTTCCCAAAACCTCGATGTAAATCTAGGATCTTTATTCGATACAATACTCTTAGGAACTCCATGTAACTTCACAACCACAGAAACATAAATCTCGGCTAGCTTCTCCAAAGAATAACTAATATCAATCGGAATAAAGTGAGCAGGTTTAGTAAGCCTATCAACAATTAGCCAAATAGCATTATGACCTCTTTGCGTATTCGGAAATCCCGTAACAAATTCCATCGATATACTATCCCATTTCCATTCCGGAATATCCAACGGTTGCATCAAACCACTAGGCTTCTGATGTTCCACCTTAGACTTCTGACAAGTCAAACACGCATAAACAAAATGAGCTACATCTCTCTTCAATCCGGACCACCAAAAGATCTTTTTCAAATCTTGGTACATCTTATTCGCTCCCGGATGTATACTTAAATTACTCCGGTGTCCTTCCTCCAATATCATCTTTTTCAACTCCTCATCATCGGGAATACAAATACGATCACGGAATCTCAAAACTCCAAAACTATCAACCTTGAAATCCTCATTCTCATTCATCATCAAATCAACAAATTTCAAATCCAACTTTTGCTTTTCACAAACGGTTGCAAGAAAATCATTCGTAACACGTAGCATACCAAGTCTCACGCTTCTCGGCGTCATCTCGCAAACCAAACTCAAGTCTCTAAAATTCTCCAAAAGTTCCCATTCCCTTATCATCAATGCGGACATATGTAACAACTTACGACTCAAGGCATCGACCACCACATTCGTCTTACCCGGATGGTAATTCAAACCAAAATCATAATCCTTCAAAATTTCTAACCATCTCCTTTGTCTCATGTTCAATTCCTTTTGATCGAATAAATACTTCAAACTTTTGTGATCACTAAAAACTTTGAACCTTGCACCATAAAGATAATGCCTCCAAATTTTTAGAGCAAAAACCACAGCCGCTAATTCCAAATCATGCGTAGGATAATTCTTTTCATGCACCCTCAATTGTCTTGAAGCATAAGCCACAACCTTTCCATCTTGCATCAAAACACCACCTAACCAAAACAATGAAGCATCACAAAACACCACAAATGGTTCTGTCGGATTCGGCAAAATCAAGATCGGAGTCGTTGTTAACCTTCTCTTAAGTTCCATAAAACTTTCTTCGCAATGAATATCCAAAATGAAAGCCTTTCCTTTATGAGCCAACTGCATTAACGGAAGTGCCAACTTTGAAAATCCTTCAATAAACCTCCGATAATAACTCGCCAAGCCTAAAAAGCTTCGAATCTCCGTAACCGATCTAGGAACTTCCCATTGCATTACCGCATCAATCTTGGATGGATCAACACTAATACCACCATCGGAAATAACATGTCCAAGAAAACTTACTTTTGACAACCAAAATTCACACTTTGACAACTTAGCATACAATTGCTTCTCTTTCAAAATCTGTAACACAATCCTTAAATGCTCTTCTTGAGACTTAGAATAAATCAAAATGTCGTCGATGAACACAACCATAAAACGATCCAACTGTTCATAAAAAATACGATTCATGTATTCCATAAACACACCTGGCGCATTAGAAACTCCGAATGGCATCACGGAATACTCGTAATGACCATACCGTGTCCTAAAAGTCGTCTTTTGAATATCCTCCTCTTTCACACGAATCTGGTGATATCCTGATCTCAAATTAATCTTACTAAAAACACGCGCACCAACCAATTGGTCCATCAAATCATCAATCCTCGGAAGCGGATACTTGTTCTTAATTGTCACCTTGTTCAACTGTCGATAATCAATACATAACCGTATACTTCCATCCTTCTTCTTTACCAACAATACCGGCGCACCCCAAGGAGAAACACTCGGCCTAACAAACCTCTTATCCAACAAGTCATTCAACTGCTTCTTCAATTCTACCAACTCTGAAGCTGACATACGATACGGTGCCATCGAAATCGGTCTAGTACCCGGAACTAGATCAATAGAAAACTCAACTTCTCTTTCCGGAGGTACATCCTTAATATCATCCGGAAACACTTCTGGAAAATTACACACCACTGGAAACCTACTTATCTCCACTTCGCTTTCCACTGACCACGATGCAAACAAACCAAACAATTGAACTTCGTCCACTAAAAGTTTCTTCAACTCTTTCGTGGATAGGAAACTCTCTTCTTCATCATCATCCAAAAAAGGAAACCTTACTAACTTATGATAACAATCTATATGAACTTGATTAAATTGCAACCAGTTCATACCCAAGATCACGTACAAACCTTCCAACGGAAAACATACTAAATCAATAACAAAATCTTTACCATACATGGTCAAAGAACAACTTACACACACCAAAGAAGTAGTTATCGACCCTGAAGCAGGAGTCTCAATAACCATCTCACCACCCCAAAAAGACATAAACAAATTCAAAAGCTTAGCGCACTCAAGAGAAATGAACGAATGAGTCGCTCCCGTATCAATAATAGTTACTAAAGGCGTAAATTAATAAAGCATGTACCTTTAATCAAACGGTCTGCACTAGTAGTGTCCTTCCCTGCTAATGCAAACACCTTTCCTCCCGCCTGAGCTTGCTTCGGCTTAGTACACTTAGTACTAATGTGACCAACTTCCCCACAATTGAAGCACTTCACAACATTCCTCCTACACTCGGTAGTAGCATGTCCGAGACCTCCACAGTTTCAAAATTTCACAATATTCTTCCCACACTCAAAAGACTTGTGGCCCAAATCTCCACACTTGTAACACTTAACGGGACCAGAACTACCTCCACCAGATCTCCTATCAAAGTTTCCCCTATGTTTGCCCTTATCAGCGGGTGTCACATACGGTCCACTTCTAGCTTGTTGCTTCCCTTTCCTCTTATTCACACTCTTGTAATGTGTAGAACGAGCTTTGCTATCTTCTTCAAAGATTCTACAACATTCAGTCAAATATGAAAACCTTATAATCCTCTAATATCCCACAGCTTGCTTAATCTCAGGACGCAAGCCATTCTCATACTTAATACACTTCGAAAACTCAGCAGTAGCAGCAGCATAATGAGGATGAAAATGAACCAATTCCATAAACTTAGCAGTATAGTCAACCACTGACATACTACCTTGCTTCAGCTCAAGGAATTGCATCTCTTTCTTTCTCTTCACACTCTCAGGGTAGTACTTCCCTAAGAACTCAGTACGAAAAACTTCCCAAGTTATCTCTTCATCCTCCTCCTCAAGAGCTTGACTTCTACCGACCCACCAATCGTCGGCTTCTTCCTTCAACATGTGAGAACCAAGCCTCACCTTACTTTCTTCAGCATAGTCCATGACTCTGAAGATTCTTTCAATCTCCTTCAACCAATTCTGAGCACCATCAGGATCGAATCTTCCTTTGAAGACCGACGGTTGGTTCTTCCTGAACTCATCATTCGCATTCACATTCGGCGCTCCCTTGACCGCCCTAGCCATTGCTTCCAACGAAACAACCATAGCATTGTCGTTTCTACCAGCCATATTCTGATTGATCCCAAAGACAACAACAAGATTAAACAAAAGTTCAATCATAACAACATCAAGACAGACACAACTGACTCGAACACTAGCTCTGATACCACTTAATGTAACACCCCCTTTCTATACCCCCAAATAATCAATAAAATCATTTAGGCACATGTTGAAAATTTCATCAGAGTATAATTAAACATGGTATAAAAGAGGTATGTCACATTATGCTTGAAATTAAAAACATACAACACCTGCTCATTTAAAGATATGCAACGATGGGGTAGTTTTCAACATAGGAAATTCAATCCTTACACCCATATCTCCAAAGATATAATTACACAGCGGAAACTAAATCAACAACATCAAACATGCATATATTCATATATCAACAAGTTTGATTCACCAAATATATCATGTCTATACAAAACATCCATCCAAAAGATACATGTACACAATGCATCACAAAAATGGCGCTAAGCCAACCTAACTACACGGTGCTACATATCAGAGCCGACCGACCAAAAGATGAAGATGAGTTTCACAAATATATGTCATCCAGCAACCTACTCTGCAATGCCTCATAGAGCATCATAAAACAACAGAAGGGTGAGAAACATTATCATAATAACATTGCATATAATTATATATCTCAACATATAAAATGCACATAAAGCGTATTCTCCCCATAAATCATTCCTTATCACCTATACACATCGCAACGTGTACATACACAATTCAAGCATGTTCATCATGCACCAATTCAATAATTCACATAAACTTACATTAATTATGTTTATTCCTCAATTCTATTTGTTCCGTATAAACATACATCTAGCTATGTTTAATCACACATATACATTACAAATGTATAAATCGCATACATATACATATATCAAACATGCATATATACCAACAAGTATGTTTCATCACACATAATATCATCTCCATAATACTCCAAATAAACATATGCACATTCATGTTTATTTCTGCATATCATAATTAAAATGATAAAATGTAACTCATAGAGACCGACACACGACTCTATGCAGATGCAATGCGGTACCGACTCAACATTTCAGCAGGTTCACTCAGGAACCAAATGGAATCATCGCTTGTTACCTAAAGTAACTCCCCGTCGGGCACACGATGTTCTCCATTGCTCACACCCCACATGGGCACACAATGTTTATGGATTGCTCACACTCCACATGGGCACACAATCTGATTGCTCACACCCCACACGGGTACACAATCAATGTGAATAAATCACTCATCGCTCACACCCCACACGGGCACACGATGTTTCTGGATTGCTCACACCCCACACAGGCACATAATCCGATCGCTCACACCCCACATGGGCACACGATCTTGTTGTAGTCATCGCTCACACTCCACATGAGCACATGATGCTACAACGGATTCACAAAGAATCCCACAGCACAAGAATGCATACATTATGCTTACATGCAAAATGACACACAACATTCTTGAAAATGCATACATATTCACAATATAGTTATGCATTCATCTCATACAATTAGCATACATCCGCATTTGATTCAAGCAATGTATCTACTTGCCAAACGGCCACAACACAATAATCAAACCCACAATTCCATGATTAACATAATTACGTTTTATCGGAGAAGTCGGGTAAAATTCGGCTAAAAATTACATATTTTAGCATCAATAGATTCTACATGTTTTTAGCTTCGAATCGATATGAGGATCACTAAAAACGGATACTCGAAACTAAAGCTACGGATTAAAACACATAATCCCTCAAAACCTACAAGCTCGCTGAGCGCCCTCTCGCTCGCTGAGCGAGAATCACCCTGGAACTTTCGCTGAGCGAGGGGTAGCTCGCTGAGCGACCACTGCGATTTCCAGAATTTCCAGTTGCGTAACAGACCTACCAAAACCTTCCCAATCTCCAAAATACTTCCACAAACATGATCTAAAGCATATATCTAATATCATACTTCGATTATAACGATTTCTAACCGATTAATCTACCAATTTCTCACATTTTCTCTCAAACCCTAACTATTCATCTTCTCTAAACTTCCATCAAAACCAAAACTCAACTAATCAAACACATACATAATCATACATAATATTAAGATAACAATGCTTATCACCCTTACCCGATTATTTCGTATACGCGGAGCAATCTTGATCAAAACCTAGCTTTTCCAAGTTTTCCTCTTTTCTCTTCTTTTTCTTTCTCTTCTATTTTCTTTCTATCCTTTTCTTTTCTTTCTCTTTCTCCTAACTTATACTCTATTCTTTCTATTTCTTTTCAACCAAATATCATTCTCTCACAAAAATACCAATTTTACTAATTTCTAACTTATCACTAATTAACAAATACCTAAAATACCCTCTTATACCCGAAAATTCACAAAACGGTAAAATCACATATCACACCAACATATCACATTAATACCTCAACATAAAATACCATCATGATAATTTCACAAATAGAACAATTATCATACAAATAAAATAAAAGACTCCATAAAAATTGGGAAAATCGATTACACGAGTGCGAATTTGGCTGAAATCAACATTTTTTAAGTTTTGAGGCATTTGGCACCAATTTTATCACTTGGAATATTCTAGACCACTTCACTTTTAATTTCCTGCATCATTTTGATCATTTCCCACCACAAATCCTCACTAATCACCACTCTTTTTATAATTTCCTCCAAATTTGAATTTCCAATCCTAATTTTGAATTTCCAAATCAAGCTCCACTCCACCAAATTCCCATACCTAAAATATTTAAATAGAGGCTCCATTTCATTCATTTTTCAAGCTTTTGATAGCCAAAATATCTCTTGCAAAATATCTTTTCAAACCACAAATTCACCAAAACTCTTCTTCTTATTTTGAAAGTTATCAAGAATTCACATTGAATTCTTATTTAACTTTGAGCTAAACCTCCATCCTTTTCATTTTTCTTCATCAATTTTGGTAGATCAATCTTGCTTGTGGATTAATTTGAAGTTTTTTCTTGGTAATTCAACTTCCTCCATTGTTACACCTTCATCTTCATCATCAAGAATGTAAATCTTGATTGGTTCTTGTTGCTTGATCTTTGGATTTTGCAATTGTGTTCTTATTAGTGTTATTTGTTGTTGATTTAGTGGAAAATTCGTGCTCAATTGAATCCATGATTATAAGGTGTTTGAAGGAATGATTGAGCATGGATTTGGCCATTTAAATGCTGATTTTTGAAAACTAAACAGCGTGCAATCGATTTGCATCATGTGCAAATCGATTTGCACTGTCTTTTTCTTCACAATTTTTTGTTGATTTTGCCTTATGCAATCGATTTGCATCCTGTGCAAATCAATTTGCACTGTGTTTTTTGGCCTGGATTTGAATTTTTGCACTGTGCAATCGATTTGCACAGACCTGAAACTGATTTTTTTCCTTGTTTTGGGGCTCTTTTCCCTCCTCTTCCCCCTATTTCCCTCTCTTCTTATTTTTACATTGGGAGACATTTTTGGGACTGATTTCTCTTTAAATTCAATCGACTTTGGGTGTAGATTAGAGTGGTTAATATTCATTAGTCCAAATCTACCTATAAGTGAATTATTTAATTCACTTTAGGTACTTTGTATTAGTGAGATATTTTCATAATTGAATCCACCAAAATGAGTGATTTAACTTAAGGATGAAAGAATACCATAAGTGTAACTCAATTTGGTATTCACCTTTATTTTTGTGCGGCATTGCGTTCGAATGGAGATTTACATATTGTTTATCTCACATGTATTAGCACTGGCATCGTTAACCTTAATTAGTTTGGTCGGCCTCATTTGTAGGGTAATTACTTCGTAAATTACTCGGCGATTTCTTAACATAGACCTAAATATGCCCCTACCTCGGAATAAAATCCAATTGCATACTTGCATTTTCATGGACCGGACCTCGTGTTGGTCGCATAATCCCAAAGTGGTTAATCTTTTTGTGTTAAGATCCACGACTTTGGAAGTTTGATGCGTAGTTGCTTTGGGTATCTCAATCTTCTTTCAAACTTCATTGAATTTGGATCTAATCGCCTCGATTAATCATTATAGTGTAAGATACTAAGCGGAACTGATTGCCTTTCGATTTTGGTACTAAGTGCCTTGGTTACTTCTCTTTTGGTTGCAGATGATTAAGTTTACCATACAAATATTATGTACATATTATTATTACTATTACTATACTAACATTTTAATTTCCTCTTGTACTTTATCTTCTTTATTTTAATCTCTTGCTCTTTTATCTCCTTTATTTTTATTATGATTTATTATGCTTTATCATCCATTATCATGTTTATATTCCTCGTATTATATTGTTGTGTTGATTTTTCTTTTGTCCACTTTGACACAAAAATGTTAATAAAGGCTTAAACCATAAAAAAAACTTAATTCTTCCTATCCTGGACTATTAGTTACTAGCATATGCTTTGGAGTGATTTACCTATGGACCAACTTTGAAGTATTGATGGCACTTTTGTACTTAGAATTAAGACCTCTTATCCCTTTGCATGGAGTGTTAATCGTTGAAGATTTGCATTTATTTGGCATTGGCTTTTAGCATGCTTAAGGATGAAATTTTTATTAATACTTTGAAGTGGCTTCATTTCGGTTATATCATTCTTTTCCCTAGCTTTTATTTTGTGTATTAGGTTAGCCTCTTCATCTCCTCCCCTTCTTTAATTTTCAAAACTTCCTTCTTTTTCATGTTTTAAAAACCTTCACCTCTTTAATAAATAAAACCTTGACTTTTTGTCAAGTGGCTTTTTACTGCTTCTTTTCTTTAAAAAATATCAATGAATTTAATCATCTTGACTTTAATTCTAAAATAAAAATAACCAAACTCATTCGAACTATTTTGTGCCTTTGTGCACTTTCGTTTGTTTTCTTTACAAGTTTAGACTATGAGTCATTCTTCTCTAGTCGGGTGCAAGTCTCTTAATCTCCATGGTTGTAGTTTGATGTAATTGAGTCTCTTGTCATTCATGGGGTTTTAGTGGCATACTCGCCGATTTTATCCGAGTTGGCGCCCTCCCCATAATGATGTATGAGTCCATGCCCTCATTCTCATGATAGATTTGTTAGGTTATCCACTTGAAAATGACAAATTCTGTTCATTAAATAAAATCAATCAAAACCAACCCTTTTCACTATTTGTACCATGAACTACGGGGTTTTGATCTCGTATTACACATTGTGGGTACATAGGCATGAGGTGGTAATCCTCTCCAAATACAAAAACATTACAAATTAATTCTTCTCTCAATCCTCCACTATTTTTTACAAATATTTTCAAACCTAAAGCAATAAATTTTTCAAAGGGCTCCCGTGGAGTACCATAGACATTTTGGGTGCGTAAAACTTTCCCATTTTTTAACCTATCCCCTTACCTGTTTCTCGACTTGTTTCTTTAGCTTTTTGCTTTTAGATTCATTAGGATTTATTCGTTTTTTTTTTCCTTTTCCACTTGGAATAAAATAAAAGTGTGGTGGCGACTCTGTTTACTTTGAGTTAAGTTAACTAATAGGTTACACTCATGATTTTATCGCTAGAAAAAAGTGGCGACTCTGCTGGGGAGTAGTCTCTAAGTGGATTCGGCTTACTTTGATTTATTTACTGCTTTGGTTTGATTTGTTTGTTATTGTTTTTTCTGTTTCGGTTTTGGTAATCCTCTATGAGTGAGATATATTCTATACCCGGATTTGAGTGAACTTATGATAGGACGGAGATATTCAAAGTGATACGCGACGGAGTAGTCCAAAGCGATATCAATTCGATAATCTCGACTCAGTTAGGCTCTCTCAGATTACTGATGTCATGACGAGTAGTTGTACCATGACATTACTTTTCCGACCTGGAACTGATCATACTGAGGACCGTAGAATCCTTAACCCATCCAATCCAATTTAGGAACATAGTGTGGAAGCTATCCAGGTGTAGACCTGAGGTGGTTGTCACGCGATACTACACTCAGACGAGGTCCTCTTGAGGAAATTATCGGTTGGGGAGTAGTCCAACGTATCGATAATATCCAAAGGATGGCTGCTAACTTCGGGCACCTCTGTTAGCACCCTTTTGGTTTCCTGCAGGTACAATGAAGATAAAAACCTAGTACATACCTTTGAGGATGGTGTTCTTATCCTTGACTTCACGTTCATGACTCGGGACCTAGACCCATGTGCTTTGTATGATCTTTTTTGTGGTTGTTGCATACATGCACTCATGCATTCATGTGCATTGTTCTCAAGATTTCAAGGGACTTATAGGTGCTTTTTCCAATATTTCAGATGTCTATGGCTATGAATGTTGAAAAGAGGAATACTCGAAAGTACAGTTTCAAGAGTCATAATCTAGTAGAGTTGAGAAATCTTGGAGCATTGGTGGTTGATTCTGATGAGTTCCGGAAACGTTATGGCAAACTTTTGTTCATCCCGAAGACCGATGTATCGGAAGGAGTTCTCAATACCTTAGTTCAGTTCTATGATCCTTTGGACCATTATTTCACCTTTCTTGATTATCAGCTTGTGCCGACTTTGGAGGAGTATTCCTATTGGACGAGTTTTCCATTTTTGGACAAACTGTTTCTTTTCAGTGGTTTAGAAAAGGAGCTTACGACCAAAGTCATCGCGAAAGCCATTTTTCTTAAGGAGTTCGATCTTAGTGGGAAGTTTCTTCCAAAAGGAGATGTTCGTGGTATTAATGCCAAGTTCTTAATGGGGGGGAAAGCTTCTACTTATCTTACTTTGGGTCATAAGGATGAATTTGAGGCTATTCTTGCTCTGCTCATCTATGGGATTGTCTTGTTTCACAACTTAGATGGTATTGTGGACGAGCATGATATTCAGATTTTCTTGAAGAGAAACTCGGTGCCTACTTTTTTTGGAGACATGTATCATTCTATTCACCATAGGGCCTTCAAAGGTGATGGAGAGATTATGTGTTGTGCGCTTCTTCTATATAGGTGGTTTATTTCTCACCTACCAAAGTCCGATGTCTTCACGGAAAATAGAGAGAAACGAAGAGGGTCTCAAAGGATTATGTCTCTTAATCATAAGGATATGACTTGGTATTTTTCCTATTATGATACGAGAGTGTTTATTGACGGTTGTGGAGAGTATCCCAATGTACCTCTTCTTGTTACATGTGAGGTAATTAGTTACAACCCTATTCTTGCTAGGCGATAGATGGGATATTGCTTGAAGGAAGTACCAAGAAACCTTTCACTATCTAGTTTCTTATTTCTTAATGGTGCAGATCATGTAGGAATTAAGAAAAGGATTGCTCATTCTTGGCATACTATTCATCGAAAAGAGAAGGGTCAATTGGGAATACAACACCTTGCTCCTTCCGAGTGTTACATCCAGTGGGTTCGATCTAGGGCTTCCAAGCTCAGGATGCCTTATCCACCTGAGGAACCTTTGTTTCCTATTTTTCCATTATCAACTTTTCTTCCTCCTGTTGATGTGAAGGTTGTTCTTCAAGAAGACTTGGACAAGATAAATAAAGAGAAAGAAGCATGATTACTTAAGAAGTCGATTATGCAAGAGCAACTAAAGGAGAAAGATGATCTCATTGAGTTACTTGAGCCATGTGTTACGAAGAGGCCAAGAGAGGATTTATTTTGTTCTAGTTATCCATCTACCATTCCTCTTATATTCGGTGCTTGGAAGGCCATTGTGGACAACTTGGTGAAGGATAAGGAAAACTTGGAGATTCGGTTCAAGAAAGAGATTAAGAGGATTCGCATGAAGTACCAGCCGAGATTTGGATCTTCTTCATATATGATCACATAGACCTAGTTTACTTTTCTCTTATGTATTAGGATTATTGAGACTTGTACTTCACTTGTAATCCTCACTTTGATATTAATGAGAATGATTTTTTTAGTACTTCAAAAAAGCGTTTCTTTTATAAATATTGCAATTTATCTTATAGTCCTTTGAAATCTTTGCATTTACTTACTCATACCATGCATCATGCTTTCATTGGTACTGCTTCTTAAGATTTTTACAGGGATCTTATGTTGTTTCTTGGTCTTCATCTAGTTCCCTTGACAAGTTGACCCATTGCTACGGTACTCGAGCTAACCGAAGAAATATGTTGGAAGCCTTACAACAAGAGAATCGTGAGCTCCGCGAAGATGCTTAATCTCTGAAGGATAGCTCAGAAAGGATCACTTCTATGATAGAAAGCTTGGTGGATGCTCAAAATCAGCCACCCCCTCCTCCTAATTCTCCGATACATCGCACAATCATCTTTGAGATTGTCACTGCATCGATTCTTACTGAAACTATCATTTCTTCTCGCCACTGCATGCCTGCTAGCACATCATGGGGTGTGCTGGTTGATGTCATTCCTGATGGTTATCATCCTCATCCTCCTGAGACTTATGTATTTATTCCTCTTCAGTCGGTGATAACTACGACGCTGCATGTGATTCGTACTACTCTGCACCTTGATGAAGTGATTTACCATGCTGGGCCCAGTGAAGGCGTTGGTGTGAATGAAAGGCTTGATGAATTTCAAGGCCATTTTGTTGAAATGCAAAAAGAGATGAAGACTTTGAGGCGTAAGGAATTTTTTGGTAAAAATGATTATGATCTATGTTTGGTTCCTAATGTTAAGGATCTTCCAAAGTTCAGATTGCCTGAGTTTGAGAAGTATAAGGGTCATTCTTGTCCTCTGAGTCACTTGACTATGTATGCAAGGAAGATGTATGCTCAGACAGAAAATGATCACTTTCTGATTCATTATTTCCAAGACAGACTGACTGGTGCAACTATGAGATGGTATATGGGTTTGGACATTAGCCAAATTAAGACTTTCAATGGTTTGGGAAAAGCTTTTGTGATACTGTAACACGGTGGGAGAACTTACTTTCTATAAATGTTGCGGATAGCAAGAGTCGCCACCGACTTTTATTTTATCCAAAAGGAAAGGACATAAAAGAACAGGAAAGACCTTAAAAAGATTTTGAGTTTGGGGGGTAGGTTATACAAAGGGAAGGTGTTAGCACCCTTTATATCCATGGTTATCCATGGGCTCTTAGTTACTTAGCTCACTTTGAATTGTTTTGAAAGAGTGTATTGTGTGATTAGAAACTTTCTAAGTACTTTGTAATGATCCTCGTATGGATGTATACAAAGACTTGTTTTTAAAAAAATTTGTTTGAAAACGGTGGTGTGAAAAGTATTTTGAAAGATGAGCAAGTAATTAAGAGAAACCTACCCTATATAAAGTCCTTATTGTTCTTATGTTCTTTCAATGGTAAGACTATCCCTATTATTAAGGAATAGGTAGTCATTACCTTGGATGTAAAGGGACACGTGTAGGGTCATCTAGATATAGGCAACTGTAGGGTGTCTTTAGCAATTCGTAGGGACTTATCATCTTTTATTCGAAGGGACAAGATCATTTATCGTAGGCAACCTCGAAGGGACTTGATCTTATAAACTGAAGGGACTTGATGATATTTGTGAAGGGACTTTGCTTAAGACACCTTACTTGACCTTTTGAAATAGGCAACATGAGAGGTAACCTTAGAAAGTGCAAGATGGCGATCAAAGATCGACTTACGTGTGTGAGTGTTCATATTCAAATATTTATCTTTTAAAGTTGATTATTCTAAGTTAACTTTAATCACAAGTATGTTATTCACACCCTAGAATTACTAACCACACAGTAAATACATTCATAGCAAAAATAAAGCAAAAATTCAAACCTAAACTATTACAAAGCTTCGGGACAATTACAATATAATCGAGAAATATAATAAAGATAAATAATAATAAATAAGCAATAATAATAATAATAATAATAATAATAAAGATAAAAGGTTAGAAAACTAAAAAAATAAGAGAAATAAGAGATTAGCAAAAGATAAATTAATATTGGAAAAGATTTTAAATTTTTAATAAAGAAAATAAGTTTTAATAGTAATAAATAAATACTAAATTATTTACATATTTAACAAATGATTAATGATTAATTATAATTAATAAAAATATTAAGTTAAATTCTAAAGTTAAGAAAAATTAGGGTTAGGGTTATAAAAATTAGGGTTAGGGTTGTAATCATGAAAATTAGGGTTTTTAATTATTAATTTAAATATAATTTATTTATTTACAAAATATATACAATATTAATAATATAAACATATAATGAAATAAATATAAATAATTTGATTTTTGGAAAATAAAGTTTGAATTTTAAAAATATGAATTTTTTGTATAAGAAATAATATAAACATTTTATTTTAGAAATTTATTATTTAAGAAATTAATTAGATTAAATGAATATAATATAAACAAAACAAAATAATAAAAAAAATTGGAGTAAAAGAACATACCTGGGGCTGGGATTCGAACCCAGGCCCTAGGCTCTCCACATGCTGGACCAACAACCTCACCACCAGGCCAAGCGCGTCTTGGTGTTAACATTATGGGTAATAATCCTTTTGTTATAATCCTGTGAAAATCAAATAAAATGCAGCAAAACAAAATGGCCTGGGGGAAATCGAACCCAGGACCATCACATTCACAAGCAAACACACAAACTAGCTGAGCCACATGGGGCGCGTTCTGCATATGATCAACAACAAAACATTATATTTTAAACAAGCTTTTTGAATTATGATTTTGGCGCCACTGAACTTCCTCTTCTTCCTTGGTCGCTGCAAAAATTCCTACGAAATTACATACGAACTTTCCTGCGAATTTTCCTGCACATGAAAACCTACAAAATTCGTAACATCTTATATCCATACAATTTTGCCAAATTGATCATGCCAACATGATCAATACAGTTCATTTAACTTATTTATGTGATTAAAATGTATTTATATTAGCTGAATCAAGAAACCCTAATTCAAAGCTTGAAACCCTAACATGGCCGAATTCGTATTAATCAATGAATCTTCAAGGTATTTGCCCAGAATCCATCCTCACATGATAACAAACAAAGTTAGATACACAAAAACAGTTTATGACACATGAGTAAGAGGAATCGAAACTTTCAAAAATATGAACAAGATGGAATCGGTATGCATGGTTCATCATGATTTGAATGCAAATAAGGATTGAAATAGCATTAGGGAACCATAGGGATCATGTCTCAACCTTCAAAACTCCTTGATACCTCCTGCAAATCAAAATTCGAATTGGTGTTTTTATTTGAATTTTTGAAGTTTGATTCTTGTATTGGAGGCTGCCAAAATTCATTCTTATGCTGGTGATCACTTGTATGTATATATTGGAATCAAATTAGGTCAGAAAGTCATGAGTTTATGGGCCTTGTAAAGATTACTTGATCATGAAGATACAACTTGCTATTTTAGTCAAAAAATCACACAAATCCTTTCCTCTTTGGTCTAGCATAAATTTCAATCTTCCAATCAACTTTAAATCATGTTTATGACTTTCTAGAATGAAAATCATATCAAATATTGAACTTTTCATATTTTATTTTGATTTAAAATGATTTTAAATGAATAAAATCAAAATAAATAAAATAAAATAAATAAAAATTTGAATAAATTATTTTTGGTTCGTGAATGATGTCATGGTAGTGATTGGGTCATAAAAATCCAAGCCCATGTGGAAAGAATTGGTTCTAAGACCCCATTTGCTCAATAAACCTCTCAAAAATTTCCCAACTTTGCAAAGACATATCTCCCTCAATTTTAAGGCTATGAGGGTGTTCTTGGACATTTTGGAAATCTTAAAGAGTCCTCTAACAAACCTTTATGGTCTCATGTCCATATCTTTTACTATTTTCAAGTTATACCCTTTGGAATATGTTGACTTTTTGTTGACTTTTGAAATGACCTATAATGTCTTAGCTCATACCTTCCAAATGAAGCATTTTTGGGCTTGGCTTGTGAGACACAAAGTTGTAGAGAATTCAATTTCCTTCAAAATAAGCTTTAGATGGGAAATTTTTGATGAAGCATGTGAATGTTATGGCTGGTCAAAGTTCAGTTGACTTTTCCTGTGAAAACCCTAATTTAGAAACTCCTGATTCTTGATGATCTGAAACTTCCTTGATGAATCATGATCAACCCTTGATAAAACGATGAATTTTACTTCATAAACTTGATGTTGGAAAAAAATCATGAAGTTTGACTTTGGTTTGACCACAGTTGACCTTAGTTTGACTTTTTGACTACTTTGACTGATTTTAGCCTATCTGATCATTTGACTGAGCAAACCTTTTGGGAAATCCTTGAAACTTGACATAGGGGTTCTTGAAGATATGTAGGATGTTATTAAGCTCACTTGAGGCATTGAAAGTTCATTTAGCCTGATGAAATACAAAACCCTAGTTTATGATGCATTGATTAGGAGGAGGCTTTGCCTGAGGGAATTGTCAAACTTTCTGACTAATTGTGAATCTTGTGAACCTTGTGAACCTTGGGAACCTCTAGGACACCTTAGTACATAATGTCTGGTCTAGGTGAGGGCAAATTTTGGGGTGCAACAGCTGCCCCTGTTCAATTTTCTGAAACCTGAGGGGTTAGATTGGCATGTGTGCCATTCGTGACTTGGAAGGTTGAAGGGGATTGAACACAAAAGCCCAAAAATTTGCACTCGCCGGTGCGTAAAGTAACACTGCTGATTGGTTGTATATGCTTGAGTGGGCTTGAAGATGCCACTTGGAAGAACTGGAGATGGGCTTACAGATGCCATCCATAATATCATGAGGTGATAATATCAATAGGTCGTTACTGGATATCAGTACTAGGTCTTCGTATAGGCCGTCTCTGAATCATTCCTTAATTTAAGCATCAGAATTGAATCTTCGTGGCGATCTTTTCTGAATTGCTTTTGGTGATATCTTGGGCTAAGTACAAGATCTTCGTATAGATCCTTTATGTACCATCCCATAGATAAACTGTTGCATAGACCATTAGAAACAAATCTTCGTAACGATTATCTCTTCTGGTAATATCCCGAATTAGGTAATAGATCTTCGTATAGACCATTTATATACCCTCCCAGGGATAGAAAGAATATCAGGATTAAATCTTCATGGCGATTATCCCTGAACTTCTTCTGGAAGAATCTTTTGGACTAAGTGCTAGATCTTCGTATAGATCATTTACACACTATCCCTAAAGATAGTTGACCATCGGAAATAAATCTTCGTAACGATTATCTCCTCTGGAAATATCCTGGATTAAGCACTTGATCTTCGTATAGATCATTTACGTACCCTTCTGAGGACCACTTGAGCATTGATTATCAGAAATGAATCTTCGTAGCGATTATCTCTGACTTAAGTATCAGTATTAGATCTTTGTATAGATCGTCTCTGAACTGTTTTGAGTTGTTGATAGTGTTTATCTGCCTGCAACTATCCTGAAAAGAAAAGGTTAGGTTATGCAACATGTATGCATGTATGGCATGATGTAACTAAGTAAATGCATCATGGATGTGTATGCTATGATATGATGTAAATGATGTATGTATGAATTATGCATCCCGAAGCGTCTGGGTATCTCTGTATAACAACTGCTGGCTAAGGAAAATAAATCCCGGTTCGTTGCTAAGGAATATGAGGACTTCGTTCCCGTCTTGTTTGATAGTATAATACTTATAACCTCCCGTCTTTGTTCGTCGTGCTTCTTATTGAAGGAATAAGTTCCCGAGTATCCTGACTGAGGATAAAAGAGATGGACATAAATCCAAGGGGGAGATGTTACTCGAAGTATCTATAAAGATAAATTTACTCTGCTGGGGATTTGTGATTATTCTGTGGGGATGAACCGGCGAAGTTTCGTTGAATTCCTACCTTCGTTCGTCCTTAGTAAATACTATTACTGCATTTTATGCATTTCTGGTAAACATCAATCATATTCAAAAGCATACATACATTCAAACACAGTCAATGGACGTTTTCGTTTAGGTAAACAGGGTAAAAGTAAATTTGGATTCAAAGACGAGATTTTATTTATTTTTAGAAAGTGGCCTATACACAGGCAAATTTGTACAAGGAGACAGAAATCCTAGTAAGAGGAATTTGTCGTAAAAGTTTTACAGAACAAAGGGAAACAACTATGTGAAAAATAATCCTATTGAGTTTCAACTCTACTATTGCCATTATTTTCAAGTATCTCATCTTCTGCTGTTGAGATGGAAACGATTGGATTGATCTTTATCTGTTCGAACTTGAGTCAGGTAGCACAACTGGTTGGGGTTACATGAGTGATCCAAACGAGACATAGTCATACGCTTTAATCCCTAACTTTTGCCTGGATTTCCTTTTCAGGTTTTCAATCCATCGGGATACCCTTTTTTGCCCAAGCCGCCTTTTCAGGTTTTCGACTTGCCGGGTGTACATTTTTTTATATATATCCCTAATTTTTTCCCAAACCCTTTTGGTTTGCCGGGATGCCCTTATTTTTTCCTAGGCCAGTCAACCTAGCGGGTCTCTTTTTATGCGTAGTATTTTTTAACTATGTATGCGTTTACGGGCTGTGGAAAATCTTCACCGTCCATAGTAGTAAGCATCATGGCACCTCCTGAGAATATTCTCTTGACTACAAATGTTACTTCATATGTAGGAGTCAACTTGCCCCTAGGATCACCCTGTGGTAATATGATACGCTTGATTACCAAGTCACCAGTCTGATATACCTTTTGCTTAACCTTCTTATTAAAAGCTTTGATCATCCGTTTCTGGTACATCTGACCATGACAAACAGCTGCCAGCCTTTTCTCATCAATCAAATTTATTTGGTCATGTCGAGTCTGAATCCACTCATCTTCATCAAAACCCGCATCCTTCATGATTCTTAAGGAGGGGATCTAAACTTCAATGGTAGAACTGCTTCCATACCATAGACTAAGGAGAATGGGGTTGCCCCTGTTGAGGTACGCATTGTAGTACGATAACCATGAAGATCAAATGGTAACATCTCATGCCAATCCTTATACTTAACAGTCATCTTCTGTAGAATCTTCTTAATGTTCTTATTGGCAGCTTCTACTGCCCCATTCATCTTTGGACGATACGAAGAAGAGTTGTGATGCTTAATCTTGAACTGCGTGCAGAGATCAGTAATCATGGTGTTATTCAGATTAGAGCCATTATCTGTGATGATCCTTTCAGGGATACCATACCTACATATGAGATTAGTCTTAATGAATCGAGCCACAACATTCTTTGTAACAGATGCAAATGAGGCTGCTTCCACCCACTTGGTAAAGTAATCAATAGCGACCAGGATGAAACGATGCCCATTAGAAGAAGTAGGCTTGATCTCACCAATCATATCAATGCCTCACATGGTAAAAGGCCAAGGAGCAGTCAACACATTCAATGGAGCTGGAGGTATATGCACCTTATCAGCATAAATCTGACATTTGTGACATGTTTTAGAATGTTGATAGCAGTCAGCTTCCATGGTAGACCAATAGTAACCTGCTCTCAATATCTTCTTTGCCATGGTATGACCACTAGATGAGTGCCAAAGATCCCATCATGCATGTCTTCTATAATCTCTGTTGCTTCCTTCTTATCCACACAACGAAGGAAAGTCGAATCATGATTGCGCTTGTACAAAATTCCATTACTCAAGAAGAACTTAGCAGAAAACCTCCTCAGAAACTTCTTATCCTTGACAGATGCCCCTTCAGGGAACTCCTGAGTCTCAAGATATCTTTTCACTTCATAGAACCAAGGCGCTCCCTCTACTTCTTCAGTATCAATCTCATTGTAGTATGCAGGCTTCTCAAATCTATCAATAGTGATCTTGGGAGCTTCATCATCCCAACTAATCTCAAACATAGATGCCAGGGTGGCTAGTGCATCTGCTAATTGATTCTCTCCTCGGGGAATATGTCCAAAGGTAATATCTTCAAAAAATGGGATCAAGGACAACACATGCTCTTTGTAAGGAATGAGATTTTCATGTTTAGTATCCCAATCTCCTTTAATCTGACTAACTACCAGGGCTGAATCTCCATATACGTCCAGGAACTGAATCTTCATCTCAATGGCAGCTTTGATACCCAGGATACATGCCTCATACTCAGCCATGTTATTGGTATAATAGAAACAAAGTTTTGCAGTAATTGGGGTATGACAACCTTCAGGGTAAATGATCACAACACCAACACCATTACCAAGCGCATTAGAAGCTCCATCAAAAACCATAGTCCATCGGGATCCCTGTTCAGGTCCGTCATATTGTCCAGGTTCTTTGGTAATAATCATAATGTCTTCATCAGGGAACTCAAAACTCATTGACTGATAATCATCCAATGCCTGATGAGCCAAATGATCAGCTACAACACTTCCTTTAATGGCCTTCTGAGTAGTGTACTGTATATCATATTCTGTTAAAATCATTTGCCATCTCGTTATTCGTCCGGAGAGAGCAGGTTTCTCGAATATGTACTTGATTGGATCCATCTTTGAAATCAACAGGGTAGTATGAGTCAACATATACTGTCTTAGTCGGCGAGCAGCCCATGCCAAAGCGCAGCAAGTTTTCTAGAGCAGTGAGTATCTTGTTTCACAATCGGTAAACTTTTTGCTAAGGTAGTATATTGCCTGCTCTTTTCGACCAGACTCGTCATGCTGCCCTAACACACATCCCATTGAGTTGTCTAATACTGTTAAGTACATAATCAAGGGTCTTCCATCAACTGGTGGCATCAAGATTAGAGGTTCTAGGAGATATCTCTTGATTTCATCAAAGGCTGTCTGGCACTCGTCATTCCATTCCATTACCTGATCTTTCTTCAATAACTTGAAGATTGGCTCACAGGTAGCAGTTAGCTGGGATATAAACCTTGCAATTGTAAACACCCTAAATTTTCCCTCACTGAGTTCACACCATGGTTTGTGACCTTTCATATTTGCATTAGTTCAATCATACCACATCATATTGCATTTTTGCTTCACTGCATTGGTTCAAGTTCATCTGCATCTAGGGTTTGTGATCTGAGCAATCCAGGATCCATCTGAGCCACTCCAAAGGTCTTCAATCATCTCAAGATGGTCCATGTATGTTCAATCATCATCTTTTATCCTCCAAAGATCAAGGAAGTCAAAAAATCACAAGAACTGAGAAAGCATGGAAGCAGAGCTAGGGTTTAACTGCACAGATGACCTAAAATTAGGGTTTTGGTTTCAGAGGCCATAACTCCAATTTTTTTTTGTCTTTCTTGTTTCTATTGGTCACAATATGTTATAAGGATCATGCATACCAAGTTTGATGAAGAAATTCACTGTGAAGGTCATCTGATCACTGGGTAACTTCCTGAGCAAGTCAGAGCAAAATCAGGGCATCTGAGGCCCCCATCAATGGACCCAAAGTGGATTTTTCATCAAATTGAAGTTATATGGTCTTTATTTGATCATTGAAGTGTTTATAAGTTCACAAATTTGAAGAAAAGTGAGCAAAACCAAAAGTTGCCAAAAATGGAAATGACTTGTAATGTAAACTTTCCATTTTGGGAAAGTTTTTCAACCTCCTCTTTCTCAACCAAAAAATGCTTCAAATGAAAAATTCTTGGTCATTAAAGTTGTAGATTGGATCATTCCCTTTTCCAAAAGTACAAGAACAAGATCTAATTCATTTTGGAACTCAAGTTATGACTTTCTAAAGTTGGCAAAAATCACATAATTCCATGTTTCATGCCAAAAAGGGATTTTTGCAAAACCTCATGCCAAGCTATTTTGTGACTTCAAATTGACTTCTACACATCATAACATCATAGTGCATGACTTAAAGTTCATAATTGGCCCAATAATTTCCAAATTTCATGACTTGCACATGAAGAAATCCAAAAGGGGCCAAACTTTGTCAAATTTGCAAAACCTCCCATAACCTTCCACAAACTTGCTGAATTGCCTCTAAATGATTTTCATGACTATCCTTGAATCTTGTTGCACCAGACACCCCTTTGTACTTGGCCTGAACCAGCCCATACCTCAAAGGACAACAAATGTTGACTTTTTGCATTTTGCACCATACCAATCAGCATAGCCCACACCAACTCCACAGACCTATCACAGCTTGATACATGGGCCATAAGCAAGCCAAACATAACAAGAACACAGCCTAACACTTCAGCATTCTCAAGTTACCAAAAATCATCCTCCTTTGCATTTTCATTCGAAACACTCAGCACAAACATCAAAACTTAAAATTTCTTCCACCATTCATCTTCAAATCCATCACTGATAACAAACCACCTTTCACTTTGCCCTAAAAAACCACCATACACCAAATACGATTTTTTTCCCTTTGAACTGAACTTCACTGAACTTCAAAAAGAGGTCACATACACTTAAGCAAAGCATCAAAGAAGCTCAAGGGTGATCAGAGGAGAGTGTTTGCATCAAGAAGAAGGCCCAAGCAGCTCCATTGGCAAAGCTTCATCTCAGGTTTCCTCTTGAAACTTTTTTCCAGAAATCGTTTCTTTAGTTATGAGATGGTAGAGTTTGTTCTCCTAATTACAATGAGCATTTATTTTTGAAGAATGGTTGAGTATTGACTGTGTATGCATGTTCTGAAATTTTGTCTATTTTTATGTTTTTGTTCGAATCATGATTATGGTGCAAGATAAATGAATTATGTTGTTGGATTCTTGTTCTATGGGGTTTGGGGATCATTTCTGGAGATTTGGGGGGTTTATCATGGCCTAGGGAGTGATTTGGGAAATTCTCAGGGGAGGTGTGGCCGGAGAAGATGACCAGAGGTCATTTCCGGCCACCTGAAAGTAATTAATTTGTTTAATTAGGGTTAGGGCATATTTTAAATGTGGGCCGTTAGATCAAGCTTTCCCGCGTGCATTGTGTGGCTAGGATTAGATCATTAGTTTTAAATTAGGTTTAATTAAATAAATAATCAGGATTAATGAAGTTTGAATTTAGGCCGTAGGATTGCGCGCCAGTCAACAAACCTAAACCTAGATTTAATCCTGGCTCTCCATTCAGCATACTTTCCATTTAATTAACTTTTATTTCATTTTCTTTATTTTATTTTGTACGAATTTTTAAAAATAGTAAAAAACATCAAAAAATTCTGAAATTTTTTATCAAACCTTTTATTAATTTTCAGAAACATTTACAAACTCACCATACAAATTACCAAAAATTACCAAAAAAATCAGAGAACATTTTTAGACATTTAGAAACATTTACAAACTCACCATACAAATTTCTTTTTGGTTTTGATCATACTTTGATATTTTTTTAATGAATTAGGGTTCTTAAATTGTTCATTTTCTAACCCTAACTCCAAAAATTCATAACTTTTAAACCAAGTTGAGTTTGTGAATGATTCTTTTTGCATTGTTCTATGCATGGCTTCTAGTTTTTAAAAACAGTTTTTTTTTCATTTTTATCTTTCTTTTTCAATTTGTTTGGCATTTTGCATTTACGGTCACCCTTGAAACCCTAGAAACTTAGGAAATTCATAACTCCTTCTAGGTTAAGCTTCTGACCTCCCCCTTTGGATGGTAACCTAGTATAGGTTTAGGGTTCCATTGAGTGAATTTTCAATTTTTTACCTTGTCATTTGCTTCTGTTTTTGAGTTTTGCATCTCACATGTTCATAAAACCCTAATTTTGCATCTTCATTTGCATTCATCTTACATATGCTTGCATCCATGAACTTGCTATGACATTTTATGCATTTACATGACATGTAAGACATCCTAGGACACATTAGAATCATGTTTGATCATTGCATCATTCATTTGCCATGTTATGCATCCATTTCATTTCATGTGCATCCATGAACCTTTATGCTTCTTTCATGCTTCATTTGCATCCTCATTGCTTGTATGACCATCCACATCTCATGACATACATTTGCACCATCTCTTAGCATAATTTGCATCATGAACATGCTTCTGGTTTTGGTTTGCATCATTGCATACTTTTCATTTTCATTTCATTTTCATTTCCTTTTACTAACTTTTCAGGTGGTAAGTGTTTTGAGAAGTGAATTTGCCTTCACTTCTCACATTCTCTTCTCATCTCTCTCATGCATTCATTGCTGCATTTTGTATGTGTATTAGGGTGAGCTTGCCTATTCATGCTCCTTCTTCACTTTCTTTCTTCAAGCAACTTATCTTCTTAAGTGAAGTAAGTTGACTTGCTTCTTTCTGCTTCTCATCCTTCCATCTTTCCTCTTCCTTGGTGGCTTTTCCTGAAGATCTCTTGCAAGCTTCATAAACCCTAGGAATACCCAAGCATGATCACAATTAGGGTTTGATTAGTCCCCCCATTAGTTTTACCTTTGTGTCATCTTTTGTGTCTCACTTCTCATCTCATAATCAGGGACTAAACCTTAAAGGTTTTAAGGCTTTGTGATTAAGATTATGCCTGCATCCTTCTATTAGGATGGGGTGTATAACTCTAATCCTAAGTGTTAAACCCTTAATGTGTTTAAATCCTTTAATCAATTCACCTAATAATCATTAAGACATCAAGCTTGTAACTTGGGCCTTGCATTAGGGTTCTAATTCTTCCTTAATTGGTTAAAAAGGACTAACCCTAGTGTTAATGGACAAGTCCCCTAAAGTTGTCTTACAAACCATAAAATCCACTTCTTAATCTTACCATTAACTAAAATCCACTTTAATAAAGGTTTTGTTTTGTCATGAGGTTAATCCCTAATCATGGATTAAGTTGAGGAGCCTTTCTCAGCTTAAATGTTCTCATCTATTATCCTTCTATTAGGATGGTGTAATGGGTCCATTAAATCCTTGATTATGGCTTAAACTCATTACTTAACACTAAACAAAAACTCCAAAAACATCTAAATAATTACAAGTAGGTTAATGATCTTAATCCTACATCATGGTGATTAAGTGTGAGGTATTTACTTCATACTTAAGGTAGTCTCATTACTCCTAATCAGAGGGAGGATGTGATGAGTTTACTAACCCGTGGTTTAGGATTAAGCTCATTAACTTATGACAAATTCCAAAAGCAATAAAAGATTGAAAACATCAAAAATAAACAATAATCGTCTCCTTCGGGATTCTTTTCTCACCTCATTCACTCACAAACGAGAACTCGCTTCTTCCGTCTAATGCAAGACAGTTTGCAACTGAGCCAGACAGGTCATACACTTGAGCATAGACAAGCAGGTAGTTCATCAGTCAATTTATCTTTCAGTCTCCTTGAGTAGAACTACGATGTTCTGACTTCCTCATTGCACGAGAGGATACGTAGGCATAACTTAACTGTTATCGAACAACAGTCTCTGTATATTCCCCTCTTCCAACATTATTCTTTAAGCCTCGTTGTCTTGAGCTTTGCACTTTTCTCTTGCACTGACATTTCTTCACTTCACTTCACATTTCTTTTGCACTGACACTTGCATTCTTTTCCAGCTTTGATACACAAACAACACTGACACTACCCCTGTAAACACAAATCTTTTAAGCGTGGATCCCGTCGAGTATGACGGATAATCTGGGTGCTAATACCTTCCCAGGTTGTAACCAACCCCCTTTCTCAGTTTCTCTGGTTCGCGACCGTCTTATCCATCTTTTCTTAGGTTTATGCAGTATTACCTTTCCTTCGGGATAAAAATGCCTAGCTGGCGACTCTTTTCATTGTTCTCTCTTTCACCGACCGTTCGCGTCTGTACCCCGTCTGACTCGGTGTCATCAGGTGGGAGCGACAACTTGGCGACTCTGTTGGGGAACCTTATACTGCAACCAGGGCTTCTGGTTCTTTTTGTGGGTTCTTCCTAGCGCTTGTTTGATTTGTGTTTACGGGGGTGTTATGTGCTATGTGTATTTATTTATTTGCTTTGTTTATTGCTTTATGTACAGTTTTTATTTACTGTTTTCTTTACAGTGTTTATACATCATACTGTCATTATCATTGCTGGAGCTGGTTTTCTGTTTTGATGGGTGGGGTTCCTCTGAGTGATTAAGGTCCTATACCTGGGACCTGAGTGACACCTAGGCTAGAGTGGTTCATGTTCTTTCCCATTCCATTTCGGTATGGTGCGGGAATATGAAACACGGTTCAGATGTCGGGTTCTTCTTGAGAACTCTGTGCTACAGATTTCTTGTAGTGCTAGGGCTATCTAGGAAGCCTGCTAAGTCTGGATGACCTTTATTATGACCTTCAGAATCTGGGGTGAATTAGAGGAAGGTCCTTTATGATTATTGTAAACATTGTACCTCCGGGTTAGAAGTGTTTACACTTCTCATAACTGATTCAAGTCTGAGGATCTTTATTCTAGAATACTACATGTGAGGAGGGGGATGGGTTGTTTACAGGTTTTGCAGGAACCCTTGGCCTCATCATACCCAGTTATTGTGTTGTTTAAGAATACTCCACTTTGGACAGTTCTTGTGATTAACCCTGGATATGTGACTCTTTATTTGAGCCCCCTACCCTGGTTACTGGATTTCTGAGCCTTCATCCAGACTTTTGAACATACATGGGCCTTATATCAAGACAGATAATCAGATCCAGCTCTTGATCACAACCCTTTCATATCTTTTGCATACATCATCATTGCATCATTTAACATTTGTTTATTTGTTTTTCAGGGTATCCACCTCATTATGTCTTGGTTTTGGTTTTGACCCCTTCTACTGCTTAGACCTCTTCTTCAGCATCTGCTTCAGCTATCTCCTTCAGCATCTCCTTCAGTCTGTCAGAGACTCACCTGCATCAGTCTGCCAGAGACTTACCTCCAGCTTCTCAGTCTGTGATCTTCATCAGCTTACTTTCAGCCTCTTCATCAGCACTCATGACTACTCCAAGGAAGAGCAACATATCTTATCACTTCTTTGAGCCTTCTTTGACTGGCATCAGGCAGGTCCAGTCACTCATCACACCTGACCACATCCCACTATTCAGAGAGCACTATGGGGGTATTTTAGACATGGTCATAGACCTTGATTCTTCTTAGAGAAGCATGATCCACACATGCTTGCAGTTCTATGACCCTCCTCTTAGATGCTTCGCCTTTCTAGACTTTCAGATTGGGCCTCTGCTAGAGGAATTTTCTTTATTGATTGGAGTTCCCATCAGAAAAGGAATTCCTTTCAACCCGGAGATGACTGCTCCCAGAAGTGAAGAGATAGCAAGGGCATTGTACTTGGAGCCTGCCTTTATTGAGCAAAACATGACAACAAATGCTGGGATTCCTGGTTTACACCTGGACTTCTTGATTTCTCAAGCCATCCTGAAAGCTGCAGTGGGAGAATGAAGGGCAGTTTGTGCACTGTTAGCCCTCAACATATATGGGGCTATATTGTTTGCAGATGAGCCTAAATTTGTCAGTAAGAATGTCATCCACTTGTTTCTGCTGAGGAACCCAGTGCCTACATTGCTAGGGGATTTTTACTACTCAGTCCACCAGAGAAATGAAAAGCAAAGGGGGAAGTTGGTTAGATGTTGTGCTCCTTTGTTCTATTCTTGGATGCTCAGACACCTGCCTAAATCAGATGCTTTCCTGAACCCACATCAGCAGAAGAATTGGGCCAAGAGGTTCATCTCTATGACTTCAGATGACATCAGATGGTGAACCCATAACACTAAAGGCAAGGATATTATCACCAGTTATGGGCAATACCCTAATGTGCCTCTAATAGGAGTAAAAGGTTGCATCAACTACAACCCTTTACTGTTTAAAAGGCAATTGGGATATGCCTTGGTTCATCCTCCCAGGGAACATGATTTAGCTGAGACCATATACTGTGAGATCCAATCTGGCTCTACTGTTGTCAGGCAAGCTGTTTGGGCCTGGGACAACATCCAGACAAAAGGGACAACTATTCTTGGAAGGTGCAACAATATTGCTTCAGCTCAGTACTCTGACTGGTCCTGTGCTAGGGCTCAGATCACCAGAATTCCTTTCACTGTAGAAGACACCCCTGGGCCCTCCACAGTACAACCTGCAGTAACTGTCAGCCTGGAAGAATTTGAAAAGTTGAAGGAAAGGAATGAGCGGTTATCTGAAGCTCTAAAGAAGACTCTTTGGGAAAGAAGTGACGGTCGTCTGGAAATTGAGAGATTGGAAAAGCTCAAAGTTGAGCATCTGACCAAGATTGAAAGGACAGAAGACTGCATAAGGAAGGCAAGAGTCGGGGAACAGATATTGAAGAATGCCGGCAAGGAGGCCAAGATTCAGAAAGCTAGAGCAGAGCATTATCTAGAAGAAATCCAGGCTAGGTGGGTCAGGATCACCGAAGCCCGTGCACTAGAAGACCATAGGACTCAAGCCAAGATTGAACAGCTGGAGACCAATGAGATGAAGCAGCATGAAGCTTTGTTGGCAGCCCAGAAGGATATATCAGAATTGAAGCTCCAAGCGGGGTTAAAGAGATCCAAAGATCAGGACAGGCATAAGAAGCTGACTAATGCCGCTGCTACCAGGAACCTCCTCATTCGGACTATTACAGAGCATCCAGTTGGTCCAGTGACAGAGGCTCTCCTGAAGGAAGTCAAGGAGGATGACTTCGGACTGGATGTCTGATATTGTTGTTTGTATTTCTTTTCTTGTGATGTACTTTTCTTTTGTTGTATTTTTGACCCACCACGGGCTTGTATTGTAAACAGACTATGTATTTTCATTTATTTGTAATATAATCAGTTTTTTTTTATTTTTGGTGGGCTTTCTCTCAACATCATCAAGCATCTCCTCGAGGTCTGGAAAGGTCAAAACCAAGAACCAAACCGGATACCTTGGAAAACAAATAAGCATACTGCATTGCATACTAACCTTTTTCTTTGTTTTGTAGATTTTGTTTATTATTTTGTTTCTCACTTTGTTGTGGTTTCAGGAAACATTGCTCGTCGTCGAGTGTTCCCTGTCAACCGCACACACCGGTACCCAACCCGTAACAACCTTCCAGGGATTCAGATGGATCAGGTACAACAGGACCTGAACAAAGTGAGAAATCAAATGGCAAATGAAAGGGTCGAAATGAGAAACCAAATGAGGCTGTAATGACTGGCTTGGCCCAGAGCCAAGAAAGGCTGAGGGAATTAGTGGAAAGACAAACACCTGAAGAACCTCACCCTGGTACAGGAGGAACTAGCAATAATGAACGCGGGCAGCCTCGCATCAACTCACCAGAGTATGGACCCCATTTGGACACAGATGTTAATATCCTGGGAAATGTTCAAGGTAATACTGCTGGAGGCAGAATCCTGCAAGAGGATCCCCAAGAGGAACAATTCACAGTTGTCGGAGCGGGGGATGAGGTTTATGACAGAAGGCTGGATGAGATTGCTGAAAAGTTAAGATCTTTGGAATCTCAGAATTCTTTAGGCTTCGACGTGATGGATATGGGGTTGGTAGACGGGGTGAGGATTCCCCACAAATTCAAACCCCCATGCTTTGAGAAATATAATGGTACCTCTTGCCCGCGTACTCATCTGCAATCCTTCTTAGGGAGACTCAAGGCTTATACCATGGATGAGAAGTTATGGATGTTCTATTTTGAGGACAGTCTGACTGGAGCTTCAAGAGAATGGTATTCGCACCTGACAAGGACCACTATAAGATGTTGGAAAGACTTGGCCGAGGCCTTTATCCGTCAGTACCAGTACAACCTAGACATGGCTCCCAATAGAACTCTTCTAATGGGCATGTCTCAGTCTTAAAGGGAAAGCTTTCTGGATTATGCTCAGAGGTGGAGACAGCTTGCTGCTGCTGTCCAGCCACCCATGTCTGAACGAGAGATGGATGACATGTTTATGAACACCTTGCAGGGAACTTATATTGATAGACTTGCTGCTTTCTCCTCCACCAGTTTTGCCGATGTAGTTATAGCTGGTGAGAGAATTGAGAGTATTTTGAAGATGGGCAAAATCTCTGACAACGGTGCAAGCTCTTCCAACAACCCCATAAAACCTTTTGCAGGACCCCGAAGGGCGGGTGAAACAAATTCTATTCATACAGGCAGGGGCAGACCCCAGTATTCTCACAGATCAATAGCAGCTGTTACCATCCCGGCTCCAGCTCCGCAACAACCACTTTTTCCTCAACAACAACAGCAACATCACTATCAACAACAACCTCACTTTCCGCAACAAAGAACATACAACAACAACAACAACAACCAACAGCAGCGCCCCTTTCAACAAAGGCCATCTCAAGAAAATAGGGTGGTTGACCCGATTCCTATGCCTTATGCTGCTTTACTGCCACAACTCCTGAAACTTAACCTGGTTGAGTTAAGGACGTTGGCCCCACCAGATCCTCTCAACCTCCCGAAGAATTATGATGCCAACGCCAGGTGTGCCTTTCACTCAAATGCACCTGGTCACAATACTGAGAAGTGTAGAGCCTTACAGATGAAGGTACAAGATCTGGTCGATTCCAAAGCTCTCAATTTCGCACCTCCTCCGAATGTTAACAGAAATCCTATGCCTAATCATGGTGGGCCCAATATTAATGCCATAGAAGAGGATCAACCATCTGCACTGATTGATAATGTTGCACAGATTCAAACACCGCTGACAGAAGTCAAAGCTCAACTCTTAAGATGTCAGGTGTTCCCGGGCTGTGGGGCCTGCTGTGAATTGTGTAAAACTGCTATCAATGGTTGTGAGAAGCTAAGGTTTGGCATAGATGGCCTCATCAGAGATAAAACCTTGCAAATTACTACAACAACAACTCTTTCTTCAGCAACGACAGATCCTCCTACAACAGCAACAACTATCATCCCCACTGATTCATCCACGACTCCAGCAATCACTCCACCTATTATTTCAGCAAATCAGAGTTCAACAACATTTTCTTCTACAACATCAACACCCATCTTATCAACGGAAACGTCTACAACGCCAGCAAACACTAATGAAGATGTCTCAACGATCACAATTTATTATGACCCAGCAAATGTTCATTCCAACAACAATTTTCAACAACAAACTGCAACACCTCCTGTCAGATCTCCAGTCACGATCTATTATGACCCGCATACTATCACAGTTCCTTCCGCTGCAGTAATCAGTCTGGTCACCATTACGGTACCTGGACCCGTTCCTTATGAAAGCAGTAATGCCATACCTTGGCACTACGACTCTGATCTCTACTGCGACGGGAAGAAAATCACTCTAGGTTCATCAACCTCTTCACCACAAGTTGACAATGTTGGGGGAGGCGGAGGCTTCACCAGAAGCGGACGCCTTTTTGCCTCACAAACACCAAGGCCCAATGCTGAAGCAAAAGCTGCTGCTAAGGCAAAAGGAAAGAATTTGGTATCTGAAGAGCCAACTGTTAAAGAGACTCATAAGACATCTTTTGAACAAGACGTAGACGAGTTCATGAGAATAATAAAACAGAGTGATTACAAAGTGGTGGACCAGCTTCATCAGACACCCTCCAAAATCTCTATATTGTCATTTCTAATGTGTTCCGAAGCCCATAGGAATGCACGTTTGAAGGTCCTGCACGCAGCCTATGTGCCGGAAGAGATTATTGTTAATCAGTTAGAAACTGTGGTTGCAAATGTCAACACCAGTCATGGACTGGGCTTTACAAATGCTGATTTAACAACGGAGGGACGCAATCATAACAAGGCTTTACATATCACCTTAGAATGCAAAGGTGTTGTCCTTTCTCATGTACTGGTGGACACTGGGTCTTCGCTCAATGTTCTCCCAAAGAAATCCTTGGTGAAGTTGGAGTATGATGGTTTGGCATTGCGTCCAAGTAACTTGGTGGTGAGAGCATTTGACGGCTCTAAGAGATCAGTGCTTGGAGAGATTGATTTGCCTGTTTTGATTGGCCCACAGACCTTTAAAACTACCTTCTTCTTGATGGACATACAACCGGCCTATAGCTGTCTGTTGGGTAGACCTTGGATTCACGTCGCTGGCACTGTTACATCTACCTTTCACCAGAAGTTAAAATTTGAGTGGGAAGGCCAGATCATCAAAATCTGTGGGGAGGAAGACATTTTTGTTAGCCAGCTGGCTACTTATAAGTATATAGAGATGGATGGGGAGATCCATGAGACTATGAATCAGGGGTTTGAGGCCCTTAACATCAATGAAGCAACTGCTGTATCTGGAACTTCTATCACATCATATCAACAAGCCCGGAAGGTTGTTGAAGAAGGTACCGCTCAAGGCTGGGGCAAGCTGCTGCCAGTAGAAAAGAAAGAAGACAGATTCGGGTTGGGTTACAGACCAACTCGACAAGATCAACCAGAGACTGCAATGGAGCCCAAATTTTTCAGCGGGGGAATGCTGACCCCGGATGCTGTGAATAGTTTGGAAGACGAGGAAGAAGACGAATGCAACCTGGAAAGCTGGATACGTCCAAGGATCCCGGGGAACCAAGTCTCAAACTGGTCTTCCCAGGAAATTATAAGAGTTACTCCTGCAGAGTAATTATTATTTCCTGTCTTTAAGCATGCATCAAGTCTTGCATCTTGTCCAAGATGTCAGGGCTCATTTTGTAATCGGGTCATCTTGTATTTTGTGCAAACGATCAATTAATGAATATCAGGACATCTTTTGCAAATGAGTCTCTTCTTTTTTCCCGATCACTATTTTTCATTTTTCATTTTTTGTACAAAAATAAAATGGCAATGTTTTTCAAAATAATAACTTCATTTTTCACCTTTTTTCTAAGCAAGGCAAAACTGATCACTAAAATGAACCAATCTAAACCCTTGCAGAGAGTGCCCTCCAAACTGCACCGACAAAGACACTGCTATGACTTCGTATGACTTTGACAATCCTATTAATCAAGCCGATGAAGGGGTTAAAGAAGATTATGAGCTACCCGAAGAACTAGCCAGACTGTTAAGGCAAGAGGAGAAGGTTATCACTCCTCATCAGGAGGAAGTTGAGACAGTTTATCTTGGTACAAAAGAAGACTTGAAAGAAGTGAAGAATGGGGCATGTCTGCAAGATTCATTGAAGGAACAACTTATTGACATGCTGCGAGAGTACATAGATGTTTTTGCTTGGTCCTGCCAAGACATGCCAGGGTTGGATACCAACATTGTTATGCACAAGCTGCCATTAAGGGAAGACTGTCCTCTAGTAAAACAGAAGTTGCGCCGTACTCGCCCGGATATGGCCATGAAGATAAAAGTACAAAAGCAGAGGGATGCCAGTTTCCTTGATGTAACCAGTTACCCGCCGTGGGTTGCTAACATTGTACCTGTGCCTAAGAAGGATGGCAAAGTACGAATGTGTGTGGATTACCGGGATCTGAACAGAGCCAGACCGAAGGATGATTTCCCATTACCTCACATTGATGTATTGGTCGACAACACGGCTCAGTTCTCGGTATTCTCCTTCATGGATGGATTTTCAGGATATAATCAGATCAAGATATCACCTGAAGACATGGAGAAGACAACTTTCATCACACCCTGGGGCACATTCTGCTATAAGGTAATGCCATTCAGACTGAAGAATGCTGGTTCCACTTATCAACGGGCTATGGTAATATTATTCCATGACATGATCCACAAAGAAATTGAATGTTATGTGGATGACATGATTGCCAAGTCCCTCACAGAAGAAGACCACCTGGTGAACCTGTTGAAACTATTCAAGCGTCTGAGAAAGTACCAGTTGAAGTTAAACCCCAACAAATGCACATTCGGGGTACGGTCCGGTAAACTGCTGGGATTCATTGTAAGTGAAAAGGGAATTGAAGTTGACCCTGACAAAGTCAAAGCCATTCAAGAAATGCCTGCACCAAAGACTGAAAAAGAAGTTCGGGGGTTTCTAGGTAGATTGAACTACATCTCAAGGTTCATATCTCACCTTACAGCAACCTGTGAGCCCTTGTTCAAGTTGTTAAGAAAAGAACAAACGGTCAGGTGGAATGAAGACTGCCAAAGGGCTTTTGACAAAATCAAGGAGTACTTACAAGAACCTGCAATCCTTATGCCTCCAGTGGAAGGAAGACCTCTAATAATGTACTTGACAGTATTAGAGGAGTCAATGGGGTGTGTGCTGGGCCAGCATGACGAGTCTGGTCGAAAAGAGTATGCAATATACTACCTAAGCAAAAAGTTTACCGACTGTGAACAACGATATTCACTGCTCGAGAAAACTTGCTGTGCTTTAGCGTGGGCTGCTCGCCGACTAAGGCAGTATATGTTGACCCACACTACCTTATTGATCTCAAAGATGGATCCAGTCAAGTACATATTTGAGAAGCCAGCGCTTACCGGATGGGTTGCAAGATGGCAAATGATTCTCACGGAATATGACATTCAGTACACATCTCAAAAAGCTATCAAAGGCAGTGTATTGTCTGACTATCTTGCTGAGCAACCCATTGATGATTACCAGCCAATGAGATTTGACTTCCCTGATGAAGACATCATGTTCTTGAAAGAAAAAGATCATGAAGAGCTTGTTCACACTGAAGAGCCTGACCCAGAAGAAGAATGGATAATGATGTTTGATGGGGCTGTTAATATGAATGGTCGTGGAGTTGGTACAATACTCATTACACCAAAAGGAATTCACATGCCTTTCTCGGCAAAACTCACTTTCAACTGCACTAACAACGAAGCTGAATACGAAGCCTGTATCATGGGTCTTGAGGAAGCCATTGACCTCCGGATCAAGACTTTAACTGTATTCGGAGATTTAGCTCTGGTAATCAATCAAACCAACGGTAAATGGTACACTCACCAGGAGCATCTGATTCCATACCGGGATTATACAAGGAGATTATTGACTTTCTTCACAACAGTCAAGCTTAAATATATCCCTCGAGATGAAAATCAGTTTGCAAATGCTCTGGCTACCATTTCATCCATGATCAAAGTTCAAGCTGCCAACTTTGTGCCTCGGATTTCAGTATCCAGACTCGACTGACCAGCATACGTGTTCGCCGTGGACATTGCTAAAAATGATAAACCTTGGTTCTATGACATCAAATGCTTCTTAGAGGATCAAACATACCCACCTGGGGCATCATCCAATGATAAGAAGACATTAAGAAGGTTGGCTGGTAGCTTCTTCCTGAATGTTGATGGTTCCTTGTACAAGAGAAACTTTGACATGGTGCTTCTCAAATGTGTTGATAAGACAGAGGCAGACTTGCTGATGCACGAGGTGCATGAAGGATCTTTCGGTACCCATGCTGGAGGACATGAAATGGCCAAGAAATTGTTAAGGTCAGGTTACTACTGGATCACAATGGATGCAGACTGTTGTGCCTATGCCAGAAAGTGCCACAAATGCCAGATCTATGCAGACAAAGTGCATGTGCCTCCGAATCCTTTGAATGTGATGTATTCACCTTGGCCCTTCGCCATGTGGGGCATTGATATGATTGGAAAGATTGAGCCGACTGCTTCAAATGGCCACATATTCATCCTGATAGCCATTGATTACTTCACCAAGTGGGTTGAAGCAGCTTCGTATGCAAATGTAACCAGGCAAGTGGTAGCCAGATTCCTAAAGAGAGACATCATCTGTCGGTATGGAGTGCCCGAGCGAATCATTACTGATAATGGTTCCAACTTAAACAACAAAATGATGGCAGAACTGTGCCGGGACTTCAAGATCCAACATCACAACTCTTCTCCTTACAGGCCAAAGATAAATGGCGCTGTTGAGGCAGATAACAAGAATATCAAGAAGAATGTGCAAAAGATGGTGGTTACTTATAAAGACTGGCATGAAATGCTACTATTTGCCTTGCATGGGTACCGTACATCAATCAGAACATCCACTGGGGCAACACCGTATCAGCTTGTGTATGGTATGGAGGCAGTCCTACCTGTTGAAGTTGAATTACCCTCGTTACGGGTACTGATGGATGTCAAGCTGAATGAAGCAGAATGGGTCCGTTCTCGGTATGATCAACTGAATCTGATCGAAGAAAAGAGATTAGCTGCAATCTGTCATGGGCAGCTGTATCAGAAGAGAATGAAGAAATCCTTCGATCAGAAAGTCAGGCTTCGAGAATACCAAGTAGGAGATCTTGTGCTGAAAAAGCTCCTTCCTCCTCATACAGACCACAGGGGCAAGTGGACCCCGAATTATGATGGTCCGTTCATAGTAAAGAAAGTTTTCTCTGGTAGAGCGCTGATGCTCACTACTATGGATGGCGAAGATTTCTTATCCCCTGTGAATTCAGATGCAATTAAAAAATACTTCGCATGAAATGACCCGCTGGACATAAAAACAGAATGTAAGTCCAGGCAAAAATAGGGCATCCCGGCGAGTCAAAAACAAAATAAAAGACTCGGGCAAAAATAAGGGAAAAATTGAAAAAATGTACACCCGCTGAGTTGAAAAGCCGCATTGGACAGCTCAGGCAAAAATGAGTATCCCGGTGGATTGAAAACCCGAAAGGGTGATTGTAACACGGTGGGAGAACTGACTTTAAGTAATGTTGCGGATAGCAAGAGTCGCCACCGACTTTTATTTTATCCATAAGGAAAGGTTATAAAAGAACAGGAAAGACCTTAGAGAATATTTTGGGTCCGGGGGGTAGGTTATGAAAAGGGAAGGTGTTAGCACCCTTTTCATCCATGGTTATCCATGGGCTCTTAGGTACTTAAGCTCACTTTAAATTGTTTTTGAAAATGTAGTGTGTGAATAGAAAAAATTTCAGAATAGTTTAATAATAATCCATGTACGGATGTGTAAGAAACTTGTTTGAAAATTTGTTTGAAATTTGTTTAAGTGTGAAAAAGTTTTGAAGTGAGCAAGTACCTAGGAGTAACCTACCCTAATGTTTAAGGTCTTTCTTATTCTTTATCTTTTCCTTAGTAAGACTATCCCTACTATAATGGAGTAGGTAGTCCTTACTTTGGATGTTAAGGGACATGTGAGGGACAATTTGATTTTGAAGGCCATTGTGGGGTGTAATAAGCATAAAGAAGGGACTATCATCATTTATTTCGAAGGGACTCGATTCGTATAGGCAACCATAAGGGACTTTGATGATTTATCTTTTGAAGGACTTGCTTTATACACCCCACTTAACCATTATTCATAGGCAACCTGAGGGATAACCTTAGAAAGTGAGATGGCGATTTAAAATCGACTTACGTGTGTGACGTGTTTAATTTAATTATCTTATATTAAAAATTATCTAGATTTATTTTATATATTGCATACATGTTGTTACACTCCCTAATTACTAACCATAGTAAAAATAATTAAAATAGTTACAAAATTACAACCGAGAAACAATTACAAAATTATAATAGAAATAATAAGCAAAATAATTAAATAAAAATAAATAAAGTATAAACAAGCAATAAAAAATAAAGGGGTTAGTGATAAGCAATAAAAATAATTAGTAATAAAATAAGAAGGGTTAATAAATAATAAAAAATTATAAAGTTAGTAAAATAATAAGCATAATAATTAATGTAAAATTAACAAAATAAAATGGTTAGGAATAATAATAATAAAAGTTAAAATATTATAAGGATAAGAAATTAACAAGTTTTAATACGAACAAATTATATTTAGATAAAACAAACATGAACATACAATTATTTTAATTTACAAATTATTAAATTATTTTTTTAAATATATTATAACCACAAAACTTAATTATTATGAATTCAATTATTTTCTAAACAAAAGTTATAAAAAGTATTTACTTAATATATAAAGAGAAAAATGAATTATAAGTATATTTACAAAAATTTAATTTTTAATAATATGAAATATATTTATATTTTAGATGATAGAAATAATTATTAATTATATTATTTACATGAATCATACTAAACAAATGTAATTATAATTACATTAGAAAATAAAATTACAAAGAAATAGAATTAGATTTGTATATTTAAAAAATATTTTTTAGAGTTTTATAAAATTAGGGTTTTATTTTTTAGGATTTTCAACATAAGATTATTTTTAATTAATATACATATTATAATTTATTTACATAATTATATAAAAAAAAAATTTCAAAGAAAGAAATATAGAATTTGCATATTATCTTAATTATATTTATATACATATATTAAATTTAATTTAAGACTATATTATATAAAACTAATAAAATAAGAAGAAAGCATAAAAAACTTACCTGACTGGGATTTGAACCCAGGTCAGTCTATTCGCAGCCAACAAGGAAAACCATCAGGCCACTGGCGCGCAGGCAATAAGTGAGGAGGCAAAGTTTGTTTTGTTGCTTGATCTTGAAAATTCCAGAAAAATAAAAGAACAAAAAGGCCTGGGGGAGGCTTGAACCCAGGACCTTATGTATACAAGAATGCGCGCGTTACCACCCGGCTGGAAGAGCCCATCTGACTATGGAATGGCCACAATACATTATATAGTATGTTGGCCTTTATCCTGAAAAAATTAACAAAACAATGACACAAGGCAGGATTCGAACCCTGGCCCTATTGTCAAACGCACATGTGCTTAGCCACTGGACCAACCATTAGTTGGTGATACACAAACAGAGAGAACGTATAATATTTTAAAACAAAATTTGAATTTTAAAACTGGCGCGAATGGCCTTCGTCTTCAACCTCAGGAGCTTCAAAATTTGCTACGAATTTTTATACGAGTTTTCCTGCGAAAACAGAGTTGTAACAAAACCTGCGAAATTCAAACATATACAAAACAACAAGGTTTCTTAAAATTAATTAGTCCATTAAGTTTCTAATGAATTTTCCAATCATCCTATGTTCTTATAATTGATTTATATGGGCTGAATTGAAAAATCCCAAATGGAGTCATAAACCCTAAAAATGGTAGATCACGCTTTAGGCTACGAAACTTCATCAATCGCTCCAGATTTCATCTATAGACATCAACAAACACAATTATATGAACAAAATTCAATTATATGCAATGAATCATCACAATCGAAAAAAACTTTATCAAGCATGAACAAGCTTCGGATTTTGCAACATGGAGCACATGAGATGCGTATGAATATTGGTTTAGGATCACTGAAGTCTAAGGAATCTTGTAGTGTCTTTATTTTACCTTCTAATGGCTGGTATGTGAAAATCCGAATGGAGGTTTTTTGGTGTATTTTTGAAATATGAAACTCACCTTTTGGCTGCTGGGAATCGTCCTCTTGTCATTGGTTTCTATTGCATACTTATATGAGATCAATTTTAGGTCAAAAGATGATGGATTTATGGGCTTTTGGGAAGACTTTATGGTGAAGGAATGTCATGATCTTAAAGTGTGAAAAAATCAAATATTTGCCTTCTAATTTGGTCTAGCACGAATTTGGACAAGATCAAATCATATTAAACAGCATTGATTAATTTTTAAAAGAAGAATCATGTTCCAACTTTGATTTTTTATATTTTATTTTGATTTAATTTGATTTAAAATGAATAAAATTCAAATAAATATCAAATAAAAATATAAAAATCAGAATTTCTCACCATTGGGTCGTGCATGATGTTGTTGTATGGATTGGATCATAACTTGGGCAGCCCATTTGGAAAGAAATACTTTTAAGCCTCCATTTTCAACATAAACCATCACAAAATTGCCCAACTTTGCAAAGGCACATCTCCCTCAATTTTAAAGGTATGAGGGTGTTCTTGGACTTTTTGGAAAGCTTGAAGAGTCCTCTAAACAACCCCATTGGTTTCAGGTCCATATCATTTACCAATCTCAAGTTATGCCCTTTTGAAGTTGTTGACTTTTTGTTGACTTTTGAAATGACCTATAATGTCCTAGATCATATCTTTCAAATGAAGCATTTTTGGGCTTAACCTTCAACATAAAAGTTGTAGGGAATTCAATTTCCTTCAAAATGAGCTTTGGATGGAGACTTGGTGATGAAGTATGTGAAAGTTATGCCTGGTCAAAGTTCAGTTGACTTTTATTGAGGAAACCCTAATTTAGAAACTCCTGATTATTGATGATCTGGAATCTCCTTGATGAATCATGATCAACCTTTGATCAAATGATGAATTTTACTTCATATACTTGATGTTGGCAAAAAAATCATGAAGTTTGACTTTGGTTTGACCACAATTGACCTCAGTTTGACTTTTTAACTGCAGTGATTGATTTTGACTTATCTGATCATCTGACTGAGCAAACTTTTGAGAAAAGTATTGAAACTTGACATGGGGGTTCTTATACACATATAATATGTTATGAAGCTTACTTGAGGTATTGGAAGTCCTATTTAGCCTGATTAAAGTAAAAACCCTAGTTTTGGATGCACTGCTTAGGAGGTGCATTGTCTGAGGGAATTGTCAACTTCTTTGACCAATTGTGAACTATGTGAACCTTGTGAATCTTCATAAAATGTATTGTGATACCCATGGGAGGTATTGTGAAGCTTGTGAACCTTGTGAACCTCATGAAGTGGCTTTGTAGACCTCATAAACCTCAGGAAAGCTTTGTAACCATTGTGAAACTTGTGAACCTTCAAGGAGTGACTTGTAAACTTCATGAACTTCATGGAAGGTCTTGTAAATGTTGAGAAGCTTGTGAACCTTGTGAGCCTTCATAAAGTAACTTGTGGACTTCATGAACCTCATGAAAGGTTATGGGAATGTTGAGAAACTTGTGAACCTTGTGAACCTTCATAAAGTAACTTGTAGACTTCATGAACTTCATGGAAGGTCTTGTAAATGTTGAGAAGCTTGTGAACCTTGTGAACCTTCTTAGAACACAAAGTCTTGTATTGTGAGGGCAAATTTTGGGGTGCAACAGCTGCCCCTGTTCAATTTTCTGAAACCTGAGGGGTTAGATTGGTATATTTTCCAGTCGTGACCTGGAAGGTTGAAGGGGATTGAACACAAAAGCCCAAAAATTTGCACTCACCAGTGCATAGAGTGATATTGATAGTTGAACATGATTGAGTGGGCTTAAAGATGCCACTAGGGGAAAGTTCTTTAGCAGTATAATGAGAGCTGTCAGGAGTCAAGAGTAATACTGATGTAACAGCATGTCTTCATGAGGATAGAGCAATCAATAATGATAACCCTAAAGCAGTCTTGAAGAAATAATATGATTTCAGGAGGATAGAGCAATCAATAATGATAACTCTAAAGCAGTCTTGAAGTAATGGCTTCAAGAGGATAGAGCAATCAATAATGATAACTCCAAAGCAGTCTTGAAGTAGTGGCTTCAGGAGGATAGAGCAATCAATAATGATAACTCTAAAGCAGTCTTGAAGTAGTGGCTTCAGGAGGATAGAGCAATCAATAATGATAACTCTAAAGCAGTCTTGAAGTAATGGCTTCAGGAGGATAGAGCAACCAATAGCTCTAAAGCAGTCTTGAAGTAGTGGCTTCAGGAGGATAGAGCAATCAATAATGATAACTCTAAAGCAGTCTTGAAGTAATGGCTTCAAGAGGATAGAGCAATCAATAATGATAACTCCAAAGCAGTCTTGAAGTAATGGCTTCAGGAGGATAGAGCAATCAATAATGATAACTCTAAAGCAGTCTTGAAGTAATGGCTTCAAGAGGATAGAGCAATCAATAATGATAACTCCAAAGCAGTCTTGAAGTAATGGCTTCAGGAGGATAGAGCAATCAATAATGATAACTCTAAAGCAGTCTTGAAGTAATGGCTTCAGGAGGATAGAGCAATCAATAATGATAACTCTAAAGCAGTCTTGAAGTAATGGCTTCAGGAGGATAGAGCAATCAATAATGACAACTCCAAAGCAGTCTTGAAGTAATGGCTTCAGGAGGATAGAGCAATCAATAATGACAACTCCAAAGCAGTCTTGAAGTAATGGCTTCAAGAGGATAGAGCAATCAATAATGATAACTCCAAAGCAGTCTTGAAGTAATGGCTTCAGGAGGATAGAGCAATCAATAATGATAACTCTAAAGCAGTCTTGAAGTAATGGCTTCAGGAGGATAGAGCAATCGATAATGATAACCCTAAAGCAGTCTTGAAGAAATAATATGATTTCAGGAGGATAAAGTAACCCTGAGGTGACAATAAAGCAGTCCTGGAGCTCATAAGTTTGTTTGTTGGATAATTAACCTGAAACAATGTAGTTTTTGTATAATGATATTAGTTTATGCTTTATGTATGCATGTATGATAGGATGCACTTAGGTAATGTATTATGTATATGGATATGTATGTTATGGTATGATGTAAATGATGTATGTATGATATGATACTGCCGGAAGCGTCTGGATATCTTCGTATAATAACTGCTGGCCAGGGAAAATAAATCCCGATTCGTTGCTGAGGAATATATAACTCTCCGTCTGCTGGGGATAACAGGGTATAGATAACCTCCCGTATGCTGGGGATAACAAGATATAGATAACTTCCCGTATGCTGGGGATAGCAAAGGTATATATAACCTTCGTCTTCGTTTGATAATAGGACAAGTATAACATCCCGTCTTCGTTCTTCGTACCCTTATAGGAAAGTAAGTTCCCGTATATCCGTATGAGGATAAAAGAGATGGATATAAATTCCAGGGGAGATGGAACTTTATGAAGATGGATTTGCCCTACTGAGGGATTTGTAACTGTTTTGTAAGGGTGAACCGGCGAAGCTTCGTTGAAATCCTTCCCTCGTTCGTCCTTAGTAAATACTATTACTGCATTTTCGTGCATTTCTGGTAAACATTAATCATATTCAAAAGCATACATGCATTTCTGGTAAACATCAATCATATTCAAAAGCATGATACATTCAAACATAACCAATGGACGTTTCGCTTAGGGTAAAAGTAAATCTGGATTCAGAGGGAAAAGTAAAGCTGAACTTGAAAACAGAATCGTTTCAACTTCGAGAGTGTATAACCAATTGGATTTAGAGCTCATGAAATTTTTAACTTTCCTGAATACCTTCCCAGAAATCCTCATAGTTGGATCTGAAGACATGATACTGACACCATCTGATACTACTGGTGTAGACTATTAATTTCCACCATGGCTTCTGCTGAGAATCCCAAATCAGGGTAGAGGACTGGGTCTTCAAGTTGTAATAGACCATGTGCTCTCCGGATACTATATTTGAAAAGAAAGTATTGCCCCTTGGTTGAGGATGAATTGTCCCATAATGGAAGTATCTGTAATGAGTCATCTCAAAAGAAACAAGTAGAATGCCCCATAAGCATATGCCCCTGGCATTGTGAACTTTGTAATGTCACACTTGGTAATTCAAATATATGAGAAAAACTGCCCCTGGCTATTAAGCACTGTTGGATCTGGAACTGACTGCCCTGAATGATCTGAACAGTAACTTAGAATGCCCCCTTGATTAGGAAACAACGACCATGCCCCTAGCATTATGAATTCTATAATGTTACCCTTGGCACTTCAAAGATATGAGAAGAACTGTCCCTGGTCATTAAGTACTGTTGGATCTGGAACTGATTGCCCTGAATGATCTGAATAGTAACTTGGAATGCCCATGAATTGGGAAACAGTGGCTATGCCCCTTTATATACATGGACTTTGATCCAGGAAGCAACTTTGCTTATCGGAAGGACCTTAGTTCATTTGAACATTCATCCTGTAAGCTTCTCCATTTGTCAAACATTCAGGTATATGCAAACAATATATATTCAAAAATGCAATGCTTATATCTGTCTTGAAAATAATTTTTTTTTTTTGAAAAACTGTTTATTATTTATTTATTTTTTTTTGAAAACTGCGATATTAACTCAAGTTTTATGACAAGCCCTAAAGGAGTCAGGATACCTTTTTGTAGCAGTACGCTTTCGAACTAACCATGCTTCAGTTAGGACTTTTAAAGGGTTATAACGTGGCCTGGTTCACGGTTTAAGAAACAAAGGATAAAGGCTCAAACTTTATTTGTACCCAACCCAATCTCCATGATGTTCTTCAGTCCTATGCTCAGTTAACTTATGCATTGAGATTTCACAGAAGTGTGGTATTGTAACATTGATATTTTGTGATGGTTTGGCAACCAAAAGTTTATTTGAACCTTCAGTCATCTTTCTTTGTTGAGGATTCATAGTGACCTCTTTTTTTTTTTACTTTGTTATCCCCTTCTTTTTGCCTGAACTGCTTATTTCAAGGTTACAGTCAGCGGGATGTCTTAATGTTTTACTAAGTCTCCTTCATAGGTTTTTGACTTAGTGGATTGTTCTTTTGCTGGATATTGACTGTCAGGTTTAATGATTACCGAGAACCATCATTAGTTGTGTACAACACAGATAATTGGCATATTTGAGTTAACTGAGTAACTACCCTCCCCCGGGTTATGAATAAGGGTTTTAATTTGTGCGAGAATAAAAACTCCTACTTCATAAGCTCAAAAGGGTTGACTAGGGATTAACTTCCTTATATCTCCACTGTTTAGGAATTGAAACAATGCCTGTACATCGTCAGCATAGTCTGTTCAAAAGCATACTGCATAAGATTATGGTATTGTTTTCGTCATCCTCCCTCTACAGGCTTATAGCTTTATCAGGAGTTAAATATCACAGGATAGAAATAAGAAACATAGCTCAAAACATAGTGAAACGAATGGATTAATTCAAGACAAACATACGCAATGCATTAATGAAGACAAAAGTTTAACATAATAATAAGTGTTCAAACCAATAAGAGAAATTACAAATGAAAATTCAAATGTTCTCAAAGTCTCTTCCTCTAAACTTGTCACTTCAGTATTCTGGAAACTTTGATGCTTGATGGACGATAGAAGAACTCAACCTGGCCTTCTGGCGTAACCTCGAGTATTCTTTCGTCAATTAGGTCTTGAATCTTATTCTTCAACATCCAGCAGTTGTTAGTATCATGTCCAGGACTGTTGGAGTGATACTCACACCTTGCCTTGGGATTATAGCGAGGAGAAGAGGTTTTAGGATTTTGAGGAGAATTTTTCAAGGAAATTAGTTTCATCTCCAACAAGCATTGCAGAACTTGTGACATTGGAGTGCTGAACTTGATAAACTGTCTTCTACATCCCTTGTGTTGAGGGGAATTAACCTTACCAGGTCTTTCTTCTTCAATCGAGGAACAATCAATGGCAACCTGTCTCTTACCCTCTTTTATCCTCATCCTTCTTTTAAGGAAATCAGCTTGTCTTAATGGAGGTTTACTGACAATTAGATCCCCGACTTTATCACTTTGAAATTTTTGGATGAAGGTTCTCAGCTTTTCTTGCCCCTGAGCTAAATTTTGGATAAGAGCCACCTGGCCATTCATCTGGATCCTCATTTCTGTTATTTCAGCTTGCAATTGTTCCAACTGACCATCCTTGTTGTCCTCAGGACTCTTCTTCTTGGCCAGCAGTGTCTTCAACTCATCTTGTCCCTTGGACAAGTTCAGAATCAACTCTTGGAATTGTGCATTCTGAGCTTGGAGATCTTTGATAGTCTGTTCAAGATCCATTTCTGCTGAAATAAACAGCGAGAAGATAAGATACCTGTGCACAAGAAACCTGTGATGCAATGATATGGTATGCAAACGCGTATGCAATGTTTTCAAGGACCGCAGGATTTAAATTTGCTTAAACAATCAAGAAAGTAAACTGTTATTAGTAATAAATTTGTTTGCCCCTTGGGCTTACAAAAGATGGGGTTTTAAGTCTCCCATGGACGTTTCCTCTTTGTGTTGAGGTATGAGTTGAGATTTCGTTCCTCGTGAAGTTGCTTTGTTAGTTCCAGGATTCTTTCTTGGCTTGCTTTGTAATGAGCCTCGAAAGTATCCCTTTGCTCCTTCAACTGGATCCAGGATCTCTGTAAGTCTTCCATGTCAGTAGGCATGTCTGGGTGAAGGATGGTATAAGCTGTGTCTCCTTCAGCAACAGGTTCCATGGTAACTGGTAGGACGGCAGGATATGGCATCATGAGTGTCTGAGCACGAGATCGTACCCATCTGAGATAATCCTCCATAGGAATGGTATACTTAGGCTCCAGTGTCTTGCTGTCAATCCTGTTTACCTTTCCCCAAGCTCGTATGAATCTCTGACGGTAACCCTGAAGATCGTTGTCATAATCAAACACAATGCCCTGAATCAACATGTCATGTGGGCCATCACTTCTGGCGTAACCAAACTGTCGTAAAGCTAGAGAAGGGTTGTAGGTGATGCCTCCTCTTATGCCTGGAAGTGGCACATTAGGGAACTCCCCACAACGGTCAATGATGGTGACATTCTCCATAGGTCTGGAGCACCAATGGATATCTGAGTGAGAAAGTGACATGATCCTCTTGGACCATTGAACCCTTGCTCATTCTTCATTACTGAGCGAGGAAGGTGAGAAATAAACCACCTGGATAGTAAAGGTATGCAGCACATCAAAGTTCCTCTTGCCCTTGTAGTACGGGTATGAAGAGAATGTAGGATATCTCCAAGCAATGTAGGTACTGGATTGTGACTCAGGAATATGTTGATGGCATGAACGTCTATGAACTGATCTGGATTGGGGAACAATACTAAGCCATATATCAGCAAGGCTAAGACCTCCTCAAAAGCATCATAGCTCATGGCCTTCAAGAACATCTGAGCTTTATCCATTAATACCTTAGCAAGAATACCCTTGACTCCACTTCTCGTTTCTAGAACAATGTCAGACTTCTTCAGATGTAGGGCTGCAGCAATAACCTCTGGTTTGGGCTCCTTCTCCAAGCCTGTGAAGGGTCTTTGATCAAGAACAGGTATACCCAGAAGCTTAGAGAACTCCTCCATGGTAGGGACTAACTGATAGTCGGGGAATGTGAAACAGTGATGTTTAGGATCAAAGAACTGAAACAGAACACTCATCATGTCTTCATTGAACCCTGAAGTGACTAGATCCAATAGGTGACCATGTCTCTTGATGAACTGGGAATGATCAGACACTTGAGAAACCAACTCTTTAAGCTTAGGAGGTGTCCCCACAAAGTTGATCCTGATGGTGTTTCTACGAGCAGAAGCCATGACCTGTAACAAAGAACAAAGATAAATCCTTTGGTCCTTGAAATGGTTAGGGAAAATGATATGCTCATGATGCATGATGATGTCATGATGTTATGTTCAATCACAAACATGTGGCACACACAAACAAGTCACACAATTGCCCTAGGTTTAAAGGCTTGCATGAGGTTCAAAAGTAAGTACCCTCCCCTGAAGTTAGATGGTTTATCCTGTCCTACAAAAGTAACCGGGTTCTAAGGGATCTCAATATCATTGATCCTTCACAAGAGTGGTTGATCAGAAGGCAACTTGCTTGCCAACCAAAACCCTCCAAGTTTAAGATCTCAATGAGCGTAGTATCGAGTGTCAACCAACTTCAGTCTGCACCAAAGCCGGTTACCTCACTACCTTCTAAAGGCCAAGATGAGTTAACTAGGGTTCTAAAAGTTAGTTAGTGCATTGACAACATATGGCAGCCTCAATATTATCCTCAACTTGACTTAAGGAATATAAGCACCAACCAAGAAGTCGCACTAACTATGGCCACCAGATCAACCGTATCGATATACGTCGTACAGTTTCCTTGGTCTATTGCCATTTACCTAAGGTACACTAGATCCGGGTTAGGACCTTTCACACATAAGAGCACCCCAACAATATAATAATAAAGCAAACAAATCAAACAATATTAAAGTGATCTTAATTCCTAAGGGTACCCCTCTTAAATTTAAATCCCCAGCAGAGTCGCCAGTTCTGTAACACGGTGGGAGAACTGACTTTAAGTAATGTTGCGGATAGCAAGAGTCGCCACCGACTTTTATTTTATCCATAAGGAAAGGTTATAAAAGAACAGGAAAGACCTTAGAGAATATTTTGGGTCCGGGGGGTAGGTTATGAAAAGGGAAGGTGTTAGCACCCTTTTCATCCATGGTTATCCATGGGCTCTTAGGTACTTAAGCTCACTTTAAATTGTTTTTGAAAATGTAGTGTGTGAATAGAAAAAATTTCAGAATAGTTTAATAATAATCCATGTACGGATGTGTAAGAAACTTGTTTGAAAATTTGTTTGAAATTTGTTTAAGTGTGAAAAAGTTTTGAAGTGAGCAAGTACCTAGGAGTAACCTACCCTAATGTTTAAGGTCTTTCTTATTCTTTATCTTTTCCTTAGTAAGACTATCCCTACTATAATGGAGTAGGTAGTCCTTACTTTGGATGTTAAGGGACATGTGAGGGACAATTTGATTTTGAAGGCCATTGTGGGGTGTAATAAGCATAAAGAAGGGACTATCATCATTTATTTCGAAGGGACTCGATTCGTATAGGCAACCATAAGGGACTTTGATGATTTATCTTTTGAAGGACTTGCTTTATACACCCCACTTAACCATTATTCATAGGCAACCTGAGGGATAACCTTAGAAAGTGAGATGGCGATTTAAAATCGACTTACGTGTGTGACGTGTTTAATTTAATTATCTTATATTAAAAATTATCTAGATTTATTTTATATATTGCATACATGTTGTTACACTCCCTAATTACTAACCATAGTAAAAATAATTAAAATAGTTACAAAATTACAACCGAGAAACAATTACAAAATTATAATAGAAATAATAAGCAAAATAATTAAATAAAAATAAATAAAGTATAAACAAGCAATAAAAAATAAAGGGGTTAGTGATAAGCAATAAAAATAATTAGTAATAAAATAAGAAGGGTTAATAAATAATAAAAAATTATAAAGTTAGTAAAATAATAAGCATAATAATTAATGTAAAATTAACAAAATAAAATGGTTAGGAATAATAATAATAAAAGTTAAAATATTATAAGGATAAGAAATTAACAAGTTTTAATACGAACAAATTATATTTAGATAAAACAAACATGAACATACAATTATTTTAATTTACAAATTATTAAATTATTTTTTTAAATATATTATAACCACAAAACTTAATTATTATGAATTCAATTATTTTCTAAACAAAAGTTATAAAAAGTATTTACTTAATATATAAAGAGAAAAATGAATTATAAGTATATTTACAAAAATTTAATTTTTAATAATATGAAATATATTTATATTTTAGATGATAGAAATAATTATTAATTATATTATTTACATGAATCATACTAAACAAATGTAATTATAATTACATTAGAAAATAAAATTACAAAGAAATAGAATTAGATTTGTATATTTAAAAAATATTTTTTAGAGTTTTATAAAATTAGGGTTTTATTTTTTAGGATTTTCAACATAAGATTATTTTTAATTAATATACATATTATAATTTATTTACATAATTATATAAAAAAAAAATTTCAAAGAAAGAAATATAGAATTTGCATATTATCTTAATTATATTTATATACATATATTAAATTTAATTTAAGACTATATTATATAAAACTAATAAAATAAGAAGAAAGCATAAAAAACTTACCTGACTGGGATTTGAACCCAGGTCAGTCTATTCGCAGCCAACAAGGAAAACCATCAGGCCACTGGCGCGCAGGCAATAAGTGAGGAGGCAAAGTTTGTTTTGTTGCTTGATCTTGAAAATTCCAGAAAAATAAAAGAACAAAAAGGCCTGGGGGAGGCTTGAACCCAGGACCTTATGTATACAAGAATGCGCGCGTTACCACCCGGCTGGAAGAGCCCATCTGACTATGGAATGGCCACAATACATTATATAGTATGTTGGCCTTTATCCTGAAAAAATTAACAAAACAATGACACAAGGCAGGATTCGAACCCTGGCCCTATTGTCAAACGCACATGTGCTTAGCCACTGGACCAACCATTAGTTGGTGATACACAAACAGAGAGAACGTATAATATTTTAAAACAAAATTTGAATTTTAAAACTGGCGCGAATGGCCTTCGTCTTCAACCTCAGGAGCTTCAAAATTTGCTACGAATTTTTATACGAGTTTTCCTGCGAAAACAGAGTTGTAACAAAACCTGCGAAATTCAAACATATACAAAACAACAAGGTTTCTTAAAATTAATTAGTCCATTAAGTTTCTAATGAATTTTCCAATCATCCTATGTTCTTATAATTGATTTATATGGGCTGAATTGAAAAATCCCAAATGGAGTCATAAACCCTAAAAATGGTAGATCACGCTTTAGGCTACGAAACTTCATCAATCGCTCCAGATTTCATCTATAGACATCAACAAACACAATTATATGAACAAAATTCAATTATATGCAATGAATCATCACAATCGAAAAAAACTTTATCAAGCATGAACAAGCTTCGGATTTTGCAACATGGAGCACATGAGATGCGTATGAATATTGGTTTAGGATCACTGAAGTCTAAGGAATCTTGTAGTGTCTTTATTTTACCTTCTAATGGCTGGTATGTGAAAATCCGAATGGAGGTTTTTTGGTGTATTTTTGAAATATGAAACTCACCTTTTGGCTGCTGGGAATCGTCCTCTTGTCATTGGTTTCTATTGCATACTTATATGAGATCAATTTTAGGTCAAAAGATGATGGATTTATGGGCTTTTGGGAAGACTTTATGGTGAAGGAATGTCATGATCTTAAAGTGTGAAAAAATCAAATATTTGCCTTCTAATTTGGTCTAGCACGAATTTGGACAAGATCAAATCATATTAAACAGCATTGATTAATTTTTAAAAGAAGAATCATGTTCCAACTTTGATTTTTTATATTTTATTTTGATTTAATTTGATTTAAAATGAATAAAATTCAAATAAATATCAAATAAAAATATAAAAATCAGAATTTCTCACCATTGGGTCGTGCATGATGTTGTTGTATGGATTGGATCATAACTTGGGCAGCCCATTTGGAAAGAAATACTTTTAAGCCTCCATTTTCAACATAAACCATCACAAAATTGCCCAACTTTGCAAAGGCACATCTCCCTCAATTTTAAAGGTATGAGGGTGTTCTTGGACTTTTTGGAAAGCTTGAAGAGTCCTCTAAACAACCCCATTGGTTTCAGGTCCATATCATTTACCAATCTCAAGTTATGCCCTTTTGAAGTTGTTGACTTTTTGTTGACTTTTGAAATGACCTATAATGTCCTAGATCATATCTTTCAAATGAAGCATTTTTGGGCTTAACCTTCAACATAAAAGTTGTAGGGAATTCAATTTCCTTCAAAATGAGCTTTGGATGGAGACTTGGTGATGAAGTATGTGAAAGTTATGCCTGGTCAAAGTTCAGTTGACTTTTATTGAGGAAACCCTAATTTAGAAACTCCTGATTATTGATGATCTGGAATCTCCTTGATGAATCATGATCAACCTTTGATCAAATGATGAATTTTACTTCATATACTTGATGTTGGCAAAAAAATCATGAAGTTTGACTTTGGTTTGACCACAATTGACCTCAGTTTGACTTTTTAACTGCAGTGATTGATTTTGACTTATCTGATCATCTGACTGAGCAAACTTTTGAGAAAAGTATTGAAACTTGACATGGGGGTTCTTATACACATATAATATGTTATGAAGCTTACTTGAGGTATTGGAAGTCCTATTTAGCCTGATTAAAGTAAAAACCCTAGTTTTGGATGCACTGCTTAGGAGGTGCATTGTCTGAGGGAATTGTCAACTTCTTTGACCAATTGTGAACTATGTGAACCTTGTGAATCTTCATAAAATGTATTGTGATACCCATGGGAGGTATTGTGAAGCTTGTGAACCTTGTGAACCTCATGAAGTGGCTTTGTAGACCTCATAAACCTCAGGAAAGCTTTGTAACCATTGTGAAACTTGTGAACCTTCAAGGAGTGACTTGTAAACTTCATGAACTTCATGGAAGGTCTTGTAAATGTTGAGAAGCTTGTGAACCTTGTGAGCCTTCATAAAGTAACTTGTGGACTTCATGAACCTCATGAAAGGTTATGGGAATGTTGAGAAACTTGTGAACCTTGTGAACCTTCATAAAGTAACTTGTAGACTTCATGAACTTCATGGAAGGTCTTGTAAATGTTGAGAAGCTTGTGAACCTTGTGAACCTTCTTAGAACACAAAGTCTTGTATTGTGAGGGCAAATTTTGGGGTGCAACAGCGATCCACGCAAAAATAAGGGAATAAGCAAACAACTGCATTCTGAATTCGTCTGTATCACTTACAACACGACAAACTTCGAAAGGATAAAGCATCGGTCAGAGTCAACCTACTTCAGAAGGCAAGATGAGAAGAACGTCAAGATCATACGAGTCATAGCAAGAGGAAGCTCGCTAAAGCGTCGTCAACATTTCCAGCACCTTCTTGTTTCTCAATTTTGTAACAATCTCCTCATTTCAGGGGATCTGTTTCTTTGACTGTACTTGCCTTTTCAGGGCACACAAATTAATAAAATCAGATTTTCACTCATACTCCGTCTTGTACATTTTATTTCGTTTGCAAAAAATGTCTGGTATCCTTGATATAATGTTTACATAAAAACAGATGTGCCTTTCTAATTACATGCTTGCAGGAAATATATTTCTTACTCCCGGGAGTGTCTAAATTCCTATGATGGAATCCGGTAAGGGATACCTCGGGGTACTTGTGCGTTTCTTTGTCATAACAGGATTGCAGGTATTCGGAATGCAACATAGGGCATGGAAGGTTTTCCCCAGCAAAAGCTGCCAAATCATTATTTCCTCAGCACGTCTTCCAAACAGCACCAGAGAGGCTCCCGCTCCCCATCAGAGCTGCCAGGAATCATTTCTCCAGCACATCTGTCGGAGCAGCATCCGAAGGTGCTTATATCCCCAACTGAGTTGTCAAGTATCATCCTCAGCAGGATCCTCGCAGAAATCTCTAGGAAGATCGTTCAGTGATCTTTTTTTTTCCATCCCCAGCCGAGTGCTAGACAGGAAACCATCCCCCCACAGAGCTCCAGCCTCTCCCAGAAGAGCAAATGTCTGAATTTCCCGCACAACAAAGTGACGAAAGCTTCCACGTCCCCAGTTAGACTCCTCATTACTAAGATAGGTCTAACAGTGACTTATTTCCCAAGCAGAGAAATATATCAGATCTACCAGTGATCTCATCCCCAGATGGGATATTCTTTCAAGCAGATCAATCGGAGATCTCCACAGGCAACGGGATCCGAGTCCCGGATCGATATCTTTTGCATAATCATAGCATTTACATCATTATTTCCCCCCAGAGCGTAGCATTCCGTCTAATACGGAGCATTACGGCAAAAATCAACATTCCATCAGCAATGAATATAAAGACACATATCCCTAGCAGAAAGCCAAAGCATCCCATTTGCACTCTCAATTACAGATACTTCTTGACACTCGTATGTGTCATATCCCTAGTAGAACGCCAAAGCATCTCCTTTGCACTCTTAAAATACAGATACACGCCCTTTTGGCACTCGTCCGTGTCATCTTTCCCCAGAAAGTCACTAAGATACCCTCTGCAAACAGATACTTATACATAACCTGTTTGTCCCGACACTCGTCCGTGTCATCTCACATTTCCCCAGCAGAAAGCCAAAGCGTCCCATTTGCACTCACAAATACATGTTCATATTATCCCCTGTAGATATATCTATACACTCTCTGGACACCCGTCCGTGTCACCACTCACCATCATGGTTGCCTAATAACTTATTGTAAACCAAACACTTGTTTACAATGCACTTCTTTTGACACCCGTCCGTGTCATCTCATCCCCACAGATCGCCAAAATATCTTTTATACCCATAAGTTCATAACTTATACACTTTCTCTTTTGACACTCGTCCGTGTCGCTTTTCCCAGCAAGTTGAACACTCGTCTATGTCTCACTCATGTTTATTTTTACTCATACAGATACTCGTCCGTATCTTGTATACACCGCTTTTTCCCCTCAGATTCAACACTCGTCCGTGTTCTTTGTTAACCAGTTGGTACTCGTCCGTATCATCATCTCTGAACATGCGTCAAAGTTGTTTCTACCGATACTCGTCCGTATCATAGTCTTGAGGATGTTCGTCCGCATCTTTAATCTATACACATTGTCAAACACTTATACCTTTTATTTCTTGGATGTAAGCACTCGTCCGTGTTTACTATTCCCCAGCAAGTCCTTAGCAACTTTTTCTTCTATCCGACATTCGTCCTATGTTGTGATATTTTCGGCAGCCGTACCCTGCCAGGTGATCGTCCTTCACCTTTTTGATGATCGTCCCTCATCATTCCCCCATCGGAGTCTCCATTATTGGAACCCTTTTCTATCCGACATTCTCCTATGTCGTGACATTTTAGCAGCCGTACCCTGCCAGGTGATCGTTCTTCACCTTTTTGATGATCGTCCTTCATCATTTTATCCGATGGCCGTCCCCATCGTTGATCTGTATCTGACATTCGTCCTATGTCATGATAAACCCTGAGAGCAGCCGTACCCTTCTAGGTGATCGTCCTTCACCTCTTGATGATCGTCCTTCATCATGCTTATCCGATGGCCATCCCCATCGTCGACCTTTTCTATCCGGCATTCGTCCTATGTCGAGATACTTTCAGCAGCCGTACCCTGCCAGGTGATCTTCCTTCACCTTGGATGACCGTCCCTCATCCTTATCCCCAACAGAGCAGCCGTCCTCTGCTAGGTGATCGTCCTTCACCTTTGATGACCGTACCTCATCATTTACTTCATTTATACCTTACAAACCCGATGGTCGTCCCCATCATTGACTTTACCTTTAATCCCCGTAGAGTCTTGTTTCTCTGCTTGATGGTCGTCCCCATCATGATATCTTTATTTCCCCAGCATGCCGGCCGTCCCCGTCATTGCTTTATCCCCAGCAGTCGTCCTCTGCTCGATGGTCGTCCTCCCTCGCCCGCACTTTATAATCATACTTTACTGCCTTTTACAATCTATACCCCTTTTCTTCTTCACCCAGTGAGTGCAAATTTTGGACTGTCTTTGGTATTCAACCACAAGTTATCTTGCTTGTCTGTTAAGCCCGATGCTTACATCCTGCACAGCTAACTTATGTTTGAATAGGGGCAGCTGTAAACACCCCAAATTTTCCCTCACTGAGTTCACACCATGGCTTGTGACCTTTCATATTTGCATTAGTTCAATCATACCACATCATATTGCATTTTTGCTTCACTGCATTGGTTCAAGTTCATCTACATCTAGGGTTTGTGATCTGAGCAATCCAGGATCCATCTGAGCCACTCCAAAGGTCTTCAATCATCTCAAGAGGGTCCACGTATGTTCAATCATCATCTTTTATCCTCCAAAGATCAAGGAAGTCAAAAAATCACAAGAACTGAGAAAGCATGGAAGCAGAGCTAGGGTTTAACTTCACAGATGACCTAAAATTAGGGTTTTGGTTTCAGAGGCCATAACTCCAATTTTTTTTGGTCATTCTTGTTTCTATTGGTCACAATATGTTATAAGTATCATGCATACCAAGTTTGATGAAGAAATTCACTGTGGAAGTCATCTGATCAATGGGTAACTTCCTGAGCAAGTCAGAGCAAAATCAGGGCATCTGAGGCCCCCATCAATGGACCCAAAGTGGATTTTTCATCAAATTGAAGTTATATGGTCTTTATTTGATCGTTTAAGTGTTTAGAAGTTCACAAATTTGAAGAAAAGTGAGCAAAACCAAAAGTTGCCAAAAATGGAAATGACTTGTAATGTAAACTTTCCATTTTGGGAAAGTTTTTCAACCTCCTCTTTCTCAACCAAAAAATGCTTCAAATGAAAAATTCTTGGTCATGAAAGTTGTAGATTGGATCATTCCATTTTAAAAAAGTACAAGAACAAGATCTAATTCATTTTGGAACTCAAGTTATGGCTTTCCAAAGTTGGCAAAAATCACATAATTTCATGTTTCATGCCAAAAAGGGATTTTTGCAAAACCTCATGCCAAGCTATTTTGTGACTTCAAATTGACTTCTACACATCATAACATCATAGTGCATGACTTAAAGTTAAGAATTGGCCCAAGAATTTCCAAATTTCATGACTTGCACATGAAGAAATCCAAAAGGGGCCAAACTTTGTCAAATTTGCAAAACCTTCCATAACCTTCCACAAACTTGCTGAATTGCCTCTAAATGATTTCCATGGCTATCCTTGAATCTTGCTGCACCAGACACCCCTTTGTACTTGGCCTGAACCAGCCCATACCTCAAAGGACAACAAATGTTGACTTTTTGCATTTTGCACCATACCAATCAACATAGCCCACACCAACTCCACAGACCTATCACAGCTTGATACATGGGCCAAAAGCAAGCCAAACATAACAAGAACATAACCTAACACTTCAGCATTCTCAAGTTACCAAAAATCATCCTCCTTTGCATTTTCATTCGAAACACTCAGCACAAACATCAAAACTTAAAATTTCTTCCACCATTCATCTTCAAATCCATCACTGATCACAAACCACCCTTCACTTTGCCCTAAAAAACCACCATACACCAAACACGATTTTTCCCCTTTGAACTGAACTTCACTGAACTTCAAAAAGAGGTCACATACACTTCAGCAAAGCATCAAAGAAGCTCAAGGGTGATCAGAGGAGAGTGTTTGCATCAAGAAGAAGGCCCAGACAGCTCCATTGGCAAAGCTTCATCTCAGGTATCCTCTTTAAACTTTTTTCCAGAAATCGTTTCTTTAGTTATGAGATGGTAGAGTTTGTTCTCCTGATTACAATGAGCATTTATTTTTGAAGAATGGTTGAGTATTGACTGTGTATGCATGTTCTGAAATTTTGTCCATTTTTATGTTTTTGTTCGAATCATGATTATGGTGCAAGATAAATGAATTATGTTGCTGGATTCTTGTTCTATGGGGTTTGGGGATCATTTCTGGAGATTTGGGGGGTTTATCATGGCCTAGGGAGTGATTTGGGAAATTCTCAGGGGAGGTGTGGCCGGAGAAGATGACCGTAGGTCATTTCCGGCCACCTGAAAGTAATTAATTTGTTTAATTAGGGTTAGGACATATTTTAAATGTGGGCCGTTAGATCAAGCTTTCCCGCGTGCATTGTGTGGCTAGGATTAGATCATTAGTTTTAAATTAGGTTTAATTAAATAAATAATCAGGATTAATGAAGTTTGAATTTGGGCCGTAGGATTGCGCGCCAGTCAACAAACCTAAACCCAGATTTAATCCTGGCTCTCCATTCAGCATACTTTCCATTTAATTAACTTTTATTTCATTTTCTTTATTTTATTTTGTACGAATTTTTAAAAATAGTAAAAAACATAGAAAATTCTGAAAAATTTTATCAAACCTTTTATTAATTTTCAGAAACCAAAAATATTTTTATTTTCATTTTTTGCATTAAAAAAGTATTTAAAAATCACCAAAAAAATCAGAGAACATTTTTAGACATTTAGAAACATTTACAAACTCACCATACAAATTTCTTTTTGGTTTTGATCATACTTTGATATTTTTTTAATGAATTAGGGTTCTTAAATTTTTCATTTTCTAACCCTAACTCCAAAAATTCATAACTTTTAAACCAAGTTGAGTTTGTGAATGATTCTTTTTGCATTGTTCTATGCATGGCTTCTAGTTTCTAAATTGTTTCATTTTTATCTTTCATTTTCAATTTGTTTGGCATTTTGCATTTAAGGTCACCCTTGAAACCCTAGAAACTTAGGAAATTCATAACTCCTTCTAGGTTAAGCTTTTGACCTCCCCCTTTGGATGGTAACCTAGTATAGGTTTAGGGTTCCTTTGAGTGCATTTTCAATTTTTTACCTTGTCATTTGCTTCTGTTTTTGAGTTTTGCATCTCACATGTTCATAAAACCCTAATTTTGCATCTTCATTTGCATTCATCTTACATATGCTTGCATCCATGAACTTGCCATGACATTTTATGCATTCACATGACATGTAAGATATCCTAGGACACATTAGAATCATGTTTGATCATTGCATCATTCATTTGCCATGTTATGAATCCATTTCATTTCATGTGCATCCATGAACCTTTATGCTTCTTTCATGCTTCATTTGCATCCTCATTGCTTGTATGACCATCCACATCTCATGACATACATTTGCACCATCTCTTAGCATCATTTGCATCATGAACATGCTTCTGGTTTTGGTTTTTATCATTGCATACTTTTCATTTTCATTTCATTTTCATTTCCTTTTACTAACTTTTCAGGTGGTAAGTGTTTTGAGAAGTGAATTTGCCTTCACTTCTCACATTCTCTTCTCATCTCTCTCATGCATTCATTGCTGCATTTTGTATGTGTATTAGGGTGAGCTTTCTCATTCATGCTCCTTTTTCACTTTCTTTCTTCAAGCAACTTATCTTCTTAAGTGAAGTAAGTTGACTTGTTTCTTTCTGCTTCTCATCCTTCCTTCTTTCCTCTTCCTTGGTGGCTTTTCCTGAAGATCTCTTGCAAGCTTTATAAACCATAGGAATACCCAAGCATGATCACAATTAGGGTTTGATTAGTCCCCCCATTAGTTTTACCTTTGTGTCATCTTTTGTGTTTCTCTTCTCATCTCATAATCAGGGACTAAACCTTAAAGATTTTAAGGCTTTGTGATTAAGATTATGCCTGCATCCTTCTATTAGGATGGGGTGTATAACTCTAATCCTAAGTGTTAAACCCTTAATGTGTTTAAATCCTTTAATCAATTCACCTAATAATCACTAAGACATCAAGCTTGTAACTTGGGCCTTGCATTAGGGTTCTATTCTTCCTTAATTGGTTAAGAAGGACTAACCCTAGTGTTAATGGAGAAGTCCCCCTCAAGTTGTCTTACAAACCATAAAATCCACTTCTTAATCTTACCATTAACTAAAATCCACTTTAATAAAGGTTTTGTTTTGTCATGAGGTTAATCCCTAATCATGGATTAAGTTGAGGAGCCTTTCTCAGCTTAAATGTTCTCATCTATTATCCTTCTATTAGGATGGTGTAATGGGTCCATTAAATCCTTGATTATGGCTTAAACTCATTACTTAACACTAAACAAAAACTCCAAAAACATCTAAATAATTACAAGTAGGTTAATGATCTTAATCCTACATCACGGTGATTAAGTGTGAGGTATTTACTTCATATTTAAGGTAGTCTCATTACCCCTAATCAGAGGGAGGATGTGATGAGTTTACTAACCCGTGGTTTAGGCTTAAGCTCATTAACTTATGACAAACTCCAAAAGCAATAAAAGATTGAAAACATCAAAAACAAACAATAATCGTCTCCTTCGGGATTCTTTTCTCACCTCATTCACTCATAAACGACACTGACACTACCCCTGTAAACACAAATCTTTTAAGCGTGGATCCCATCGAGTACGACGGACAATCTGGGTGCTAATACCTTCCCAGGTTGTAACCAACCCCCTTTCTCAGTTTCTCTGGTTCGCGACCGTCTTATCCATCTTTTCTTAGGTTTATGCAGCATTACCTTTCCTTCGGGATAAAAATGCCTAGTTGGCGACTCTTTTCATTATTCTCTCTTTCGCCGACCGTTCGCGTCTGTACCCCGTCTGACCCGGTGTCATCAGGTGGGAGCGACAGCAATGTAATTCAGTCGTCCCAAGAAACCTCTAACTTCTTTTTCAGTACGTGGAGCCGGCATCTCTTGTATAGCTTTTACCTTTGCAGGATCCACTTCAATACCTTTTCCACTGACAATGAAACCCAGGAGTTTACCAGACCTAACTCCAAAAATACACTTGTTTGGATTCAATCTCAACTTGTATTTCTTCAACCTCTCAAACAGCTTATGCAGGTGATCAAGGTGTTGCTCTTCACTCTGGGACCTGGCTATCATATCATCCACATATACCTTTATCTCATGATGAATCATATCGTGAAACAAAGCCACCATAGCACACTGATATGTTGCCCCGACATTCTTTAAACCAAATGGCATCACTTTATAACAAAAGGTGCCCCACTGTGTAACAAACGTAGTCTTCTCCATATCTTCAGGTGCCATCTTGATTTGATTGTAACCAGAGAAACCATCCATGAAAGAGAATACTTTATGCTGAGCAGTGTTGTCTACCAAAAAATCAATATGTGGAAGTGGAAAGTCATCTTTAGGGCTGCCCTTGTTCAAATCCCTATAATCTACACACATACGTACCTTACCATCCTTCTTAGGTACTGGTACCACATTTGCAATCCATTGAGGATAAGAAGTCACAGCTAAGAAACCTGCATCAAACTGTTTCATCACCTCTGCTTTAATCTTTTCTTACATTTCAGGACGCATGCGACGAACCTTCTGCTTCTTTGGACGACAATCTTCTTTTACCGGTAAACGGTAAACTACAATGTTTGTATCCAACCCTGTCATATCTTCATAGGACCAAGCAAAGATCTCCACATAATCACGTAACATCTGGATCAATCTGTTCTTAACACCCTCCTCTAACTCAGCTCCTATCTTGACCTCTTTCCTGTTTTCTTCAGTTCCCAGATTCACAACTTCGATTGGCTCTTCATGTGGCTGTATAGATTTCTCTTCTTGTTGTAATAACCTAGCAAGCTCTACAGGTACTTCACAATCTTCCTCCTTTCCATCTTCAGCTTGATAGATCAGATTCTCGAAATTATAATTGGCAATAGTAGAACTGTTATCAACAGGATCCATAGTGGATGAGGATCTGCATTTTAGTGATGTGGGTGTGTGTAAGAACACATAGCTGATAAAACAAAAATAAAAAATAAAAGAAAGACAAGGAGCACAATATTTACGAAAATGAAACGTCCATTGATTTTTATTGAATGAAGTATCCAAATGAAATGACATCCCGAAACAAGCATACCATTGTGCCCCGGGTAAGACACAAGGCTTAAAAGTTTAATTGTTCAAAAATAAAAACACAGTAATAGTATTTACTCCTGACTAAAGGAGATAGGAATAACGTCTTCAGTCTTCCAGTTGTTGAGCCCATCACCCATGGTAGGAAAGATCCAATCATCCAGGTTGTAGTCTTCATGACAGTCCCCCACAACATTGATTTGATCTCTTATGACTCCTTGATTAGTGATACGAACAGCACGGGCACGACGAACAGCCTTCTGAGATTCTGCAGTGAAACCCAAACCAAACTTGTCAGACTTGTAAGGGATGTTGGGAAGCTGACCCCAAATAGCAGAACCACCTTTTGCAACCACAACCTTAGCATCCTTGAGGGAGGCCATTGCAGGAGGTATATTAGTAATCATAGGAACTCTTTCAGAAGCAGGAACAGACTGAGGGACAGGATCAGAGCAGGGAACAACTTCAAATGTTTGACACGGAGTTTCAACCATTTCAACCTCCATTTCTACATACTTGAAAGTATTTATGTGGCTAACCATGTACTCTTCCTCACCATAGACAGTGACAATTTTGTTTTTCACCGGGTATTTCAGCTTCTGATGCAAGGTGGAAGTCACGGCACCTGCTCCATGGATCCAGGGGCGTCCAAGCAAACAAAAATACGCAGGCCGAATATCCATCACATAGAAAGTAGAATTGAAGACTTGAGAGCCCACTTTGATTGGAAGGTATACTTCTCCGTGTACCACTCTTCTTGAACCATTAAAGGCCCTTACCACCACATCACTTGGTCTTAACACAACATCTTCAGGACTGAGCTTGTCCATAACTTCTTTAGGGAGCACTGTTGCACCCCAAAATTTGCCCTCACCAAGACAAGACATTGTGTACTAAGGTGTCCCAAGGTTCACAAGGTTCACAAGATGTCTCATGAGGTTCACAAGGTTCACAATTAGTCAGAAAGTTTGACAATTCCCTCAGACAATGCATCCTCCTAAGCAAGGCATCCTAAACTAGGGTTTTTACTTTCATCAGGCTAAATGGACTTCCAAGACTTCAAGTGAGCTTCATAGCATCCTATATGTGTTCAAGAATGCCCAGGTCAAGTTTCAAGACTTTCCCAAGAGATTTGCTCAGTCAGATGATCAGATAGGTTAAAATTAGTCAAAGTAGTCAAAAGGTCAAACTGAGGTCAAACCAAAGTCAAACTTCATGATTTTTTACCAACATCAAGTATATGAAGTAAAATTCATCATTTGATCAAGGGTTGATCATGATTCATCAAAGAGAGTTCAGATCATCAAGAATCAGGGGTTTCTAAATTAGGGTTTTCACAGGAAAAGTCAGTTGAACTTTGACCAGCCATAACTTTCACATGCTTCATCAAAAAATTTCCATCCAAAGCTCATTTTTAAGGAAATTGAATTCTCTACAAGTTTGTGTATCACAAGCCAAGCCCAAAAATGCTTCATTTGGAAGGTATGAGCTAAGACATTATAGGTACTTTTAAAAGTCAACAAAAAGTCAACAACTTCCAAAGAGCATAACTTGAGAATGGTAAAAGATATGGACATGATACCAAAGAGGTTGGTTAGAGGACTCTTCAAGCTTTCCAAAATGTCCAAGAACACCTTCATAGCATTAAAATTGAGGGATTTGTGCCCTTGCAAAGTTGGGAAATTTTTGGGAGGTTTTTGAAGCAAATGGGGACTTAAAACCAAATTTCACCAAATGAGCTTGCTTTTTTATGATCCAAACACTTCCATGACATCATGCACGAATTAAAAATTATTTATTCATATTTTTATTCATTTTATTTTATTTATTATGATTTTTTACATTAAAAATCATTTTAAATTAAAATAAAATATAAAAGGATGAATATTTGATTTGATTTTGGTTTTAGAAAGTCTTAATATTCATTTAGAGGTGATTGAAACCATACAAAATCAGATCATTCAAAAATAGCAATGAGATATCCAAGACATATCTTTTTCAATCTCTATGGATCCAAAATTCCAAAGGATGGACTAGTTTCTTGACCTAATTTTTTTACATGATATATAAACAACACATAACAAGCAAGACACACGATTTTCAAGCAGCCAAAGCACTCATCAAGATTTCAAAAAACTCAAGAAATTTTGAAATTCGGTTTCTGCCTTGGAGGTTCATTCAACACAATTTGAAGGTTTAATTTTGTTCCTTGGGATGTCTGGAAGCTATCCCCATTCTCATTATCATTGCATCCATGGCCGAATGCTTTAACCAAATCGTTTTTCGTTCAAAAATTCATGCTTTTCGTTTTCCTACATTTAATTATCAAAACTTGTTTATAATTATTGATTTGTGATTGGTTTGAGGTGTAGAAGAAATCTGGATAATTGGTTTGAAGTTTCACGACCACAATCGTATTTTGCCATAGCTAGGGTTTCGGCCAAGCTTTTAGGGTTATACGATTTAGGCTATATAAATAATTTTAATGGATGAAATTGAACTGTATGAGATTTGGGCAAGCTGTTAGAACAATCAATTTGGACAAATTTTACGTGTTTTGCAGGTTAGCAAGAGCATAGGTTTTCCTGCGGGAAAATTCGCAGCAAAGTGCCCAAGAAATTTCGCAGGAAATTTCGTAGGGTGAGAGGTAGAAGACGACTGCTTTGGCGCCATTTGGAAATTTGAAAATCAATTTAATATTTTTAGAATTATGTTCTATTATATTTCAATTAATGCTGTTTGGTCTGGTGGTTGTGGTAGGCGCTGGTAATGTTTGAAACCTGGGTTCGACTCCCAGGTTTTTCATTTTGTTTATTTGTTTTCATATTTTTGTAGGTTTATTACATAAGGGTTTGTTGGGCTCATTCCATCACCAGCTACGCAGGCGCAGCCCAGTGGTGTGTCTCCTTGCTGGTAATGGGGAGGTCCTGGGTTCAAATCCAGGCTTCCCCCTTCTTTTTTTTAAAATCTAATTTCTTATATTTTCTTTTTCTTATTATTTATTTAATTATGCACATTATATTATTATATAAATTAATATCTTTTAAAAAATAGTATAATATTTCCTATATAATAAAAAATTAAATAAAAAAAAACTTTATATTTTTTCCAATATAATTTGTTTATGTTTATATTATTATATATATTTTATTTTTTGTAAATAAACTAATTAATATTTTAATTAAACATTAAAACCCTAATCTTATTTTCTTAAATATGTAAATTCAAATTTCTAACCCTAATTTTATTTAACTTTAATATTAAACTTAATTAATTTTTCTAATATATATAATTAAATAATTAATTGTGTTTTGTAAATAATTATTATAATTGTTTATTAATTACTTTCTTTTCTCTTAAAAATTCTTCAAAAAATTATTTGTTTAACTTAAAAATGTTCTTTTAAATTCTATATATTTTTGTATATTTGTGCTAACCTTTTCTTCTTATAATTATTTTATTACTAACCGTTTAATTATTATTTATTTATTATATATTTATTATTCAATTGTTTTTATTATAATGTAATTGCGAAAGCCGTGTAATAGTCGTAGGATTATTCTTGTTTTTATTTTATGTTTATAAATATTTTTGCCATGGTTAGTAACTATAGGGAGTGATAACATATTTGTGACCTAGAATTAATTTAGTATAACTAATTTAATAAGATAAATATGTGAATACAAAAACTCACACACGTAAGTCGATCTTTGATCGTCATCTCACACTTTCTAAGGTTACTCCTCAGGTTGCCTAATTATAAGGTCAAGTAAGGTGTCTTAAGCAAAGTCCCTTTATTAATATCATCAAGTCCCTTTAAGATTATAAGATCAAGTCCCTTCGAGGTTGCCTACGATAAATGATCTTGTCCCTTCGAATAAAAGATGATAAGTCCCTTCGTATTGCTAAAGACACCTTACAGTTGCCTAAATACAGATGTCCCTTCACATGTCCCTTAACACATCCAAGGTAATGACTACCTATTCCTTAATAATAGGGCTAGCCTTACCATTAAAAGAACATATAAGAACAGTAAAGATTTAACATAGGGTAGGTTCCTCTTAAGTACTTGCTCACCTTTTCAAAATACTTCATTAAACTTCACATTTCAAATAAATTTTCAAAACAAAGTCTTTATATACATCCGTACGAGGATCATTATAAAGTACTTAGAAATTTTTTAATCACACACTACACTTTCTCAACACAATTTAAAGTGAGCTAAGTAACTAAGAGCCCATGGATAACCATGGATATAAAGGGTGCTAACACCTTCCCTTTGTATAACCTACCCCCCGAACTCAAAATCTTTTTAAGGTCTTTCCTGTTCTTTTATGCCCTTTTCCTTTTGGATAAAATAAAATTTGGTGGCGACTCTTGCTATCAGCAACATTTAACTAAAGTTAGTTCTCCCACCGTGTTACAGAACTGGCGACTCTGCTGGGGATTACATAAAAGAGGGGTACCCTTAGGAATTAGATCACTTTAAAATTGTTTGCCTTGTTTGCTTTATACTTATCTGTTGGATGCTCTTATGTGTGAAAGATCCTAACCCAGATCTAGTGTACCTTAGGTAAATGGCAATAGACCAAGGAAACTGTACGGCGTATACCGATATGGTTGATCTGGTGGCCATGGTTGATATGGTTGGTGCTTATGTTCCTTAAGCAAGTTGTGGATAATATGAGGCTTCCATATGTTGTCAATACACTAACTGACTTTTAGAACCTTAGTCATCCCATTTTGGCCTTTAGAAAGTAGTGAGATAACCGGCTTTGGTGAAGACTGAAGTTGGTTGATACTCGATACTACGCTCATTGAGATCCTAAACTTGGAGGGTTTTGGTTGGCAAGTAAGTTGCCTACTGAACAACCACCCCTGTGAAGGATCAATGATATTGAGATCCCTTAGAACCTGGTTACTTTATAGGACAGGATGAACCAACTAAACTTCAGGAGAGGGTACTTACCTTTAAACCTCATGCAAGCCTTCAAACCTAGGGCTATCGTGTGACTTGTTTGTGTGTGCCACATGTTTGTGATTGAGCATAGCATCATAGCATCATCATGCATCATAAGCATAACATTTTCACTAACCATTTCAAGGACCAAAGGATTTATCTTTGTTCTTTGTTGCAGGTCATGGCTTCTGATCGTAGGAATACTATCCGGATCAACTTTGTAGGAATACCTCCTAAGCTTAAGGAATTGGTCTCTCAAGTTTCTGAAAACTCCCAATTCATCAAGAGGCATGGTCACCTACTGGATCTAGTCACTTCAGGGTTCAATGAAGACATGATGAGTGTTCTGTTTCAATTCTTTGATCCTAAACATCATTGCTTCACATTCCCCGACTATCAGCTGGTTCCTACAATGGAAGAGTTCTCCAAACTTCTGGGTATACCTATCCTTGATCAGAGATCCTTCACAGGCTTAGAGAAGGAATCTAAACCTGAAGTCATTGCTGCAGCCCTACATTTGAAGAAATCAGACATTGTCCTAAAAACAAGGAGTGGAGTTAAGGGTATTCTTGCTAAGGTATTGATGGAGAAAGCTCAAGTGTTCCTGAAGGCCATGAGTTATGATGCTTTTGAGGAGATCTTAGCCCTATTGATCTATGGCTTAGTTTTGTTCCCCAATCCAGACCAGTTCGTAGACGTGCATGCCATCAACATATTTCTGACTCATAACCCAGTGCCTACATTTCTTGGAGACATCTTACACTCTCTTCATACCCGTACTACGAAGGCACGAGGAACTCTGATGTGTTGTATACCTCTATTGTCTAGGTGTTTTATTTATCACCATCCTCGATCAGTGATGAAGAATGAACAAGGGTTAAGGTGGTCTAAGAGAATTATGTCACTTTCTCATTCAGATATTCATTGGTGCTCTCGATCTATGGAGAATGTTACTATCATTGACCGTTGTGGGGAGTTCCCTAATGTGCCACTCCTTGGCATAAGAGGGGGCATTACCTACAACCCTTCTTTAGCTCTACGTCAGTTTGGTTACGCTCGGAGTGAAGGTCCTCATGACATGCTTATTCAGGGTATTGTGTTCGACTACGACAACGATCTACAAGGTTACCGTCAAAGGTTTATACGAGTATGGGGTAAAGTGAACAAGGTTGACAGCAAGACTCTGGAACCCAAGTACACTATTCCTATGGAACCTTATCTCAGATGGGTACGATCTCGTGCTCAGACCCTTATGATGCCATATCCTGCCATCCTGCCAGTTACCATGGAGCCTATTGCTGAAGGAGATACTTCTTATATCATTCTTCATCCAGACATGCCCACTGACATGGAGAAGTTACAAAGGTCCTGGATCCAGTTGAAGGAGCAAAGGGATACTTTTGAGACTCATTACAAAGCAAGTCAAGAAAGAATCCTGGAGCTAACGAAACAACTTCACGAGGAGCGGAATCTCAACTCATACCTCAACACAAAGAGGAAACGTCCATGGGAGACTTAAAACCCCATTTTTGTATTCATTTCATTTTTTGTTGTAAGCCCAATGGGAAAACAAATGTATTGGTTACTAATAAAAATTTACCTTTTTTTTTATTGTTTAAACAAATTTAAAACCCGCGGTCATTGCATCACAGGTTTCTTATGTACAGGTATCTTATCTTCTCGCTGTTTATTTCAGCAGAAATGGCTCTTGAACAGACTGTCAAAGATCTCCAGGCTCAGAATGCACAATTCCAAGAGTTGATTCTAAACTCTTCCAAGGGGCAAGATGAGCTGAAGACACTGCTGGCTAAGAAGAAGAAGAAGACCAGGAAATCAGGAGGCCTTATCAATCTAGGAAGAAGGTTCAGGGGTCCTGTCAAGACAAAGGAACAGGTTGAGGATTCTGAGTCTGAAAATTCTGAGAAAGAGGGAGGTAGTCTCCATGATACTGTGGGAGATTCTGATTCTGAAGCAAACTATTATCATGACCCTAGTGAGGATAAGTACAAGATGCTGGTAGATAGAATGAATGCTATGGAGCTACAGAAATATTCTGGGTTGGATTTTGAAGATCTGAGTTTAGTATCTGGAGTGGTTATTCCTATTGGCTTCAAGGTTCCTACTTTTGTGGTGTACGATGGTGTCTCATGTCCCAAGTTGCATCTAAGGTCCTATGTCCGGAGGATTCAACCACATACTGCTGACAAGAAGTTATGGATTCATTTCTTCCAAGAGAGCTTGTCTGGAGCTCAATTGGAATGGTACTATCAACTGGAAAGTGTCAATATTCGTGATTGGAATGATCTTGCTGAGGCTTTCTACAAACTATATCAATATAATGCTGATTTAGCCCCTACTCGCATGCAGCTCCAAAGCATGTCCATGGATGCTAAGGAGAATTTCAAAGAGTATGCCCAAAAATGGAGAGACTTGGCTGGCAGAGTTCAACCTCCTCTGACTGACAGGGAGCTAGTGGATATGTTTATGAGTACATTGAGTGGTCCTTTCTATAGTCACCTCATTAGAAGTTCGTCATCTGGTTTCACCGAATTAATAATGACTGGAGAACGTGTGGAGAGTGGTATAAGAAGTGGTAAGATACAGGTGGGTGCCTCTTCATCAAACACTGCTAAGAAGCCCCCTAGTGGAAAGAAGGAGTCTAATGCTGTGTATGGTCAACCTAGTCGTAACAGAAATCACCAATCTGTGGGAGCAGTTCACATTTCCAATCCTACTCCTGCAACACCAGAGCCACCACTAAACAATCAACAGAAGCCCAGAAGACAATTCACCAAGATCAACATGTCACTGGCCCAAGCCTTGCAACACATGTTGAAAGGGGAACTCATTACTTTGAAGGACCCTCCTCAAAATCCTAATACTTCCTCTCCTCGATACAACCCTAATGCACGATGTGCCTATCATTCTAATTGTCCGGGACATGACACCAACAACTGCTGGATATTGAAAAACAAGATTCAAGATATGATTGAAGCTGGAGAGATTGAATTTGACCCTCCTGGGACTCCAAATGTGATTACTGCTCCCATGCCCAATCATGAGAAGACTGTTAATGTTGTTGATGAAGTTTCCTATGTTTCCTCAGTAGCAGATGTGACTACTCCCTTATCTATTATCAAGAAGAAGCTGGTGCAGGCTGGATTCTTTCCAGGTTGCAACGAAGATTGTTTTTATTGTGCCTACAAACCTGATAGCTGCTGGAAGTTGAAAGATGGTATTCAACGCCTCATGGACAATTACACTATATTGTTCGAGAGGACACCTTCTGTGGAAAGTATGTGTGAACATCTAACTCGAGGTACGAAGGTTGAAGATGTGGACATGGTTGATAAAGTGCCAATAAAGATCACCTCCAAATGCCCTGTCAAGATCACTCATAAAGGACCTATCAAGATTACTACTGAAGGCCTGGTGAAGACTGTTGCTGAGGTTAGAGTGCCTCCCATGATTATTACTACTCCTGGCCCGGTTCCTTATACTTCTGATAAAGCTATACCCTGGAATTACGGTTCTGATGTTTATATCCATGGTGTTAAGCAGGAACCTTTGACTGATACACCTGTTACTGATAATAACCTTGATGTGGATAATATTGCTGGATCTAGTAAGATCACCAGAAGTGGAAGAATTTTCTCTCCTCAGACTACCTCAAAAAGTGCAGTTACTCCAACTACTACCTCCACCTCTGAGCAAAGTACTGATGCCCGGGGAAAAGGTCCTGTGGATGAACCTGGGCAGGCTGAGGCACCGACTGCTAAAAATCTTTCTAAACAGATGGAAGAAGTGTTGAAGATCATTCGCAAGAGTGATTATGATATTGTTGACCAGTTGGGGCATACTCCCTCCAAAATCTCCATGTTATCTTTGTTGCTGTGTTCTGAGGCTCATGCTAAAGCTTTAATCAAGTTCTTGAAGACTGCCCATATGCCAAATGAAATTTCTGTGGATCAATTCGAGAATTGTGTGGCACATCTGACTTATGATAATGGGTTAGGCTTTTCTGATGCTGACTTGACTCCTGCCAAGAGAAACCATAATAGAGCTTTGCATATCTCCATTGAATGTAGGGGCACTACCTTGTCTCATGTGTTGGTGGACAATGGTTCCTCATTGAATGTACTTCCAAAAGAGGTTCTGAACAAGCTCAGTCCTAAAGATGTGGTTCTAAGACCAAGTAATGTAGTGGTGAGGGCCTTTGATGGCTCAAGAAGAGTGGTACATGGAGAAATAGATCTCCCGATCAAAGTAGGCTCTCAAGTCTTCAATTCTACTTTCTATGTAATGGATATTCGTCCTGCGTACTCCTGTTTGCTTGGGCGCCCCTGGATCCATGTGGCAGGTGCTGTGACCTCAACTCTACATCAGAAGTTGAAATATCCGGTGAAGGGAAAGATCGTCACTGTTTATGGAGAGGAAGAATATATGGTCAGTCATGTGAATACATTTAAGTATGTTGAAGTGGAAGGTGAATATGTTGAGACTCCTTGCCAGACATTTGAGGTAGTTCCTTGGGTCGTTCCTGCTACTGAAGCTCCTCCTGTTGTTAAAAGAGTTCCTGTGGTTACCAGAGTACCTCCTACAATGGCCTCCCTTAAAGATGCTAGAGTTGTGGTTGAAGAAGGTGGTTGTACTATTTGGGGTCAGCTTCCTGATATCCCTTACAAGTCTGACAAGTTTGGTTTGGGTTTCACTGCAGAGTCCCAGAAGGCTGTTCATCGTGCTCGTGCTGTTCGTATCACCAATCAAGGGGTCATGAGAGATCAAATCAATGTTGTGGGTGAATATAGTGAAGACTACAACCTGGATGACTGGATATTTCCTACTGTGGGTGATGGACTCAACAACTGGAAGACCGAAGACGTTATTCCTATCTCCTTTAGTCAGGAGTAAATACTATTACTGTGTTGTTATTTTAAGTTTGTAATTGTGAACAATTAAACTTTTAAGCCTTGTGTCTTACCCGGGGCATAATGGTATGCTTTTTACGGGATGTCATTTCATTTGCATACTTCATTCAATAAAAATCAATGGACGTTTCGTTTTCGTAAATATTGTGCTCCTTGTCTTTCTTTTATTTTTTATTTTGTTTTATCAGCTATGTGTTCTTACACACACCCACATCACTAAAATGCAGATCCTCATCCACTCTGGATCCTGTTGATAACAGTTCTACTATTGCCAATTATAATTTCGAGAATCCGATCTATTAAGCTGAAGATGGAAAGGAGGAAGATTGTGAAGTACCTGTAGAGCTTGCTAGGTTGTTACAACAAGAAGAGAAAGCTATACAGCCACATGAAGATCCAATCGAAGTTGTGAATCTGGGGACTGAAGAAAACAGGAAAGAGGTCAAGATAGGGGCTGAACTAGAAGATGGTGTTAAGAGCAGATTGATTCAGATGTTACGTGACTATGTGGAGATCTTTGCTTGGTCCTATGAAGATATGTCAGGGTTGGATATAGACATTGTGGTTCACCGTTTACCAGTAAAATAAGATTGTCGTCCAAAGAAGCAGAAGGTTCGTCGCATGCGTCCTGAAATGTCAGAAAAGATTAAAGCAGAGGTGATGAAACAGTTTAATGCAGGGTTCTTAGCTGTGACTTCTTATCCTCAATGGGTTGCAAATGTGGTACCAGTACCTAAGAAAGATGGTAAGGTACGTATGTGTGTAGACTATAGGGATTTGAATAAGGCCAGCCCTAAAGATGACTTTCCACTTCCTCATATCGATGTTCTAGTAGACAACACGACTCAACACAAGGTATTCTCTTTTATGGATGGGTTCTCTGGTTACAATCAAATCAAGATGGCACCTGAAGATATGGAGAAGACTACATTTGTTACACAGTGGGGCACCTTTTTCTATAAAGTGATGCCATTTGGTTTGAAGAATGTCGGGGCAACATATCAGCGTGCTATGGTGGCTTTGTTTCACGATATGATTCATCATGAGATAGAGGTATATGTGGATGATATGATAGCCAGATCCCAGAATGAAGAACAACACCTTGATCATCTGCATAAGTTATTTGAAAGATTGAAGAAATACAAGCTCAGGTTGAACCCAAATAAGTGTACTTTTGGAGTTAGATCTGGTAAACTCATGGGTTTCATTGTCAGTGGAAAAGGTATTGAAGTAGACCCTGCAAAAGTGAAAGCTATACAAGAGATGCCAGCTCCCCGTACTGAGAAGGAAGTTAGAGGTTTCTTGGGACGACTGAATTACATTGCAAGATTTATTTCCCAGTTGACTGCTACCTGTGAACCAATCTTCAAGTTACTGAAGAAAGATCAAGTAATGGAATGGAATGATGAGTGCCAGACAGCCTTTGATGAAATCAAGAGATATCTGCTAGAACCTCCAATTTTGATGCCACCAGTTGATGGAAGACCCTTGATCATGTACTTAACAGTGTTAGACAACTCAATGGGGTGTGTGTTGGGGCAACATGACGAGTTTGGTCGAAAAGAGCAGGCAATATACTACCTTAGCAAAAAGTTTACCGACTGTGAAACAAGATACTCACTGCTCGAGAAAACTTGCTGCGCTTTGGCATGGGCTGCTCGCCGACTAAGACAGTATATGTTAACTCATACTACCTTATTGATTTCAAAGATGGATCCAATCAAGTACATATTTGAGAAACCTGCTCTCTCCGGACGAATAGCAAGATGGAAAATGATCTTAACAGAATATGATATACAATACACTACTCAGAAGGCCATTAAAGGAAGTGTTGTAGTTGATCATTTGGCTCATCAAGCAGTGGATGATTATCAGTCAATGAGTTTTGAGTTCCCTGATGAAGACATTATGATCATTACCAAAGAACCTGGACAATATGACGGACCTGAACAAGGATCCCGATGGACCATGGTTTTTGATGGAGCTTCTAATGCACTTGGTAATGGTGTTGGTGTTGTGATCATTTCCCCTGAAGGTTGTCATACCCCGATTACTGCAAGACTTTGTTTTTATTGTACCAATAACATGGCTGAGTATGAAGCATGTATCCTGGGCATCAAAGCTGCCATTGACATGAAGATTCAGTTCCTGGACGTATACGGAGATTCAGCCCTGATGGTGAGTCAGATTAAAGGAGATTGGGATACCAAGCATGAAAATCTCATTCCTTACAGAGAGCATGTGTTGTCTTTGACCCCATATTTTAAAGAGATTACCTTTGGACATATTCCACGAAGAGAAAATCAGTTGGCAGATGCACTAGCCACCATGGCATCTATGTTTGAGATTAGCTGGGATGATGAAGCTCCCAAGATTAATATTGACAGATTTAAGAAGCCTGCATACTGCAATGACATTGACACTGAAGAAGTAGAGGGGAAGCCTTGGTTCTACGAAGTAAAAAGATATTTGGAAGCTCAGGAGTTCCCTGAAGAGGCATCTGTCAAAGATAAGAAGTTTCTGAGGAGGTTTTCTGCTAAGTTCTTCTTGAGTAATGGAATTTTGTACAAGCGCAATCATGATTCGACTTTGCTTCGTTGTGTGGATAAGAAAGAAGCAACAGAGATTATGGAAGATATGCATGATGGGATCTTTGGCACTCATTCTAGTGGTCATACCATGGCAAAGAAGATATTGAGAGCAGGTTACTATTGGTCTACCATGGAAGCTGACTGCTATCAACATTCCAGAACATGTCACAAGTGTCAAATCTATGCTGATAAAGTGCATATACCTCCAGCTCCATTGAATGTGTTGACAGCTCCTTGGCCTTTTTCCATGTGGGGCATTGATATGATTGGTGAGATCAAGCCTACTGCTTCTAACGAGCATCGTTTCATCCTGGTTGTTATTGATTACTTCACAAAGTGGGTGGAGGCAGCTTCATTTGCATCTGTTACTAAGAATGTTATGGCTCGATTCATTAAGAATAATCTTATATGTGGGTATGGAATCCCTGAAAGGATTATCACAGACAATGGCTCTAATCTGAATAACACTATGATTACTGATCTCTGCACACAGTTCAAGATTAAGCATCACAATTCTTCTCCGTACCGTCCGAAGATGAATGGGGCAGTAGAAGCTGCTAATAAGAACATTAAGAAGATTCTACAGAAGATGAATGTTACATATAAAGATTGGCATGAAATGTTACCATTTGCTCTTCATGGTTATCATACTACAATACGTACTTCAACAGGGCAACCCCATTCTCCTTAGTCTATGGTATGGAAGAAGTTCTGCCCATTGAAGTTCAGATCCCCTCCTTAAGAATCATGAAGGATGCAGGCTTGGATGAAGATGAGTGGATTCAGACTCGACTTGACCAGATAAATTTGATTGATGAGAAAAGGTTGGCAGTTGTTTGTCACGGTCAGATGTACCAGAAACGGATGATCAAAGCTTTTAATAAGAAGGTTAAGCAAAAGGTATATCAGGTTGGTGACTTGGTAATCAAGCGTATCATATTACCACAAGGTGATCCGAGGGGCAAGTGGACTCCTACATATGAAGGACCATTTGTAGTCAAGAAGGTATTCTCAGGAGGTGCCATGATGCTTACTACTATGGATGGTGAAGACTTCCCGCAGCCTGTAAACGCAGACATAGTTAAAAAATACTACGCATAAAAAGAGACCCGCTAGGTTGACTGGCCTAGGCAAAAATAAGGGCATCCTGGTGAACCAAAAGGGTTCGGGCAAAAATTAGGGATATATATATAAAAAAAAGTGTACACCCGGCAAGTCGAAAACCTGAAAAGGCGGCTTGGGCAAAAAAGGGTATCCCGGTGGATTGAAAACCTAAAAGGGAAATCCAGGCAAAAGTTAGGGATTAAAGCGTATGACTATGTCTCGTTTAGATCACTCACGTAACTTCAACTGTCAGTACTACCTAACTCAAGCTCGAAGAAATAAAGCTCAATCCAATCGTTTCTGTCTCAAAAGCAGAAGATGAGATACTTGAAGATAATGGCAATAGTAGAATTGAAACTCAATAGGATTATTTCTCACATAGCTGATTTTCTTTGTTTTGTAAAATGTTTTACGACAAATTCCTCTTACTAGGATTTCTGTCTCCTTGTATAAACTCGCCTATGTATAGGTCACTTTGTAATATAAATAAAATTTCATCTTTGAATCCAGATTTACTTTTACCCTATTTACATAATCAAAAACGTCCATTGGTTGTGTTTGAATGTATGTATGCTTTTGAATATGATTGATGTTTACCAGAAATGCAGGAAAAGCAGTAATAGTATTTACTAAGGACGAACGAGGGTAGTAGTTCAACGAAGCTTCGCCAGTTCATCCCCACAAGATAACTACAAATCCCCAGTATAGCAAAATCTATCTTTATAGATACTTCAAGTTACGTCTCCCCTTGAATTTATGTCCATCTCTTTTATCCTAAGTCGGGATACTCGGGAACTTATTCCTTAAATAGAAGTACGACGAACAAAACGGGAATGAGGTCCTCATATTCTTCAGCAAAGAATCAGGATTTATTTTCCCTAGCCAGTAGTTGTTATACAAAGATATCCATACGCTTCAGGCTGCATGATTCATACATACATCGTTTATATCATAACATAACATATCCATAAATGCATAATACATTTGCTTAAGATGCACCTTGCCATGCATGCATACATATTGCATAAACTAACCTTTTCTTTGCAGGATAGTTATATGCAGATAAAACACTATCAACAATTCACAAACAGGTTAGAAATGATCTATACGAAGGTCTAGTGCTGATGCTTAATCATTACTCAAGATGTCCTTGGATAGTAGGAAAACGATCTATACGAAGATCCATTCCCTAGTCCAGGATATTTTCAGAAGATTTAATCTTGATATTTCTATTGTCCTTGGATAGTAGGCAAACGGTCTATACGAAGATCCATTTCCTAGTCCAGGATATTTTCAGAAGATTTAATCATGATATTTCTTTGTCCTTGGATAGTAGGCAAACAGTCTATACGAAGATCCATTCCCTAGTCCAGGATATTTTCAGAAGATTTAATCATGATATTTCTTTGTCCTTGGATAGTAGGCAAACGGTCTATACGAAGATCCATTCCCTAGTCCAGGATATTTTCAGAAGATTTAATCATGATATTTCTTTGTCCTTGGATAGTAGGAAAACGGTCTATACGAAGATCCATTCCCTAGTCCAGGATATTTTCAGAAGATTTAATCTTGATATTTCTTTTGTCCTTGGATAGTAGGCAAACGGTCTATACGAAGATCCATTCCCTAGTCCAGGATATTTTCAGAAGATTTAATCATGATATTTCTTTATAGTAGGCAAACGGTCTATACGAAGATCCATTCCCTAGTCCAGGATATTTTCAGAATATTTAATCTTGATATTTCTTTTGTCCTTGGATAGTAGGAAAACGGTCTATATGAAGATCTATTCCCTAGTCCAGGATACTTTCAGAAGATTTAATCCTGATATTCTTTTGTCCTTGGATAGTAGGCAAACGGTCTATACCAAGATCCATTCCCTAATCCAGGATATTTCCATGAAGAGATAATCGTCACGAAGATTTATTTCTACCGGTCTATTCAGCAATTCAATTCAGAGACGGCCTATACGAAGACCTAGTACTGATACCCAGTATCAACATCCAGATAGTATCACCTCTTGATATTATGGATGGCATCTATAAGCCCATCTCCAGTTCTTCCAAGTGGCATCTTCAAGCCCACTTAAGCATATACAACAAATCATCAGTGTTACTTTACGCACCGGCGAGTGCAAATTTTTGGGCTTTTGTGTTCAATCCCCTTCAACCTTCCAGGTCACGAATGACACATATACCAATCTAACCCCTCAGGTTTCAGAAAATTGAACAGGGGCAGCTGTTGCACCCCAAAATTTGCCCTCACCAAGACAAGACATTGTGTCCTAAGGTGTACCAAGGTTCACAAGGTTCACAAGATGTCTCATGAGGTTCACAAGTTTCACAATTAGTCAAAAAGTTTGACAATTCCCTCAGACAATGCATCCTCCTAAGCAAGGCATCCTAAACTAGGGTTTTTACTTTCATCAGGCTAAATGGACTTCCAATACTTCAAGTGAGATTCATAGCATCCTATATGTGTTCAAGAATCCCCATGTCAAGTTTCAAGATTTTCCCAAAAGATTTGCTCAGTCAGATGATCAGATAGGTTAAAATCAGTCAAAGTAGTCAAAAGGTCAAACTGAGGTCAACTGTGGTCAAACCAAAGTCAAACTTCATGATTTTTTACCAACATCAAGGATATGAAGTAAAATTCATCATTTGATCAAGGGTTAATCATGATTCATCAAAGAGAGTTCAGATCATCAAGAATCAGGAGTTTCTAAATTAGGGTTTTCATAGGAAAAGTCAACTAAACTTTGACCAGCCATAACTTTCACATGCTTCATCAAAAAATTTCCATCCAAAGCTCATTTTGAAGGAAATTTAATTATCTACAACTTTGTGTCTCACAAGCCATGCCCAAAAATGCTTCATTTGGAAGGTATGAGCTAAGACATTATAGGTCCTTTTAAAAGTCAACAAAAAGTCAACAACTTCCAAAGAGCATAACTTGAGAATGGTAAAAGATATGGACATGATACCAAAGAGGTTGGTTAGAGGACTTTTCAAGCTTTCCAAAATGTCCAAGAAACCTTCATAGCATTAAAATTGAGGGATTTGTGCCCTTGCAAAGTTGGGAAATTTTTGGGAGGTTTATGAAGCAAATGGGGACTTAAAACCAAATTTCACCAAATGGGATTGCTTTTTTATGATCCAAACACTTCCATGACATCATGCACGAATTAAAAATTATTTATTCATATTTTTATTCATTTTATTTTATTTATTATGATTTTTTACATTAAAAATCATTTTAAATTAAAATAAAATATAAAAGGATGAATATTTGATTTGATTTTGGTTTTAGAAAGTCTTAATATTCATTTAGAGGTGATTGAAACCATACAAAATCAGATCATTCAAAAATAGCAATGAGATATCCAAGTTTTCAATATTTTTAAAGACATCTTTTTCAATCTCTATGGATCCAAAAGTCCAAAGGATGGACTAGTTTCTTGACCTAATTTTGTTACATGATATATAAACAACACATAACAAGCAAGACACATGATTTTCAAGCAGCCAAAGCACTCATCAAGATTTCAAAAAACTCAAGAAATTATCAAAACTTGTTTCTAATTATTGATTTGTGATTGGTTTGAGGTGTAGAAGAAATCTGGATAATTGGTTTGAAGTTTCACGGCCACAATCGTATTTTGCCATAGCTAGGGTTTCGGCCAAGCTTTTAGGGTTATACGATTTAGGCTATATAAATAATTTTAATGGATGAAATTGAACTGTATGAGACCTGGGCAAGCTGTTAGAACAATACATTTGGACAAATTTTACGTGTTTTGCAGGTTAGCAAGAGCATAGGTTTTCCTGCGGGAAAATTCGCAGCAAAGTGCCCAAGAAATTTCGCAGGAAATTTCGTAGGGTGAGAGGTAGAAAACGACTGCTTTGGCGCCATTTGGAAATTTGAAAATCAATTTAATATTTTTAGAATTATGTTCTATTATATTTCAATTAATGCTGTTTGGTCTGGTGGTTGTGGTAGGCGCTGGTAATGTTTGAAACCTGGGTTTGACTCCCAGGTTTTTCATTTTGTTCATTTCTTTTCATATTTTTGTAGGTTTATTACATAAGGGTTTTGGCTCATTCCATCACCAGCTACGCAGGCGCAGCCCAGTGGTGTGTCTCCTTGCTGGTAATGCGGAGGTCTTGGGTTCAAATCCAGGCCTCCCCCTTTTTCTTTTTAAAAAAAAAAATCTAATTTCTTATATTTTCTTTTTCTTATTATTTATTTAATTATGCACATTATATTATTATATAAATTAATATCTTTTAAAAAATAGTATAATATTTCCTATATAATAAAAAATAAAATAAAAAAAAACTTTATATTTTTTCCAATATAATTTGTTTATGTTTATATTATTATATATATTTTATTTTTTGTAAATAAACTAATTAATATTTTAATTAAACATTAAAACCCTAATCTTATTTTCTTAAATATGTAAATTAAAATTTCTAACCCTAATTTTATTTAACTTTAATATTAAACTTAATTAATTTTTCTAATATATATAATTAAATAATTAATCGTGTTTTGTAAATAATTATTATAATTGTTTATTAATTACTTTCTTTTCTCTTAAAAATTCTTCAAAAAATTATTTGTTTAACTTAAAAATGTTCTTTTAAATTCTATATATTTTTGTATATTTGTGCTAACCTTTTCTTCTTATAATTATTTTATTACTAACCGTTTAATTATTATTTATTTATTATATATTTATTATTCAATTGTTTTTATTATAATGTAATTGCGAAAGCCGTGTAATAGTCGTAGGATTATTCTTGTTTTTATTTTATGTTTATAAATATTTTTGCCATGGTTAGTAACTATAGGGAGTGATAACATATTTGTGACCTAGAATTAATTTAGTATAACTAATTTAATAAGATAAATATGTGAATACAAAAACTCACACACGTAAGTCGATCTTTGATCGCCATCTCACACTTTCTAAGGTTACTCCTCAGGTTGCCTAATTATAAGGTCAAGTAAGGTGTCTTAAGTAAAGTCCCTTTATTAATATCATCAAGTCCCTTTAAGATTATAAGATCAAGTCCCTCCGAGGTTGCCTACGATAAATGATCTTGTCCCTTCGAATAAAAGATGATAAGTCCCTTCGTATTGCTAAAGACACCTTACAGTTGCCTAAATACAGATGTCCCTTCACATGTCCCTTAACACATCCAAGGTAATGACTACCTATTCCTTAATAATAGGGCTAGCCTTACCATTGAAAGAACATATAAGAACAATAAAGATTTAACATAAGGTATGTTCCTCTTAAGTACTTGCTCACCTTTTCAAAATACTTTATTACACTTCACATTTCAAATAAATTTTCAAAACAAAGTCTTTATATACATCCGTACGAGGATCATTATAAAGTACTTAGAAAATTTTTAATCACACACTACACTTTCTCAAAACAATTTAAAGTGAGCTAAGTAACTAAGAGCCCATGGATAACCATGGATATAAAGGGTGCTAACACCTTCCCTTTGTATAACCTACCCCCCGAACTCAAAATCTTTTTAAGGTCTTTCCTGTTCTTTTATGCCCTTTCCTTTTGGATAAAATAAAATTCGGTGGCGACTCTTGCTATCCGCAACATTTAACTAAAGTCAGTTCTCCCACCGTGTTACAAGCACATTTAATGAAGAACCATTATCCACCAGTACATGAGACAAGGTAGTGCCTTTACATTCAATGGAAATATGCAGAGCTCTGTTATGATTTCTCTTGGCAGGAGTCAAATCAGCATCAGAAAAGCCCAACCCATTATCACAAGTCAGATGTGCCACGCAATTCTCAAATTGATCCACAGAAATCTCATTTGGCGCATGAGCAGTCTTCAAGAACTTGATTAAGGCTTTAGCATGAGCCTCAGAACACAACAGCAAAGATAACATGGAGATTTTGGATGGAGTATGCCCCAACTGGTCAACAATATCATAATCACTCTTGCGAATGATCTTCAATACTTCTTCCATCTGTTTAGAAAGATTTTCAGCAGTCGGTGCCTCAGCTTGCACAGGTTCAATTACAGGACATTTGCCCCGAGCATCAGTACTTGGCTCAGAAGTGGAGGTAGTAGTTGGAGTAACTGCACTTTTAGAGGTATTCTGAGGGGAGAAAATTCTTCCACTTCTAGTAATCTTATTAGATCCTGCAATGTTGTCAACATCAAGACTAGTATCAGAAATAGGTGCATCAGCCACAGGTTCTTGTTTGACACCATGGATATAAACATCAGAACCATAATTCCAGGGTATCGCTTTATCAGAAGTATAAGGAACAGGGCCAGGAGTGGTAATGATCATGGGAACCACTCTTGCTTCAGCAACAGTCTTCACAAGGCCTTCAGCAGTAATCCTGACAGTACCTTTAGAGGTGATCTTGACAGGGCCTTTGGAGGTAATCTTCACTGGCACTTTATCAACCATAGATACGTCTTCAAGATTCGTACTTCGAGTTAGATGTTCACACATATTTTCCACATAAGGAGTCTTCTCAAACAATATGGTGTAATTGTCCATGAGGCGTTGAATATCATCTTTCAACTTCCAACAGCTATCAGGTTTATAGGCACAATAGAAACACTCTTCATTGCAACCTGGAAAGAATCCAGCCTGCACCAACTTCTTCTTGATAATGGATAAGGGAGTAGTCACTTCTTCTACTGAGGAAACATATGACACCTTATCCACAACATTAACAGTCTTCTCATGGTTGGGCATAGGAGCAGTGATCACATTTGGGGTCCCAGGAGGGTCAAATTCAATTTCCCCAGCTTCAATCATGTCTTGAATCTTGTTTTTCAACACCCAACAGTTGTTGGTGTCATGTCCCAGACTATTAGAATGATATGCACATCTTGCATTAGGATTGTATCGAGGAGAGGAAGTATTAGGATTCTGAGGAGGGTCCCTCAAAGTAATGAGTTCCCCTTTCAACATGTGTTGCAAGGCTTGGGCCAGTGACATGTTGATCTTGGTGAACTGTCTTCTAGGCTTCTGTTGATTATTTTGTTGTGGCTCTGGTGCTGCAGGAGTAAGATTAGAGATGTGAACTGCTCCCACAGATTGATGACTTCTGTTACGACTATGTTGACCATACACATCATTAGACTCCTTCTTCCCACTAGGGGGCTTCTTAGCAGTGTTTGATGAAGAGACACCTGCCTGTATCTTACCACTTCTTATCCCACTTTCCAAACGTTCTCCAGTCATTATCAGCTCAGTGAAACCAGATGATGAGCTTCCAATGAGGTGACTATAAAAAGGACCATTCAGCGTACTCATAAACATATCTACTAGCTCCCTGTCAGTCAGAGAAGGTTGAACCCTGCCATCCAGGTCTCTCCATTTCTGAGCATACTCCTTGAAACTCTCCTTAGCACCCATAGACATGCTTTGGAGCTGCATGCGAGTTGGTCCTAAATCAGCATTATATTGGTATTGCCTATAGAAGGCCTCAGCAAGATCATTCCAATCACGAATATTAACACTTTCCAGTTGGTAGTACCATTCCAATTGAGCCCCAGATAAGCTTTCTTGGAAGAAATGGATCCACAGCTTCTTGTCAGTAATATGTGGCTGAATCCTCCGGACATAGGATCTTAGGTGCAGCTTAGGACATGAGACACCATCATACATCACAAAAACAGGAACCTTGAAGCCAATAGGTATAACCACTCCAGAAACCAAACTCAGGTCTTCAAAGTCAAGCCCAGAAGATTTTTGCAATTCCATGGCATTCATTCTGTCTACCAGCATCTTGTACTTCTCCTCACTAGCAGGATCATGATAATAGTTTGCCTCAGAATCAGAATCTCCTACAGTATCATGGAGACTACCTCTTTCTTTCTCAGAATTCTCTGACTCAGAATCCTCAACCTGTTCCTTAATCTTGATAGGACCCCTGAACCTTCTTCCCAGATTGATAAGCCCTCCTGATTTTCTAGTCTTCTTCTTCTTTTTAGCCAGCAGTATTTTCAGCTCATCTTGTCCCTTGGACAAATTCAGGATCAATTCTTGGAATTGTGCATTCTGAGCCTGGAGATCTTTGACAGTTTGTTCAAGAGTCATTTCTGCTGAAATAAATAGCGAGAAGATAAGATACCTGTTCATAAGAAACCTGTGATGAAATGACATGGTATGTAAATGCATATGCAATGTTTTCAAGGACCGCAGGATTTAAATTTGTTTAAACAATCAGAAAGTAAACTTTTATTAGTAATCAATAAACTTGTTTTCCTCTTGGGCTTACAACAAAAATGAAATGAATACAAAGATGGGGTTTTAAGTCTCCCATGGAAGTTTCCTCTTTGTGTTGAGGTATGAGTTGAGATTTCGCTCCTCGTGAAGTTGTCTTGTCAGCTCTAGGATTCTTTCTTGACTAGCTTTGAAATGAGTATCAAAAGTATCCCTTTGCTCCTTCAACTGGACCCAGGACCTCTGTAACTCCTCCATGTCAGTGGGCATGTCTGGATGAAGAATGATATAGGAAGTATCTCCTTCAGCAACAGGCTCCATGGTAACTGGCAGGATAGCAGGATATGGCATCATAAGAGTCTGAGCACGTGCTCGTACCCATCTGAGATAAGGTTCCATAGGAATAATGTACTTTGGTTCCAGAGTCTTGCTGTCAACCTTGTTCACTTTACCCCAAGCTCGTATGAACCTTTGTCGATAACCTTGCAGATCGTTGTCGTAGTCGAACACAATACCCTGAATAAGCATGTCATGAGGACCATCACCCCGAGCATAACCAAACTGACGTAGAGCTAAAGAAGGATTTTAAGTAATGCCCCCTATTATGCCAAGGAGTGGCACATTAGGGAACTCCCCACAATGGTCAATGATAGTAATATTTTCCATAGATCTAGAACACCAATGAATGTCTGAATGAGAAAGTGACATAATTCTCTTAGACCACCTGAACCCTTGTTCATTCTTCATCACTGATCGAGGAAGGTGAGAAATAAACCACCTAGACAATAGAGGTATACAACACATCAGAGTTCCTCGTGCCTTCGTAGTACGGGTATGAAGAGAGTGTAAGATGTCTCCAAGTAATGTAGGCACTGGATTGCGAATCAGAAATATGTTGATGGCATGTACGTCTATGAACTGGTCTGGATTGGGGAACAACACTAAGCCATAGATCAATAGGGCTAAGATCTCCTCAAAAGCATCATAACTCATAGCCTTCAGGAACACTTGAGCTTTCTCCATCAATACCTTAGCAAGAATACCCTTAACTCCGCTTCTCGTTTCTAGGACAATGTTTGATTTCTTCAAATGTAGGGCGACAACAATGACTTCAGGTTTAGGCTCTTTCTCCAAGCCTGTGAAAGGTCTCTAATCAAGGATAGGTATACCTAGCAGCTTGGAGAACTCTTCCATTGTAGGAACCAGCTGATAGTCGGGGAATGTGAAGCAATGATGTTTAGGATCAAAGAACTGAAATAGGACACTCATCATGTCTTCATCAATACGTTAGTTCAGTTCTATGATCCTTTGGACCATTATTTCACCTTTCTTGATTATCAGCTTGTGCCGACTTTGAAGGAGTATTCCTATTGGACGAGTTTTCCTTTTTTGGACAAGCTGTTTCTTTTCAGTGGTTTAGAAAAGGAGCTTACGACCAAAGTCATCGCGAAATCCATTTTTCTTAAGGAGTTCGATCTTAGTGGGAAGTTTCTTCCAAAAGGATATGTTCGTGGTATTAATGCCAAGTTCTTAATGGGGGGAAAAGCTTCTACTTATCTTACTTTGGGTCATAAGGATGAATTTGAGGCTATTCTTGCTCTGCTCATCTATGGGATTGTCTTGTTTCACAACTTAGATGGTATTGTGGACGAGCATGATATTCAGATTTTCTTGAAGAGAAACTCGATGCCTACTTTTTTTGGAGACATGTATCATTCTATTCACCATAGGGCCTTCAAAGGTGATAGAGAGAAACGAAGATGGTCTCAAAGGATTATGTCTCTTAATCATAAGGATATGACTTGGTATTTTTCCTATTATGATACGAGAGTGTTTATTGACGGTTGTGGAGAGTATCCCAATGTACCTCTTCTTGGTACATGTGAGGGAATTAGTTACAATCCTATTCTTGCTAGGCGATAGATGGGATATTACTTGAAGGACGTACCAAGAAACCTTTCACTATCTAGTTTCTTATTTCTTAATGGTGCAGATCATGTAGGAATTAAGAAAAGGATTGCTCATTCTTGGCATACTATTCATCGAAAAGAGAAGGGTCAATTGGGAAGACAACACCTTGCTCCTTCCGAGTGTTACATCCAGTGGGTTCGATCTAGGGCTTCCAAGCTCAGGATGCCTTATCCACCTGAGGAACCTTTGTTTCCTATTTTTCCATTATCAACTTTTCTTCCTCCTGTTGATGTGAAGGTTGTTCTTCAAGAAGACTTGGACAAGATAAAGAAAGAGAAAGAAGCATGATTACTTGAGAAGTCGACTATGCAAGAGCAACTGAAGGAGAAAGATGATCTCATTGAGTTACTTGAGCGATGTGTTACGAAGAGGCCAAGAGAGGATTTATTTTGTTCTAGTTATCCATCTACCATTCCTCTTATATTCGGTGCTTGGAAGGCCATTGTGGACCACTTGGTGAAGGATAAGGAAAACTTAGAGATTCGGTACAAGAAAGAGATTAAGAGGATTCGCATGAAGTACCAGCCGAGATTTTGATCTTCTTCATATATGATCACATAGACCTAGTTTACTTTTCTCTTATGTATTATGATTATTGAAACATGTACTTCACTTGTAATTCTCACTTTGATATTAAGGATCTTCCAAAGTTAAGGATCTTCCAAAGTTTAGATTGCCTGAGTTTGAGAAGTATAAGGGTAATTCTTGTCCTCTGAGTCACTTGACTATGTATGCAAGGAAGATGTATGCTCAGACATAAAATGATCACTTTCTGATTCATTATTTCCAAGACAGACTGACTAGTGCAACTATGAGATGGTATATGGGTTTGGACAATAGCCAAATTAAGACTTTCAATGGTTTGGGAAAGGCTTTTGTGATACTGTAACACGGTGGGAGAACTGACTTTCTATAAATGTTGCGGATAGCAAGAGTCGCCGCCGACTTTTATTTTATCCAAAAGGAAAGGACATAAAAGAACAGGAAAGACCTTAAAAAGATTTTGAGTTCGGGGGGTAGGTTATACAAAGGGAAGGTGTTAGCACCCTTTATATCCATGGTTATCATGGGCTCTTAGTTACTTAGCTCACTTTGAATTGTTTTGAAAGGGTGTATTGTGTGATTAGAAACTTTCTAAGTACTTTGTAATGATCCTCGTATGGATGTATACAAAGACTTGTTTTTGAAAATTTTTGTTTGAAAACGGTGGTGTGAAAAGTATTTTGAAAGATGAGCAAGTAATTAAGAGAAACCTACCCTATATAAAGTCCTTACTGTTCTTATGTTCTTTCAATGGTAAGACTATCCCTATTATTAAGGAATAGGTAGTCATTACCTTGGATGTAAAGGGACACGTGTAAGGTCATCTGGATATAGGCAACTGTAGGGTGTCTTTAGCAATTCGTAGGGACTTATCATCTTTTATTCGAAGGGACAAGATCATTTATCGTAGGCAACCTCGAAGGGACTTGATCTTATAAACTGAAGGGACTTGATGATATTTGTGAAGTGACTTTGCTTAAGACACCTTACTTGACCTTTTGAAATAGGCAACATGAGAGGTAACCTTAGAAAGTGCAAGATGGCGATCAAAGATCGACTTACGTGTGTGAGTGTTCATATTCAAATATTTATCTTTTAAAGTTGATTATTCTAAGTTAACTTTAATCACAAGTATGTTATTCACACCCTAGAATTACTAACCACGCAGTAAATACATTCATAGCAAAAATAAAGCAAAAAGTCAAACCTAAACTATTACAAAGCTTCGGGACAATTACAATATAATCGAGAAATATAATAAAGATAAATAATAATAAATAAGCAATAATAATAATAATAATTAAGATAAAAGGTTAGAAAACTAAAAAAATAAGAGAAATAAGAGATTAACAAAAGATAAATTAATATTAGAAAAGATTTTAAATTTTTAATAAAGAAAATAAGTTTTAATAGTAATAAATAAATACTAAATTATTTACATATTTAACAAATGATTAATGATTAATTATAATTTATAAAAATATTAAGTTAAATTCTAAAGTTAAGAAAAATTAGGGTTAGGGTTAGGGTTAGAAAAATTAGGGTTAGGGTTGTAATTATGAAAATTAGGGTTTTTAATTATTAATTTAAATATAATTAATTTATTTACAAAATATATACAATATTAATAATATAAACATATAATGAAATGAATATAAATAATTTGATTTTTGGAAAATAAAGTTTAAATTTTAAAAATATGAATTTTTTGTATAAGAAATAATATAAACATTTTATTTTAGAAATTTATTATTTAAGAAATTAATTAGATTAAATGAATATAATATAAACAAAACAAAATAATAAAAAAAATTGGAGTAAAAGAACATACCTGGGGCTGGGATTCGAACCCAGGCCCTAGGCTGTCCACATGCTGGACCAACAACCTCACCACCAGGCCAAGCGTGTCTTGGTGTTAACATTATGGGTATTAATCCTTTTGTTATAATCCTGTGAAAATCAAATAAAATGCAGCAAAACAAAATGGCCTGGGGGGAATCGAACCCAGGACCATCACATTCATAAGCAAACACACAAACCAGCTGAGCCACATGGGGCGCGTTCAGCATATGATCAACAACAAAACATTATATTTTAAACAAGCTTTTTGAATTATGATTTTGGCGCCACTGAACTTCATCTTCTTCCTTGGTCGCTGCAAAAATTCCTACGAAATTACATACGAACTTTCCTGCGAATTTTTCTGCACACGAAAACCTACAAAATTCGTAACATCTTATATACATACAATTTTTCCAAATTGATCATGCCAACATGATCAATACAGTTCATTTAACTTATTTATATGATTAAAATGTATTTATATTAGCTGAATCAAGAAACCCTAATTCAAAGCTTGAAACCCTAACATGGCCGAATTCGTATTAATCAATGAATCTTCAAGGTATTTGCCCAGAATCCATCCTCACATGATAACAAACAAAGTTAGATACACAAAAACAGTTTATGACACATGAATAAGAGGAATCGAAACTTTAAAAAATATGAACAAGATGGAATCAGTATGCATGGTTCATCATGATTTGAATGCAAATAAGGATTGAAATAGCATCAGGGAACCCTAGGGATCATGTCTCAACCTTCAAAACTCCTTGATACCTCCTGCAAATCAAAATCCGAATTGGTGTTTTTCTTTGAATTTTTGAAGTTTGATTCTAGTATTGGAGGCTGCCAAAATTCGTTCTTATGCTGGTGATCACTTCTATGTATATATTGGAATCAAATTAGGTCAGAAAGTCATGAGTTTATGGGCCTTGTAAATATTACTTGATCATGAAGATACAACATGCTATTTTAGTCAAAAAATCACACAAATCCTTTCCTCTTTGGTCTAGCACGAATTTCAATCTTCCAATCAACTTTAAATCATGTTTATGAGTTTCTAGAATGAAAATCATATCAAATATTGAACTTTTCATATTTTATTTTGATTTAAAATGATTTAAAATGAATAAAATCAAAATAAATAAAATAAAATAAATAAAAATTTGAATAAATGATTTTTGGTTCGTGCATGATGTCATGGTAGTGATTGGGTCATAAAAATGCAAGCCCATGTGGAAAGAATTGGTTCTAAGACCCCATTTGCTCAATAAACCTCTAAAATATTTCCCAACTTTGCAAAGACATATCTCCCTCAATTTTAAGGCTATGAGGGCGTTCTTGGACATTTTGGAAAGCTTAAAGAGTCCTCTAACAAACCTCTTTGGTCTCATGTCCATATCTTTTACTATTTTCAAGTTATGCCCTTTGGAAGATGTTGACTTTTTGTTGACTTTTGAAATGACCTATAATGTCTTAGCTCATACCTTCCAAATTAAGCATTTTTGGGCTTGGCTTGTGAGACACAAAGTTGTATAGAATTCAATTTCCTTCAAAATGAGCTTTGGATGGGAAATTTTTGATGAAGCATGTGAAAGTTATGGCTGGTCAAAGTTCAGTTGACTTTTCCTATGAAAACCCTAATTTAGAAACTCCTGATTCTTGATGATCTGAAACTTCCTTGATGAATCATGATCAACCCTTGATCAAATGATGAATTTTACTTCATAAACTTGATGTTGGCAAAAAATCATGAAGTTTGACTTTGGTTTGACCACAGTTGACCTTAGTTTGACTTTTTGACTGCTTTGACTGATTTTAGCCTATTTGATCATTTGACTGAGCAAACCTTTTGGGAAATCCTTGAAACTTGACATAGGGGTTCTTGAAGATATGTAGGATGTTATGAAGCTCACTTGAGGCATTGAAAGTTCATTTAGCCTGATGAAATACAAAACCCTTGTTTATGATGCATTGATTAGGAGGAGGCTTTGTCTGAGGGAATTGTCAAACTTTCTGACTAATTGTGAACCTTGTGAATCTTGTGAACCTTGTGAACCTTGGGAACCTCTGGGACACCTTAGTACACAATGTCTGGTCTAGGTGAGGGCAAATTTTGGGGTGCAACAGATACAATACAAGTATAATGTTAATATGGCACCGGACAAAGATCGGATTCGTGTTATGTCCCAAAAAGACAAAGAAACATTCAAAGAGTATGCACAGAGATGGCGCAAGCTTGTAGCTCAGATTGTTCCTCCTTTGGAAGAAAAAGAGATGACAAAGATATTTTTTAAGACTTTAGGTTCTTTCTACTATGAAAAGATGATGGATGATAAGTTGATTGAAGTGACAGTGAAAAAAGATGAGTATGAAAATGAAGTGAATGTTATTGTGCCTCAATTCAATATTCCTGAGAAGGTTGTTCCTGACAAGGTGGTTATTTATTTTGATAGCCGCAAGTTTGTTGTTACTCCTTTGGTGATCAATTTGCCAGGTCCAATGCTATATGAGTCTGATAAAGCTATTATGTATCAGTATAATGCTACGATGATAAAAAATAGTAAGGAAGTTCACATTCCTTCTCCAAAGTCTGTAGTTAGCATTACTGATGTGACAAGGGTTACTCGAACTGGTAGAGTTTTTGCTTCAGATCATCTGAAGAGAACTGGAGATACAAGTGCGAGTAAACAAATTGAGGATGTTGTTGCCCGATCAAGCCAATTTGGAGATTCCTGTTTGAAAGATAGTGAAAATGAGGTGTTGAAATTGATTAAGAAAAGTGAGTACAAGCTTATGTTAGCCATGATGTGGCTGTTTATCAGTTTGATAGTATTGTGGCTAATATCACCTCATGCAACAATCTAAGTTTCTGTGATGATGACTTGCCTGAAGAAGGAAGGAACCATAACTTAGCTTTGCATATTTCAGTGAATTGTCAGGAAGATGTTATGTCTAAGGTGTTGGTTGATACCGAATCATCCCTGAATGTGATCTCGAAGTCGACTTTGTCAAGGCTTACTTACCAAGGTTCTCCCATGAGGCATAGTGGGATTATTGTGAAAGCTTTTGACGGATCGAAGAAAACTGTGATTGGTGAAGTTGATCTTCCTATTCTGACTGGACCATTTATATTCCAAATTACTTTTCAATTAATGGATATACGTCCAACTTATAGTTGTCTCCTTAGAAGACCCTGGATTCACGAGGCAGGAGTTATGACTTCTACTCTCCATCAGAAGCTAAAGTTTGTGAAAGATGGGAAATTAGTGACTATCAGCGGTGAGCAGGTGTTGCTAGTGAGCAATTTGTCATCCTTTTCCTATATTGATGCTGATGAAGATGTTGGAACTTCGTTCCAAGCCCCTTCGGTGGCTGATGATGTTGTCAAGAAGAATGTTATGCCTATGTATTCTCTCAAGGATGCTCCGTGTGTGCTTGAAATTGGTCGGTCTGACGGTTGGGGAAGAGTTATTGATACTATTGACAATAAAGAAGGATTTGGTATTGGTTTTGCATCAGGTATGGTTTTCAATGACCCGAAGAGTATTCAGGATGGATTCCGAGGTTCTGGGTTTATCAATGATCATTTCGCTGCTACCATCAATGAAGATGATGAAGATGATGAAGATGAAGAAATGCCTAACTTTGTTATGCATAGAGATATTTGAAAGAACTGGGTTGCTGTTGATGTTCCTTCTATTGTTCATGCTTCAAAGTAATTTGTTTTATTTTCTTGCAAAAATCCTTTCACTCTGCCCAAGGGGAAGATGATGTTTGTCGAGCTTTATTTCAAATTTTTATCATCATCAATAAAATTTTATTTTGTTATTTTCATATGTATTTTTCCTTTTTGCTTTATTTTGAAAAATGGTAACATAAAAAACCCAAAAATAATAATAATAATTGTTTATCTGGATAATGTTTTCACTTTTGTTCATACTCTAAAATAAAAATAAAATCATTGTGCAGATTGGTTGTTAAACCCATTGAAAACAATGATCTTATGCCCACTCCCTACTTTGAATTCCATGTGTTCGAAGCTAAGGAAGAGGATGTTTAAGAGATTCCTAATGAGATTTCCCGGTTGCTTGAGCATGGGGAAAAAGTTATTCAACCTCATGGAGAGTCTATAGAGATGGTCAACTTGGGTTCTGAAGATGATAAGAAAGAAGTCAAGATTGGAGCATTGCTTGGTCCTAATGTTAAGAAGAGGATAGTAGAGCTTCTTAGAGAGTATGTTGATGTGCTTTCTTGGTCTTATCAAGACATGCCATGTCTTGATACTAATATTGTGGAGCATAGATAGTCGTTGAAGCCTGAATGTCCACTTGTGAAGCAAAAGTTGAGAAGAACTCATCCTGATATGGAAGTAAAGATCAAAGATGAGGTTCAAAAGCAGATTGATGCAGGTTTTCTTATGACATCTAATTATTCTCAATGGGTGGCCAATATTGTGCCCGTTCCAAAGAAAGACGGAAAAGTCCGAATGTGTGTTGATTACAGAGATTTGAATAAAGTCAGTCCAAAAGATGATTTTCCATTACCACACACTGATGTGTTGGTAGATAATACGGCTAAGTTTGATGTGTTCTCCTTTATGGACGCATTTTCTGGTTATAATCAAATAAAGATGGCACCCGAAGACATGGAAAAGACAACATTTATTACACCATCGAGAACATTCTGCTATAGAGTGATGCCCTTTGGATTGAAGAATGCTGGTGTGACGTACCAAAAAGCTATGACTACTCTTTTCCATGATATGATGCACAAAGAAATTGAGGTATATGTTGATGATATGATCACTAAGTCGAGGAATGAAGAGGATCATGTTGAACATTTGTTGAAGTTGTTTCAGAGGTTAAGGAATTTTCAAATTCGTTTAATTCAAACAAGTGAACTTTTGGTGTATGTTCTGGAAAGTTGTTAGGTTTCATTGTCAGCCAAAAAGACATTGAAGTTGATCCTGATAAAGTGAAAGCTATTCAGGAAATTCCTGCTCGAAGAACTGAAATGCAAGTAAGAGGATTCTTGGGTCGTTTGAATTATATTTCGAGGTTTATCTCTCACATGACTGTCATATGTGCTTCAATCTTCAAGTTACTTTAAAAAGACTAAGGTTGTGTCTGGATAGATGTTTGTCAGAAGGCTTTTGAGTTTATATTATGAATTTAGATTTTTATTAATTAACGAAATAATAGTGGCTATTTTTTTTATTCACTATGAATGCTAAGTAGTATTAATGCTAATTTTTATATATTTTATTATGTAAATTTATATAAAATAATTTATAGTGTGTGGATTATAAACTATTGGCTCAGTGTCGCACCCCAAAATTTGCCCTCACAATACAAAACTTTGTGTGCTAAGAGGTTCACAAGGTTCACAAGACCTTTCATGAGGTTCATGAAGTTTACAAGACACTTTATGAGGTTCACAAGGTTCATAAGACCTTTCATGAAGTTCATGAAGTTTACAAGACACTTTATGAGGTTCACAAGGTTCACAAGGTTCACAAGGCTCACAAGACCTCCCATGAGGTTCACAAGACATTTTATGAGGTTCACAAGGTTCACAAAGTTCACAATTGGTCAGAAGATTTGACAATTCCCTCAGGCAAGGCATTCTCCTAAGCAGTGCATCCAAAACTAGGGTTTTGATTTTAATCAGGCTAAATGGATTTCCAAGACTTCAAGTGAGCTTCATAACATCTTATGAGTGTCTAAGAATCCCCATGACAAATTTCAGAACTTTTCTAGGTTTGCTCAGTCAAATGATCAGATAAGTCAAAGTCAGTCAAAATAGTTAAAAAGTCAAACTGAAGTCAACTGTGGTCAAACCAAAGTCAAACTTCATGATTTTTTTCCAACATCAAGTATATGAAGTAAAATTCATCATTTGATCAAGGGTTGATCATGATTCATCAAGGAGATTTCAGATCATCAAGAATCAAGGGTTTCTAAATTAGGGTTTTCTCAGGAAAAGTCAACTGAACTTTGACCAGCCATAACTTTCACATGATTCATCACATTTTTCCCATCCAAAGCTCATTTTGAAGGAAATTGAATTCTCTACAACTTTGTGTCTCACAAGCCAAGCCCAAAAATGCTTCATTTGGAAGGTATGAGCTAAGACATTATAGTTCCTTTTAAAAGTCAACAAAAAGTCAACAACTTCAAAAGGGCATAACTTGAGAATGATAAAAGATATGGACATGAAACCAATGGGGTTGTTTAGAGGACTCTTCAAGCTTTCCAAAATGTCCAAGAACACCCTCATAGCATTAAAATTGAAGGATATGTGCCCTTGCAAAGTTGGGAAATTTTTGAGTGGTGTATGAAGAAAATAGGGTCTTAAAACCAAATTCTTCCAAATGGGCTTGCAATTTTGTGATCCAAACTTCAACATGACATCATGCACGACCCAATCCTCATTTATTCAGATTTTTATTATTTTTATTTTTTTTGATTTTATTCATTTAAAATCATTTTAAATCAAAATAAAATATGAAAATTGAATATTTAAAAGTGATTCTTCTTCTAGAAATTCTTAATGACCATTTAAGTTGATTCAAAACCATCCAAATTCGTGCTAAGGCATTATAGCATGAAAATATTTGATTTTTTGACTAATTTGGCAAGGAGATTTCTTCACACTCAAGGTATCCATCAAAGCCCATAAATCCATGTTATTTTGACCTAATTCCATTCTTCTATAAGTATACAAACTCATCACAATGCATAGGAACGAATTTCCAGCCTCAAAAAACCAGTTTCAAACTTCACAAAATTCATCAAAAACTCACATTCGGATTTCAAGGTAGAGGGAATTTTAATGAGTTTTGAGCATTGCAACATGTTCTATGATGATCATTGAACGTATTTGGATCATAAACAACATCTGAAACATCCTCATTCATGCAAACCGAATTCATGTTCTTCATTTTTTTTCAATTTTCGATTCTGCTCATTTGACTGTTATAAATTGTTTTTGTGTTGTTAACATTGTTTGTTGTGATGCCTAGATGGTTTCTGGATAAAAGGATTGAAGAACTAAACCCTAAACCGCAAGTTGCCATGGCTAGGGTTCTTGATTTGAATTTGGGATCTTTTGATTTAGCTAACATAAATTAATTCTAAGACTACAATTGAATTGTATGCTGTCTGGGGATTACGAATATGTAATCAATTTGGTAAAAATGTACATATTTATGGTGATACGAAATTTGCAGGGTTTGTGCGCAGGAAAAGTCCCAGGAAAATTCCCAGGAAATTTCGCAGGAAAACCTGCGAAATCTCAAGGAAGAAGATGAAGTTGGCTGCGCGCGTTTTTTAAGTTTGAATTATTATAATATATTATAATGTATTTGTTTCTATTTTGTATCACCAATGTGTAGTTGGCCTGATGGTAAGATGTGCGTGTATATTGCTTACAAACCTGGGTTCGAGTCCTGGTTCCCCCAACTTTTGCTTATTTTTCAGTTTAATTATTAGGTATCATATATTATTTATTATAGTCACCACTTCAACAGGTGCGCTCTCCCAGCTGGATTGGTTAAGGTGTTTGTGTGTATTGTGAAGGTCCTGGGTTCGATTCCCCCAGGCCTTTTGTTTTTCTTTCTTTTTCTTTGGATTTTCAGGAAACAACAACAAAACAAATTCCTCTCCTTTCTTTGTCATATGCGTGCCTGTAGCCCAGTGGAAAGTCTTGTTGGTTAGGGTTCTTGGAGGCAAAGGGGCTGGGTTCAATCCCCAACCCAGGTAAGTTTTTTTTTATTCTGTTTTATTTATTTTATTAATTGTTTAATATTATTTATATGATTAATATGCAAATATATTTAAATGAATATGTAAATATTATAGGTTATAAAAATAATTCCTAAAATAATAATATTTTCTAAAACTATGTTCTTTTTATTAAAATGTATATATATAATTTATTTGTATAATTAAGATTAATATTTAATATTTAACATTTTTTTTTATATAAAACCTAATTTATCTTTATAAACCCTAAAAACATATTTTTCTTCAAACCCTAATTTTTCTTCTTCTATTTGTTTAACATTATTATTTGTATATATTATATTCATGACTTAATTAAAATACTTAATTTAATTTTTGTTAATGTAATAATATAAATTGTTTATAATTTTTGTATATAAATATGTTTAAAAATTAAAATTCTTAATTTATTTTTATAAATATGACATCAATTGTTTATTTTTGTATGTAAATAATTTTTTATAGTTAAAAGTTGTTAATTTAATTTTATAATTATAATATGTTCCTAATTAATTTTATAATGTGCATATAATTTAAAATTCCATAATAATTGTTCATATTTTCTTATTAACCTTAAAAATTGTTTATTATAATATTCTTGTTTATATCATTATTATTATTAATTATATTCTTATGATATTTATTTATTACTAACCCCATTAATTTGATATTATTTTTTTTTATTATTATTATTTTCACTAACCCAATTATAATTATTTATTTATTTTGCTTATTATATTTGATTTTGCTTAATTATTATTATGTAATTGTTCCTTGGTGTAATATTTATTTATAATGTTTATTAATTATATTTTACGCTATGGTTAGTAAATAGGGAGTGTAAACATACTTGTAATATAAAATTAATTTAGATCATTTAAATTTAAAGATAAATATTAAAATTGTACACTCACACACGTAAGTCGATCTTTGATCGCCATCTCACTTCCTTAGGGATACCTCTCATTGTTGCCTAATCAAAAGGTCAAGTAGGGTGTATAAAGCAAAGGTCCCTCAAATTCACATCATCTAGTCCCTTAACAAATAAAAGATCAAGTCCCTTTCGAATGTTGCCTTCGTAATGATCTTGTCTCTCTCGAATAAAGATGATACGTCCCTTTCGAATTGCTTATACACTCCACAGTTGCCTAAATAAACAGATGTCCTTTCACTTGTCCCAAACATCCAAGGTAATGACTACCTATTCCTTAATAATAGGGATAGTCTTACCATTTAAAGGATTCAAGTACAGAAAAGACTTAAACTTAGGGTAGGTTCCTCTTAGATACTTGCTCACTTTTCAAAAACATTTCAAACACTTCACACTTTTCAAACAATTTTCAAAACAAAGGTTTTTTACGCATCCGTACATGGATCATTATAAAACTCTTAAGAAAATTTCTATTCACACACTTCACATTTCAAAAACATTTTAAAGTGAGCTAAGTAACTAAGAGCCCATGGATAACCATGGATGTAAAGGGTGCTAACACCTTCCCTTTACATAACCTACCCCCCGGACCCAAAAATCTTTTCAAAGGTCTTTCCTGTTCTTTTATGCCTTTCCTTTGGATAAAATAAAAGTCGGTGGTGACTCTTGCTATCCGCAACATAACTAAAGTCAGTTCTCCCACCGTGTTACAGAACTGGCGACTCTGCTGGGGATTTAATAAAAGAGGGGTACCCTTAGGAATTAGATCACTTTAAATTGTTTGTCTTGTTTGCTTTATACTTATCTGTTGGGTTCTCTTATGTGTGAAAGATCCTAACCCGGATCTAGTGTACCTTAGGTAAATGGCAATAGACCAAGGAAACTGTACGGCGTATACCGATATGGTTGATTTGGTGGCCATAGTTAGTGTGACTTCTTGGTTGGTGCTTATGTTCCTTAAGTCAAGTTGAGGATAATATGAGGCTGCCATATGTTGTCAATGCACTAACTAACTTTTAGAACCCTAGTTATCCCATCTTGGCCTTTAGAAAAGTAGTGAGATAACCGGCTTCGGTGAAGACTGAAGTTGGTTGATACTCGATGCTACCCTCATTGAGATTCTAAACTTGGAGGGTTTTGGTTGGCAAGTAAGTTGCCTACTGAACAACCGCCCTTGTGAAGGATCAATGATATTGAGATCCCTTAGAACCTGGTTACTTTTGTAGGACAGGATGAACCAACTAACTTCAGGGGAGGGTACTTACCTTTGAACCTCATGCAAGCCTTTAAACCTAGGGCTATGGTGTGACTTGTTTGTGTGTGCCACATGTTTGTGATTGAGCATAACATCATATCATCATCATGCATCATAAGCATAGCATTTTCACTAACCATTTCAAGGACCAAAGGATTTATCTTTGTTCTTTGTTGCAGGTCATGGCTTCTGCTCGTAGAAACACTATCAGGATCAACTTTGTAGGCATACCTCCTAAGCTTAAAGAGTTGGTTTCTCAAGTGTCTGAACACTCCCAGTTCATCAAGAGACATGGTCACCTACTGGATCTAGTCACTTCAGGGTTCAATGAAGACATGATGAGTGTCCTGTTTCAGTTCTTTGATCCTAAGCACCATTGCTTCATATTCCCCGACTACTAGCTGGTTCCCACAATGGAAGAGTTCTCTAAACTTCTGGGTATACATGTACTTGATCAGAAACCATTCACAGGCTTAGAAAAAGAGCTTAAACCTGAGGATATTGCTGCAGCTCTACATCTGAAGAAGTCTGACATTGTTCTAGAAACAAGAAGCGGAGTCAAGGGTATTCTTGCTAAGGTGTTGATAGAAAAGGCTCAAGTGTTCTTGAAAGCTATGAGCTATGATGCTTTTGAGGAGATCTTAACCTTGTTGATCTATGGCTTAGTGTTATTCCCCAATCCTGATCAGTTCATAGATGTTCATGCCATCAACATATTCCTGAGTCACAATCCAGTGCCTACATTGCTTGGAGACATTCTGCACTCTCTTCATACTCGTACTACAAGGGCAAGAGGAACTTTGATGTGTTGCATACCTTTGCTATCTAGGTGGTTTATTTCTCACCTTCCTCGCTCAGTAATGAAGAATGAGCAAGGGTTCAGGTGGTCCAAAAGGATCATGTCACTCTCACATTCAGATATTCATTGGTGCTCCAGATCTATGGAGAATGTCACTATCATTGACCGTTGTGGAGAGTTTCCTAATGTGCCACTTCTAGGCATAAGATGGGGCATTACTTATAACCCTTCTTTAGCTTTACGACAGTTTGGTTACGCTCGGAGTGATGGACCACATGACATGTTGATTCAGGGTATTGTGTTTGACTACGACAACGATCTGCAAGGTTACCGTCAGAGGTTCATACGAGCATGGGGAAAAGCGAACAAGGTTGACAGCAAGACTCTGGAGCCTAAGTACACTATTCCTATGGAGGCTTATCTCAGATGGGTACGATCTCGTGCTCAGACTCTCATGATGCCATATCCTGCCATCCTGCCAGTTACCATGGAACCTGTTGCTGAAGGAGATACTTCTTATACCATCCTTCACCCAGACATGCCTACTGACATGGAAGACTTGCAGAGATCTTGGGTCCAATTGAAGGAGAAAAGGGATACTTTTGAGGCTCATTACAAAGCAAGCCAAGAAAGAATCCTAGAACTAACAAAGCAACTTCACGAGGAACGGAATCTCAACTCATACCTCAACACAAAGAGGAAACGTCCATGGGAGACTTAAAACCCCATTCCTTGTAAGCCCAAGGGGCAAGCAAATTTATCACTAATAAAAGTTTACTTTTTGGTTGTTTAAACAGATTTAAATCCTGCGGTCCTTGAAAACATTGCATACGCATTCCATATCATTGCATCACAGGTTTATTGTGCACAGGTTTCTTATCTTCTCGTTGTTTATTCCAGCAATGGCTCTTGAACAAACAGTCAAAGATCTCCAGGCTCAGAATGCCCAGTTCCAAGAGCTGATCCTGAACTTGTCCAAGGGGCAGGATGAATTGAATACACTGTTGGCTAAGAAGAAGAGTCCTGAGGACAACAAGGATGGTCAGTTGGAACAATTGCAAGCTGAGATGACAGGAATGAGGACCCAGATGAATGACCAGGTGGCTCTTATTCAAAGTTTAGCTCAGGAGCAAGAAGAGCTAAGAACCTTTGTTCACAAACTTCAAAGTAGTGGAGTCAGGAATCTAATTGTCAGTCAACCTCCGTTAAAGCAAGCTGATTTGGTTGAAAGGAAGATGAGGATAAAAGAAGGTAAGAAACAGGTTGCCATTGATTGTGCTTCAGTTGAAGAAGAAAGACCTGATAAGGTTAATCCACCTCAACACAAGAAATATAGAAGGCAGTTTATCAAGTTCAGCACTCCAATGTCACAAGTTCTGCAATGCTTGTTGGAGATGAAACTAATCTCCTTGAAAAATCCTCCTCAAAATCCTAAAACTTCCTCTCCTCGCTATAATCCCAAGGCAAGGTGTGGGTATCACTCCTGTCCTGGACATGATACTAATAGTTGTTGGACATTGAAGAAAAAGATTCAAGATCTAATTGATGAAGGAATCCTAGAGGTTACTCCAGAAGGTCAAGTTGAGTTCTACTATCGTCCATCAAACACCGAAGCTGCAAGACAAGTGGCCCAAGGTAGCAAGAAAGGAGGCCTACCTATTCCTGTTGAGATATGGGGTACCTTGGGACATCCAGGTGGTAAATTTGATTTCATGGTGAAGTATACTGCTCCTCAAAGTTCACAGATTGCAATTGAAGACATTCAGCCAACTGGATGGGACAACATTTGAATTTTCATTTGTAATCTCTTTTGTTTGTTTGAACACTTACTATTATGTTAAACTTTTGTTTTCATTAATGCATTGCATATGTTTGTCTTGAATTAATCCATTCGTTCCACTATATTTTGAATTATACTTCTTATTTCTATCTTGTGATATTTAACTCCTGATAAAGCTATAAGCCTGTAGAGGGAGGATGACGAAAACAATACCATAATATTAGGCAGTATGCTTTTGAACAGACTATGCTGACGATGTACAGGCATTGTTTCAATTCCTAAACAGTGGAGATATAAGGAAGTTAATCCCTAGTCAACCCTTTTGAGCCTATGAAGTAGGAGTTTTTATTCTCGCACAAATTAAAACCCTTATTCATAACCCGGGGCAGGGTAGTTACTCGGTTAACTCAAATATGCCAATTATCTGTGTTGTACACAACTAATGACGGTTCTCTGTAATCATTAAACCTGACAGTCAATATCCAGCAAAAGAACAGTCTTGCTAAGTCAAAACCTATGAAGGAGACTTAGTAAAACATTAAGACATCCCGCTGACTGTAACCTTGAAATAAGCAGTTCAGGCAAAAAGAAGGGATAATAAAGTCAAAAGAAAAAAAAAAAGAGGTCACTATGAATCCTCAACAGAGAAAGATGACTGAATGTTCAAATAAATTTTGGGTTTCTGAACCATCACAAATGTCAGTGTTACAATTCCAAACTCATTTGAGCCTCAATGCATAAGTTAACTGAGTATAGGACTGAAGAACATCATGGAGAATGGGTTGGGTACAAATAAATTTGAGCCTTTATCTTTTGTTTCTTAAACCATGAACCAGGCCACGTTACAACCCTTTAAAAGTCCTAACTGAAGCATGGTTAGTTTGAAAGCGTACTGTTACAAAAAGGTATCCTGACTCCTTTAGGGCTTATTATAAAACTTGAGTTAATATCACAGCTTTCACAAAAAATGTTTTTTCTAAAATAACTCTTTTTCAAAAAAATTCAAGACAGACATAAGCATTGCATTTTTGAATATATTTGTTTACATATACTTGAGTGTTTGATAAACAGAGAAACTTACCGGATGAATGTTCAAAGCCCTTCCGATAAACAAAGTTGCTTCCTGGATCAAAGTCCATGTATACAAAGGGGCATAATCATTATCTCCCAATCAAGGGGGCAGGCCATGGTACTGCCTAACTCATTTGGGGCAATCAGGACAAGATTCAACTATGTTTAAGCCGCCAGAGGCAGATCTCCTCATCTATCTGAAGTGCCAAGGGTAACATTACAGAATTCATAATGCCAGGGGCATGGTCATTGTTTCCTAATCAAGGGGGCATATTAAGTTACTGTTCAAATCATTCGGGGCAATCAGTTCCCGATCCAACAGTGCTTAATAGCCAGGGGCAGCTCTTCTCATATATTTTAATTACCAAGGGTAACACTGCAAAGTTCATGATGTCAATGGCATATTATTATGGGGCATTCTGCTTAGTTCTCCTGAGATAACTACATTCAGATACTTCCCTTTTTGGGACAATTCATCCTCAACCAAGGGGCAATGCTTTCTTTTCAAATCTAGTAGCCGGAGCGTATATGGTCCATTACAATTTGAAGACACATTCCTCTCGTTATATTACCTTGATTTGGAGTTCTCAGCTGAAACCATGATGGAAATTAATTGTCTACGCCAGTAGTATCAGATGGTGTCAGTATCATGTCTTCAGATCCAGCTATGAGGATTTCTGGGAAGGTATTCAGGAAAGTTAAAATTTCAGGAGCTCCAAATCCAATTAGTTATACACTCTCGAAGTTGAAACGATTCTTTTTTTTTCTTCTTCCCTCTGAATCCAGATTTACTTTTACCCTAAGCGAAACGTCCATTGGTTGTGTTTGAATGTATGTATGCTTTTGAATATGATTGATGTTTACCAGAAATGCATGAAATGCAGTAATAGTATCTACTAAGGACGAACGAGGGAAGGATTTCAACGAAGCCTCGCCGATTCATCCCCACAAGATAGCTACAAGTCCCCCAGTAGGGCAAATCCATCTTCATAAGTACTTCAAGTCACATCTCCCCTGGAATTTATATCCATCTCTTTTATCCTCATATGGATAGTCGGGAATTTATTCTTTCAATAGGAGTACGACGAACGAAGACGAGAGGTTATGTATACCCTACTATCGAACGAAGACGGAAGGTTATATATACTATATTATCAAACAAGACGGGAACGAGTTCCTCATATTCTCCAGCAACAAATCGGGATTTATTTTCCCTGGCCAGCAGTTGTTATACGAAGATATTCAGGCGTTTCAAGCTACATAATGCATACATACATCATTTACATCATACCATAACATACCTATCCATAAAATACATAATACATTACTTAAGTGCATCATATTATACATGCATACATAATGCATAAACTAATATTATCATACAGAATGTTATAATCTTGTCTTTCAGGTTAATTCTCCAGCAGACAAATTTCATCAACAAATTGTGACTATTGGGCCGTTGTTTATCTTCCCAAAGGTTACATCATTTCCTCAGGACGTTGTTTATCCTCCTGAAAGCATATCATGACTATTGGGTCGTTGTTTATCCTCCCAAAAGTTATACTTATACCTCAGAACGTTGTTTATCCTTCTGAAAGCATATCATTTCCTCAGGACGTTGTTTATCCTCCTGAAAGCATATCATTTCTTTGGGCCGTTGTTTATGTTCCAAAAGGTTACCTCATTACCTCAGGACGTTGTTTATCCTCCTGAAAGCATATCATTTCCTCAGAACGTTGTTTATCCTTCTGAAGGCATACCAGTTCCTCAGGACGTTGTTTATCCTCCTGAAAGCATATCATGACTATTGGGCCGTTGTTTATCCTCCCAAAAGTTATACTACTACCTCGGGACGTTGTTTATCTTCCTGAAAGCATATCATTACCTTGGGCCGTTGTTTATCTTCCCAAAGGTTATATACATCATTTCCTCAGGACGTTGTTTATCCTCCTGAAAGCATATCATGACTATTGGGCCGTTGTTTATCCTCCCAAAAGTTATACTTATACCTCAGAACGTTGTTCATCCTTCTGAAAGCACATCATCACCTCAGGACGTTGTTTATCCTCCTGAAAGCATATCATTTCCTCAGGACGTTGTTTATCCTCCTGAAAGCATATCATTTCCTCAGAATGTTGTTTATCCTTCTGAAAGCATACTACTTCCTCAGGACGTTGTTTATCCTCCTGAAAGCATATCATTCCCTCAGAACGTTGTTTATCCTTCTGAAAGCTTACCATTTCCTCAGGACGTTATTTATCCTCCTGAAAGCATATCATTTCCTCAGAATGTTGTTTATCTTTCTGAAAGCATACTACTACCTCAGGACTGCTTTATCCTCCTGAAAGCATATCATTACCTTGGGCCGTTGTTTATCTTCCCAAAGGTTATACTACTACCTCAGGACTGCTTTATCCTCCTGAAAGCATATTATTACCTTGGGCCGTTGTTTATCTTCCCAAAAGGTTACATCATTATACCTCAGGACGTTGTTCATCTTCCTGAAAGCATAACATTCCCTCAGAACGTTGTTTATCCTTCTGAAAGCTTACCATTTCCTCAGGACGTTGTTTATCCTCCTGAAAGCATATCACTTCCTCAGGACGTTGTTTATCCTCCTGAAAGCATATTATTACCTCGGGATGTTGTTTATCTTCCTGAAAGCTATCACTATTACCTCCTCAGGACGTTGTTATCCTCCTGAAAGCATATCATTCCCTCAGGACTGCTTTATCCTCCTGAAAGCTTCTTATCCCTCAGGACTGCTTTATCCTCCTGAAAGCATATTATCTCCTTGGGCCGTTGTTTATCTTCCCAAAGGTTATATCATAACCTCAGAACGTTGTTTATCCTTCTGAAAGCATATCATCACCTCAGGACGTTGTTTATCCTCCTGAAAGCATATCTTGACCTTGGGCCGTTGTTTATCTTCCCAAAGGTTACACCATTACCTCAGAACGTTGTTTATCCTTCTGAAAGCTATCAATCCCTCAGGACTACTTTATCCTCCTGAAAGCATATCACTACCTCAGGACTGATTTATCCTCCTGAAAGCATACCACTATCTCGGGACGTTGTTTATCTTCCTGAAAGCTATCATCACTTCCTCAGGATGTTGTTTATCCTCCTGAAAGCATATCATTACCTTGGGCCGTTGTTTATCTTCCCAAAGGTTACCACTTCCTCAGGACGTTGTTTATCTTCCTGAAAGCTATCACCCCTACCTCAGGACGTTGTTTATCCTCCTGAAAGCATATTACTCCCTCAGGACGTTGTTATCTTCCTGAAAGCATATTATTACCTCAGGACTGCTTTATCCTCCTGAAAGCACACTATTACCTCAGGACTGCTGTATCCTCCTGAAAGCATATTACTATCTCGGGACGTTGTTTATCTTCCTAAAAGTTATCATCATACCTTCATATTTTGGACTGCTTTATCCTCCAAGAAATGTACCTGAAGAATTTTTCTCCAAGTGGCATCTTTAAGCCCACTCAAGCATATTCAACTAATCATTTGTATCACTCTACGCACCGGTGAGTGCAAATTTTTGGGCTTTTGTGTTCAATCCCCTTCAACCTTCCAGGTCACGACTGGCAAATATACCAATCTAACCCCTCAGGTTTCAGAAAATTGAACAGGGGCAGCTGTTGCACCCCAAAATTTGCCCTCACAATACAAAACTTTGTGTGCTAAGAGGTTCACAAGGTTCACAAGACCTTTCATGAGGTTCATGAAGTTTACAAGACACTTTATGAGGTTCACAAGGTTCATAAGACCTTTCATGAAGTTCATGAAGTTTACAAGACACTTTATGAGGTTCACAAGGTTCACAAGGCTCACAAGACCTCCCATGAGGTTCACAAGACATTTTATGAGGTTCACAAGGTTCACAAAGTTCACAATTGGTCAGAAGATTTGACAATTCCCTCAGGCAAGGCATTCTCCTAAGCAGTGCATCCAAAACTAGGGTTTTGACTTTAATCAGGCTAAATGGATTTCCAAGACTTCAAGTGAGCTTCATAACATCTTATGAGTGTCTAAGAATCCCCATGACAAATTTCAGAACTTTTCTAGGTTTGCTCAGTCAAATGATCAGATAAGTCAAAGTCAGTCAAAATAGTTAAAAAGTCAAACTGAAGTCAACTGTGGTCAAACCAAAGTCAAACTTCATGATTTTTTTCCAACATCAAGTATATGAAGTAAAATTCATCATTTGATCAAGGGTTGATCATGATTCATCAAGGAGATTTCAGATCATCAAGAATCAAGGGTTTCTAAATTAGGGTTTTCTCAGGAAAAGTCAACTGAACTTTGACCAGCCATAACTTTCACATGATTCATCACATTTTTCCCATCCAAAGCTCATTTTGAAGGAAATTGAATTCTCTACAACTTTGTGTCTCACAAGCCAAGCCCAAAAATGCTTCATTTGGAAGGTATGAGCTAAGACATTATAGTTCCTTTTAAAAGTCAACAAAAAGTCAACAACTTCAAAAGGGCATAACTTGAGAATGATAAAAGATATGGACATGAAACCAATGGGGTTGTTTAGAGGACTCTTCAAGCTTTCCAAAATGTCCAAGAACACCCTCATAGCATTAAAATTGAAGGATATGTGCCCTTGCAAAGTTGGGAAATTTTTGAGTGGTGTATGAAGAAAATAGGGTCTTAAAACCAAATTCTTCCAAATGGGCTTGCAATTTTGTGATCCAAACTTCAACATGACATCATGCACGACCCAATCCTCATTTATTCATATTTTTATTATTTTTATTTTTTTTGATTTTATTCATTTAAAATCATTTTAAATCAAAATAAAATATGAAAATTGAATATTTAAAAGTGATTCTTCTTCTAGAAATTCTTAATGACCATTTAAGTTGATTCAAAACCATCCAAATTCGTGCTAAGGCATTATAGCATGAAAATATTTGATTTTTTGACTAATTTGGCAAGGAGATTTCTTCACACTCAAGGTATCCATCAAAGCCCATAAATCCATGTTATTTTGACCTAATTCCATTCTTCTATAAGTATACAAACTCATCACAATGCATAGGAACGAATTTCCAGCCTCAAAAAACCAGTTTCAAACTTCACAAAATTCATCAAAAACTCACATTCGGATTTCAAGGTAGAGGGAATTTTAATGAGTTTTGAGCATTGCAACATGTTCTATGATGATCATTGAACGTATTTGGATCATAAACAACATCTGAAACATCCTCATTCATGCAAACCGAATTCATGTTCTTCATTTTTTTTCAATTTTCGATTCTGCTCATTTGACTGTTATAAATTGTTTTTGTGTTGTTAACATTGTTTGTTGTGATGCCTAGATGGTTTCTGGATAAAAGGATTGAAGAACTAAACCCTAAACCACAAGTTGCCATGGCTAGGGTTCTTGATTTGAATTTGGGATCTTTTGATTTAGCTAACATAAATTAATTCTAAGACTACAATTGAATTGTATGCTGTCTGGGGATTACGAATATGTAATCAATTTGGTAAAAATGTACATATTTATGGTGATACGAAATTTGCAGGGTTTGTGCGCAGGAAAAGTCCCAGGAAAATTCCCAGGAAATTTCGCAGGAAAACCTGCGAAATCTCAAGGAAGAAGATGAAGTTGGCTGCGCGCGTTTTTTAAGTTTGAATTATTATAATATATTATAATGTATTTGTTTCTATTTTGTATCACCAATGTGTAGTTGGCCTGATGGTAAGATGTGCGTGTATATTGCTTACAAACCTGGGTTCGAGTCCTGGTTCCCCCAACTTTTGCTTATTTTTCAGTTTAATTATTAGGTATCATATATTATTTATTATAGTCACCACTTCAACAGGTGCGCTCTCCCAGCTGGATTGGTTAAGGTGTTTGTGTGTATTGTGAAGGTCCTGGGTTCGATTCCCCCAGGCCTTTTGTTTTTCTTTCTTTTTCTTTGGATTTTCAGGAAACAACAACAAAACAAATTCCTCTCCTTTCTTTGTCATATGCGTGCCTGTAGCCCAGTGGAAAGTCTTGTTGGTTAGGGTTCTTGGAGGCAAAGGGGCTGGGTTCAATCCCCAACCCAGGTAAGTTTTTTTTTATTCTGTTTTATTTATTTTATTAATTGTTTAATATTATTTATATGATTAATATGCAAATATATTTAAATGAATATGTAAATATTATAGGTTATAAAAATAATTCCTAAAATAATAATATTTTCTAAAACTATGTTCTTTTTATTAAAATGTATATATATAATTTATTTGTATAATTAAGATTAATATTTAATATTTAACATTTTTTTTATATAAAACCTAATTTATCTTTATAAACCCTAAAAACATATTTTTCTTCAAACCCTAATTTTTCTTCTTCTATTTGTTTAACATTATTATTTGTATATATTATATTCATGACTTAATTAAAATACTTAATTTAATTTTTGTTAATGTAATAATATAAATTGTTTATAATTTTTGTATATAAATATGTTTAAAAATTAAAATTCTTAATTTATTTTTATAAATATGACATCAATTGTTTATTTTTGTATGTAAATAATTTTTTATAGTTAAAAGTTGTTAATTTAATTTTATAATTATAATATGTTCCTAATTAATTTTATAATGTGCATATAATTTAAAATTCCATAATAATTGTTCAAATTTTCTTATTAACCTTAAAAATTGTTTATTATAATATTCTTGTTTATATCATTATTATTATTAATTATATTCTTATGATATTTATTTATTACTAACCCCATTAATTTGATATTATTTTTTTTATTATTATTATTTTCACTAACCCAATTATAATTATTTATTTATTTTGCTTATTATATTTGATTTTGCTTAATTATTATTATGTAATTGTTCCTTGGTGTAATATTTATTTATAATGTTTATTATTTATATTTTACGCTATGGTTAGTAAATAGGGAGTGTAAACATACTTGTAATATAAAATTAATTTAGATCATTTAAATTTAAAGATAAATATTAAAATTGTACACTCACACACGTAAGTCGATCTTTGATCGCCATCTCACTTCCTTAGGGATACCTCTCATTGTTGCCTAATCAAAAGGTCAAGTAGGGTGTATAAAGCAAAGGTCCCTCAAATTCACATCATCTAGTCCCTTAACAAATAAAAGATCAAGTCCCTTTCGAATGTTGCCTTCGTAATGATCTTGTCCCTCTTGAATAAAGATGATACGTCCCTTTCGAATTGCTTATACACTCCACAGTTGCCTAAATAAACAGATGTCCCTTCACTTGTCCCAAACATCCAAGGTAATGACTACCTATTCCTTAATAATAGGGATAGTCTTACCATTTAAAGGATTCAAGAACAGAAAAGACTTAAACTTAGGGTAGGTTCCTCTTAGATACTTGCTCACTTTTCAAAAACATTTCAAACACTTCACACTTTTCAAACAATTTTCAAAACAAAGGTTTTTTACGCATCCGTACATGGATCATTATAAAACTCTTAAGAAAATTTCTATTCACACACTTCACATTTCAAAAACATTTTAAAGTGAGCTAAGTAACTAAGAGCCCATGGATAACCATGGATGTAAAGGGTGCTAACACCTTCCCTTTACATAACCTACCCCCCGGACCCAAAAATCTTTTCAAAGGTCTTTCCTGTTCTTTTATGCCTTTCCTTTGGATAAAATAAAAGTCGGTGGCGACTCTTGCTATCCGCAACATAACTAAAGTCAGTTCTCCCACCGTGTTACACTCAGACATGCATGTTTTAAAAGCAAAAAAAATGTAGGTCCTCCATTTTAAAGAGTCTGGCAAATATATAAATAAATTTTATGAGGTGATATAATTTAGATAAATATTTTATCTTGTCCATAAAACATGTGTTTGTTAATGATAAATGACCTTATGTATTTGTGTTTGATTTACATTGACATCAATTAAGTAAATTTGAATACATTACTCTTAATAATAACTTGAGTTAAGTGTGTGCAATTAAAACATATTTTGTTATAGACAAAATTTTATGTAATGACGTAATATATGATATGGATGCTTTTAATTTGCAATGAATATATTTTATTATGTGGGCTTATAATATTTATATTAGTCGATTTTAGTTTGACATTGTGTATATATGTATGTAGGGTTGCTGGCCATGGGCCAGGGGCTCAAATAAAATGGGGCCTCAAAAATTTGGTTAGTGGGCTTTAGTAATATTATAAATATGTGATATATAATATTTGTTGTAATTTAATTATGAATTAGAACATTGTCTCAGTGGTAGCATTTTCATGTTTTTCTTTATGTGTTGTGTAATACCCCGTATTTAATTAAACGCTCTGGATAATATTAATTGAGATTAATTAGTATTGTCTGACTCAAAGGCTTTATTAAATATTCGACTAAGAGATATTTTTCTGGATGTTCTCAGATAGGACCCGTTAGAATACTAACTATTGTATATCGGTATAATATACATTGTTTGGTTTTAAAAGAAAGAAAAACAAGTTATGTGTTATAAAAGGAAAAGAGAAGAAAGAAAGTTGGCAAGAGAAAGAAAAGAGAAAAAAAGGAAAAAGGAAAGAAAGAAAGGGAGAAGAGAAGAGAAGAAGAGGAAGAAAACCCTAAGAGAGGAAATGCTTGGATCATCACCGTTTCTTCACCAAATATTCATCTTCACCAACCTCCTCATCGATTGCAAGGTGGGTTCGTAGTTAAATACTCTTGCTATAACTTTTGGTTGAGTTTTAGGGTTTATGAATTTTAGGGATTTTGGTAGAAAAGCTTGAAATCGAAAGAATAAACGGTTAAAAACTCGATAAAACCTAAGTATGATGTTTGGTATATGATTATATGCATATTTGTGATTGGATTCCTCTGCTTTGGTGCACTTTTGTGAAATTTGGAGGTTTGGGGAATGGTTTCCCGTAGCTGGTTTTTAGCATAATTTTTCTGAGTTCGCCCCGCGAACTGTAGAATTTTTTTGAGTTCTTCCCGCGAACTATAGCTTTCAGTTGAATTATGTTTTTTTCATAACTTTTGATCCGAGTATCTGTTTTTAGTGTTCCGCATATCGATTCGAAGCTAAAAACATTTACAAATTGATGATGCCAAGAAATATTATATTTACCCGACTTTTATCTGACTTTTACGATTAACCGTAATTATGTTAGTTAGGGAATTTTGGTATTAATCAAGTTGTGGAATATGCGATAATCGTAAGAATTTAATGGAAATAGAGACAATGAGATTATGATGAGAATTATTTAATGGTGGTAATTAAACTAAAAGTGTTAGAACTATATGATTAAAAGCATCAAGAATGGAGAAAGAGTGAAAATCTTACCATAAACCAATAGTATGGCCTAGTGTTGTGACTAGAGATTGTTAGATGGTATAACTTGTGAGATATTTAGGACTACCCTAGGTTGATGCGATCCGTTGGCGCATAATACACTGGATCTTCCGTAAAGTCTTGAGTAAGCCTTGAGGTGGGTGATTCTGAGTCCCATGGGAAGCATCCGTAAAGTCTTGAGGTGTGTATTACACGGTGTCCTCCGTAAAGTCTTGAGTAAGTCTTGAGGTGAGTTACTTTTAGTCCCACGTGAAGCATCCGTATAGACTTGAGGCGTGTATGTTACGAGTCCTCCATAAGGTCTTGAGTAAGTCTTGAGGTGAGTTACTTTTAGTCCCACGTGAAGCATCCGTAAAGACTTGAGGCAAAGTGCTACACTAATTAGGCGATAATCTTCAGTAAGTATTGAGGTGGGTTACCTTTAGTCCCACGTGAAGCATCCGTAAAGATTGAGGATAGTGTTATATCAAATCCTCCGTAAAGTCTTGAGTAAGTCTTGAGGTGGGTTATCTTTAGTCCCACGAGAAGCATCCGTAAAGGCTTGAGGTAGATATCATACTCGATTAACGTCGTGAGTGATATGTCAATCCTCCGTAAAGGCTTGAGGTAGATGTTTCATTTGTTTAGTGGTGTGAGCTTTATATGAGTCGTTTGTTCCATCTCGTACCGAATCCTTTTGAGAAGTAACCAAAGACTTGAGATAGGTTTGATAGAACCTTGTAGAGCCGAGAGAACTATAAGATAGGAAACTCACTGAGATGTTGTTATCTCACCCCACTATTGTTGTTGCTTTTCAAGTTTCTTTTGCAGGTTTGATTTACAATTGGAGCTATGCTCGGGATGTTTCAAGTGAAGCTTAGCTTTAGACTTTCGCTGTGTATTTTTGTATCTTTGTACAATAATGGATATTGTATTGGATCTTAGAATTATTGTGTTAGTATAATTTTCATGTCTTGCACCATTGTTGTATAGAATTTGTATAGTTGGTCAAGAATGTGAATTATGCTATTAGGCACTTATGATGGTGTCAGTACCAAAAATTAACACTGTATGATATTATTCTAGATATATATTATATGAGTGTTACATGTTGTGAGTTGGATTCTTGACTGAGACATATATAACATATTTTTAGTTTATTTTTTAGAAAAGGCCCAAAAAAAATAACAAAATATTGTTGTAAAGGTGTATTGAACACCTACACTATATATATAGAAAATAAGAGAATATACATTCCACTGAGCTATTAGGGTAGAATAGATATAGAATAAAACAACAAATATATATTTTAAGCAACAAATTTCAAGATTAATTACTTAATTTTTTATTATAGGTTCATTTTTATTATTAGCCTCGGGCCTCTAAAAAGCCAGGACCGACCGTGTATGTATGAATAAAATGAATAGAGATATTTTATTTAATTATAGGAGATTACTTAATTATTTTTATTAAAAACAAATAAAATAATTCTTGGATATATATATATATATATATATATATATATATATATATATATATATATATATATATATATATATATATATATATATATATATATATATATATATATATATATGACATATCCAATGAGAATGACATTTTTATGTGAGAACATGAGAATGACATTTTTATGTGAGAAAATAATCTCAACCATTTATTTTAAAATCTAATGGTTCAGATTCATTCTCATGTTCTCACATAAAAATGTCATTCTCACTATATATATATATATATATATATATATATATATATATATATATATATATATATATATATATATATATATATATATATATATATATATATATATATATATATATATATATATATATATATATATATATCTTGTGAGCATTTGATAGAATCAAAAGATATTTGTGAGATATCTTATTTAATAAGTGTTGTGAATATAATAATTTTAATTACATAAAATCTTTGAAGAGATAATATGAATTATAATATTATTTTTGGTGGCGGGAATATTGTATTAAATTAATACAATGATGTTAATTGAATATGATCCCAATGAGAATAAATATACACTACACCAAAAATAACTTTTCGCGGTACAACTAAGACAACGCTTTTAGAAACAAGCGCTGCTATATGTTTTAAAAAGAAATCGCTGAAAAAAAGCGCTTTTAATGGGTTACCTTAGAAAATGCTTTTAGAATGCGTTGCTAAAGGCATTAAGTTGGCCTCATCTTTGAAAGCGCTTTCTATAAAGCGCTGGTAAAGGCTTACCTTAGAAAGCGCTTTTAGAAAGCGCTGCTAAAGGCCTTAAAAATGCCCCACCTTAGAAAGCGCTTTCTAAAAGCGCTATTATAAGACAATGAATAGAAAGCGCTGCTAAAGGCCTTAAAATTGCCCCACCTTAGAAAGCGCTTTCTAAAAGCGCTGCTATAAGACAATGCCCCACCTTATCATTTGTTTCTCACATTTTCATAACTCTCTGACAGTTTCTTTCTTCCTCTCCCAAGAATTTGTTTCAATCATTTGTGTCATCGTTCTCCGTCATGCTTTCATCGTTGTTCGTTCTCAGGCCGTCGTTCTTGCTTAGGGTCTGTGAAGAAGAAAACCAGGTATGAAGATCGTTCTTGCCATTGTTGTTCTTGTTGTTGTTCTTCTTGGCATTATGACTTTCTTATGAAAATGAAAACGAAAACGTGATTGCCATTGTTGTTGTTCTGTTGTTGTTGTTGTTGCCATTGTTGTTGTATTGTTGATCTTCTTGTTGAATGTAGGTTACCAAGGAACAAAATATATTAAAAATCAAATACATTTTTAATTTTTATTTTAAAGAAGACCGTTGTAGTAGAAGATAAAACATTTGTGTTACTCAAAGATATACATTGAGAGTTGTGAACCAACTTACTAAAACAACCTATTGTGATTTGCTAGCAGAAAAATAGAGGGAGGAAGAAGAGAGAACCACTTAAGATGTGTTTTATTTGGCATATAAATTATTGAATTTTTAGTAGAAGCAAGATAAATTATAACATGAAGTTTCAATTAAATATTTGGTGTAAATGTATGATTAAGATATAATGTGTTGTTTATCATTATAGAATTAGTTTAATGAAGAGAGAATGTTATTTTGCTATGCATATAGTACTGTCATTTTAAGAATCGTATATATTTTCACCATTTTAGTCTTAATTTGTTGGTAATATAATTTCAAAGTCTAATTTAAGTTAGGCTAATAAAATGTAGGTTAAATTCCATATCCTTGGTGATTTGCCTAAATAATTAACTATGATCATGCATCACTTTTCTACTGTTACATTCATGTTACTAGTGGTAACATTTTATATAATTGAAATTGAAAACGCATATTCATGAATAGGATTTTGTTTTTCTAGAGTATGACAATGGGTATACCGCATCTTTGGGGAAAAACAACATCATATTAAGAACAAATAATGGACTTGAACATGACATGTACTTAAACTATTATATTAAGAATTATTATTGTCTTGAAGGGTGTGTTAAAATATGTGTCTTCAAGAATAGTGCATATTGATCCGAGTAAACATGAAGCCATGGTAAATTGGTCAAAGCCTTCAATAAAAGTTGGATTGATATTGATAGTATGATTTTTTTACAGGTGTAGAGTGAAAGTCTATTCGTTGGAGGAATCTTACATTGTGTGGGTTCAGAATTTGATTACTTATCTATAGGTAATTAGTTGTTCTTTTGCTATAGTTGTGTGAATAATTAACGTTTTTGTTTAGCTTAATTAGTAAAACCATTTGAATGAACTGCTATGATGGATGAGCATTGCTTGCAATGATTGGGAACTAACTATTGAATCTGCTATATAGGGGTTACTCCTGATCAAAGTGTGAAAATTAGATCGTCTCCCTACAGGTAAATATCTTTTATTTTGTTTTTGTTTAGCTTAATTAGTATAATTATGGATAAGAAATGGACGTCTTTGATTCGATTGTCGAATGAGTACGAGAATGGGGTATCAAAATTTGTTAAGTTTGTTGTTGCGCACGCCAAAAACCCCATTCAAATGATATGTCCTTGCTTGGGTTGCTGTTTTGGGAGTCGAGTTGACGCGGTTCAGTTGGCATCACATTTAAAGAGGCGTGAAATTGATAGAAGTTATACATGTTGGAATTTGCATGGTGAGAAAATTAACGGGAATATTGAACCGGGGGATAATACGACCTATGCTTCAAACAACAATGGCATAGATACATACGATTATGATCGAGTCGAAGAGATTGCAGAAGCACTTGAAGATGATATTAAGGATTGTCCCGAAATGTTTGAGAGGTTGGTAAGCAATGCAGAGAAACCGCTGTATAATGGTTGCACTAAATTCACAAGATTGTCTGTGGTATTAAAGTTATACAACTTAATGGAGGGCAATGGATGGTCGGATAAAAGTTTCACAGAGTTATTGGCCCTTGTGAAATATACACTTCTAGAGGATAATGTTCTTCCCAATCAAACATATGAGGCCAAGAAGATGTTGTGCTCTATTGGCATGAGCTAGGATAAGATACATGCATGTCCAAACGATTGCGTTTTGTTTCGAAATGACTATGCATCGTTAAATGAGTATCCTAAATGTGGTGTCTCTTGATATAAGAAGAAGTTGTCTCCAGCAAAAGTCTTATGGTATTTTCCTATAATTCTGAGATATAGATGCATGTTTCATAGTGAAACTTATTCAAGACACTTGACTTGGCATGCAAATGAAAGAATTATTGATGGAAAGTTTTGGCATTCGACAGATTCACCAAAGTGGATAAAAATTGATGATGATTATCCTGAATTTGGAAAAGAAGCAAGAAACATTCACTTGATATTATCTACTGATAGAAAGAACCCACACAATATTCAAAGTATCTCACATAGCACTTGGCCTGTGATTATTATGATTTATAACCTACCTTCATGGATATGTATGAAACGTAAGTACATGATGTTATCTATGTTAATTTTTGGGCCTAAATAACCAGGGAATGACATAAATGTATACTTGACACCCTTAATCAAAGATTTAAAGTTTTTGTGGGAGAATGGTGTGGAGGTTTATGATGGGTATATGAAAGAAAGTTTCAACTTGAGGGCGGTGTGGAGGTTTATGATGGGTAAAGGATTAGAATGGTTTATGTGATTTAGAAGGATTATAAATGGTAATGGCTTATAATTGAATTATACAGGTTTCTGAAAAGACAAAAAAGGAAAATGTGATTTTTAAAAATAATCATTAAAAACACATGAAGAAAAGAAAGTGCTTTTAAGCAAAAGCGCTGCCTATAATAAACCAAAGAAAGCGCTTTCTACTAAAAGCGTTGCCTTAAAGTGGAAATAAAAAATAAATTAGACAGCGCTTTCAAAAGCGTTGTCTAAAGGGGGAAAATAGACATCACTTTTTCCTAAGAAAGCGCTGCCTAAAGATGCCAATAGAAAGCATAAAAGAATAGAAAAAACGCTGCTAAAGGTCCACTTAAGAAAGCGCTTTTTCAGGTAAAAGCGCTTCTAAAGGTCTATTTTAGAAATCACTTTTAAAGGTAAAGTGTTGCCTAAAGTAATCCTTTAGCAGCGCTTTCTCATATAAAAAAAAACGTTGTCTTTACCTACGACAGCGCCACCTTAGGCAGTGCTTTTAAGTGCTGTTAAAGGCCAAAAATGTGTTGTCTTTTCCCATAGTGATATAAGTATATTTATTTATTTATTATATGATGAAAAGTTATCTAATGAAAAATTGTCGCTTGAAAGTCATTCAAGCAGACCTGTATAATACATATTTTTATAATAGATTTTTTTTATCATCATTAATAGTATTGTCATTTGAAAATCATTCAAATAGACATGTATAATAAATTCATAAGAGAATTTATTTATATCTCTGTTGAGATAATATTTTTGTTGGAAGTTATGTCGCTTAGATGTCTAAGCAGACATATATAAAATCAATTGCAGAGATAAAGTTTATTCTTATATACTTGAGTATATGAGATTGATTGACTTAGAGACATCTTAGTCAATGTCTATTCATGGGAGAAAATATGTCTCTCTAATTTGCGCATAAAGTAGCTACTGAATAACGAGGTAATATCCTCTATTTATGTGAAGTCAGATCAAAGTGATCCTAGTCGATCCTCTAACAAAGTCCTAGGACGAAATAAATTTGTGGTACATCGAATGGTATTAGACTTAAGCCAATTGAAACTAATAAGTGATGGAAACCCAACCTTTGTGATTGGAGGTCCCATGAAAAAGGTTCATATAGGTAAGAACAAGTCACTTGTTAGTTCCACTAGCACAAAAAATTATGTGATTAATTTTTGTTTGCGTCTTTTTCCTATGGTGTAAGTGAGAAGTGCTAGACACTGCATTATTGAGAGGATAAGTTTATATATCTTTTAATGAATTTCATATCCTTTATTGGTAGTGTATGATTTGCAGCATACACTTTATGAAATCACCTATATGAGTGTCGAATGGGGCCGCTTGTATGAGATCTTGACGAAATCTCTAGAGCACTCATAAAAATAACCAGGCACGTGCACGGCCTATTAGTGCATCACATCATTAACAACAAGAACTGTGGGGTGTGGTGTGATTGATAGACCTCTAACACACGCTAAGTGACTTTGGTTAATAAAGCTTGCTACACCAATTTCATTGTGTGTTAAGTAGTATCATTATAGGATTGGTTCATATAGCTTCCTATACCAATTTGATGCATCATATCTATGATGTTAATCCAAGATTTTTTTTTTAAGTTAATCTTTTGTACTTTTGAAATATGTGAGAGATTGTTGTAAATTTTAGTTATATTTCAACAGTTTTAAATTAATTTTTTCTTATAATTTTAAGTGAGAAATATGGCAAAATATTTTACTAGAAAATCATTATTATTTATTTTATTTATGATTTAACTTGGTCAAATAAAGTTTTTGACTTGACTTATTCCAATTTATCACTCACTTTTTTACTTCTATGTTATATGATATATATGATAGCTACTCCTCCCACATTTTAGAGAGTAGAAAAGAGAGACAGATAAGTAGTAACAAAATTCATCTTTTTTGGTTATATATCTTCCGGTCATCCAAGAGATTATTCTTGCTGTTCAGATACCTCAGGTTCTTATTAAGAATCGAAGAAGAACTTGTTGAATTCTGAGAGATTTGTGCTTATGAGGCGGATAAATCCTTAAGGACAGTGTTCTGACACGTCTCAGGTTTATGTAATGGTTTACTATTTTGCAGGTTCAATAATTCTTATTATGTGAAGAGATAGTCGAATTATATTGCTGATCAAATTTCTTCAACAACAAGAACTGGTCAAATTTATTCATAAAATTAAAAGTCACTAAAATTGATGTTTCATTTTTTCTGTTAATAATTTCAATTGATAAGTTAAAATTTAATTTAATTATTTGGAATGAGTAATTAATTAGGTTTTATTGTATATACCTTATTAGAATTTTGGTACATTGAACTTACATACATTGCCGTTGAGGACATTAATATATAATGTTTCAATACGTTAATTTGGATGGTCCGTTTGAGAATTCAAAACTAATAATTTTTATTAATTTTATTGATGAATATAATCAATTTAATTATTATTTTATTAAGTTACTTGATGATATAATAAGAAGCAGGAATGAAAGGTTTGAAAATATAGGTCAAAATTAAAAATAATCTTATCAGTTTCTGTATCCTCTATTTTTTGAGAAGAGTCTATTAAATCCTAAATGATTAGTATAATACGTGGAAAATCCTTGAGAACAGTGCAATCATCTCATCCCAGATTATTTCATCGATTTTTATTTTACAGGTCTTCATAGCATATTATACTAACAAACAATTCCTTTTTTTCATGGAGATCTCAATGAAGAAATTTACATTAAAAGTTCCACAAAGAGTTCAACCTTGTAACTAACTCTAGCTTCTATATAAACTATGCTTGTACTCTTTGTTTAGTAATGCGATTATGATTTCACTCATTCTATATTCATTTGCTCGAACTTAATAACTTAGACTAAAAACTTTGTTCTTAGTGAGTTTAATTTTTCATTCAAAATATTTCTGTAATATATATATTCTGATATAAAGTTTTAAATTCAGTATGCTTATGTAAATGATGTATATATGTATCTCTATATGTGTTCCTTTAAATGAAAATAAATATTTTACGGTCAATTCATTCATAAAATTTAATATTCATAAAAAATTAAAACACAACTAAGTCAAAGTGTTATTCCCCATGATTTCCATTGTTTATACTATACAAACATGAATTTCAAGTTCTAACATGGTGGACATGATTTCCAAAAGTCCCATTATTTGTCATGTTTTCTATAACGGCTGCTGTTGGTCCTATATTCAACTTAAATCAACACGTTTTCACACTCTCTAGCTTAAAAAAAAAGTGATTATCAACTAATGAAAAAACAGCTTTAGATGTTTCATGATTTTCACCAATACGGCGTTGAAAACCTGCAATAAATTATATTTTCATTCTCCATGATGGAACAAAAATTCAACACCCAACAATGTATAATTGGATTATATATTCCAAGCTTCTAGCTACTTCAGAAAGCAGTGATAGTTAACTATGTTGAAACATCATAGATTTTGTTTAAACTCATGTTTGGTTATTTTTGTAGTATTGTTAGTTGTTTCAAGAGTTGAATCCATTAGAGATTTCAAAAGCTTGTTTGAAAGCCAGTTAGCAAAAGGGCCAGTTCCACCTTCTGCACCTTCTCAATGCCACAATAATGTTAGTCCTTTTGAAGATAACAAAGTTTCATTCCATGATGATTACTATATTGATTGTCCATAGTATGTTAGTGTGAATCAAGATGTGTAGGAATCTAGTTTTCGTTCTTCTTCTTTTGGTACTGAATCTGGTATCATCGCACGTAACTGCAGAAACTAACTCGTTGATCAAATGAGTATGATTATGTTGATTTGTGTTATGAGATTCTACAATTGTATGAGGATAAGTTCAAAAAGTTATTTTCTTTTTTTAGTGATTATATATATATATACATGTTCATCAAACTGTGGGATTATTTTCTTAGTTTCATCTTACAAACATATTTATATATCATGTTGCTTCACATTGTGCAGATTTTTATTTTTTTTGTGACTTTGTCAATTTTATGCCTAGTTTAATTTTTTTCCTTGACATTTTTTATATAAATTTTTTATTTACTTATTAGAATTCTAATATTATTATGTGAATATATATTTAAATTTAATTATATTAATTATTTATTAATTAGGAATTTTAATTGATTAGAAATTAAATGAAGCAATAAGGTGAATATGATTTTTAAGTTTTAATATTTTTTTTCGCCCGTTATCTTTAATCTGGGGTTGAATTCGATCCTTAACTTTAAAAAATATGATTTTAGTCTCTCAATTTTTCAAAATGCATTACCTTAATCATTTCCATCCAAATATTAATAACGACTTTAGTTTTTTTTGGTGTGACAAATGAAGTGTACCATCCACATTTAGTGACAGGTTTAGCAATAGAAAAAAGTCATGAAAATGTTTTATTTATTTATTTATTGGGTTTTATGCTTCCGACCACTTTAACATTATCTAAGTTTTTTTCCTCACCACAATAAGTATTTTTATGAGGTAGAGGAATTGAATAAGAAACAAGTCCTTGAATTGATTTGTTGTAATGCTTTTAAAACTAAAAAACTTGATTGATTATGGGATATGTATAAAGCATAAACGTGTTGATCACATAGGTACTGTTCTAGTGTTATATTTGTAAAAGATCAAGAAGGTGATGACCATATGCCGCCATCAGGAGAGGTGACAAACATATGAGGGATGTGTCACCTTGCACCAACACTTTCATCTCGCTCTATCATGGGAAATATGAGATAAGATGTTTATTGGGAAGAGAGAAGTCAGGGTCAGTAGTTGATCCCCCTTGAAAATAGGGATTCAATGGTTCATTATTGACTGAGGGGGCGACGACCTTTCCCAAGGAAACCTTATAAGCCCAAAGCCTCTATAAATACCTCTATCGTTAGGGAGAGAATATATCCTAATTCATACGCTTATATCTAATCATCAAACACATACACAACCTCTTACCTCACGTGAGTAGGTCCTCTAAACCACCATACACATCACCATATAGGGCTTCTCGCTATTCTGGGCAAGCCCTAACCACCATACATTGTATTATATATACTAAGGCCCATGAGTACCCCTCCCCTTGCAAGGATAAGATGCACACATGTACTTTTTGACCCGTACATTATCATATTATGGTGACACACCTCACATCTTCTCTCTTGGTAGTTTAAACAAGTTAAAAATTAGCCTGATAAAATTAAATATAAAGGTATTATAGGCGTGCTTTCACTACGGTAATTTTATATATCCTAACAAACTTTTAGCTCGACTAATTAATCCACCGAGGTAAAATATATTCCATTAGACATCTTTCTTTCATTTTTAAGTCACTTTTCCATCGGTCAATATTTACCAACCTTGGGAAAAGGTCCCTCAGGGATACACTTCGAAATTCAACACTAACAATTATGTATTTTATTCATTATAAAAGTGATGTATTACTTTTGTTTTTATTTTAAATCAAAATTAAATTATTTTTTCCATCGGTCATCTTTAACAACTGTGGAGAAATGTTCCTCAAGAACACGCTGCAAATCCTAACACCAAAAAATTTATTTTTTATTCATTTTTAAGCAACTTTTCCCTTCGGTCAGTTTTAGCAATTGTTGGAGCAAATGACTTATATTTCCAAAAAATAAAATAATGAATGAGAAAAAAATTGAAAAGGAAGCACCACAATGTGTTGTTTCCTTTCTAAGTTTTGATCATTCGCCATTTTCTTTTTGGGTTACAATATCTTCTCAATTTCTTACACTCTTGAAAATTTTGGCTTTAAAGATTAATGTCAATGTTAATGCATATCGTTTACTCGATAAAGTAAAACTTGACATTAATCTTCAAACCAAAAATTTCAAGACATTGTTTTAGCGTCTTCAAAGAAAAATCTTCAAAGTCATCGATACAACAACAACACAACAAGAAATAACATTTTCGAGTTTACTTTAGGGGAGAAATATAGGTTCGTTAATGGAAAATAAATTTTGGAGGCGGAATGAGTTAGATTTAGAAAAAATGTGATTGAACATAAAGCTTTTATATGCAAAACTGCCTAACATTTCTGCACGGTTGGTAAAACGGACCAAGGTGAAAAGTTGTTTCATTCCTTTTTTTTAATTTTAAATTAAAATTGATTACCTTTCCTTATGGTTGGTAAAACCTACTGAGGAGAAAAGTTGTTTCACTCCATTTTTTTATTTTAAATTAAAACAAATTATATAAACAAAGTTGTAGCTTATTTCTCATCATAACAGAACATTGCACCCATCTCCATAAATGTATGAAGCACAATTTTTGTGAAATCTTGTTTTGCAGGTGGTATGCTTTAACACGAACAACAAATTTTGATGATGACAATAAATAAATAAAATTGATGATGACAAGTCAAGTATAAGCGGTTAAGTGGTTAAAGATGCAAATCTAAGTATTATGGTTTGATGAACTTGACTTTCCGATGATGTAAATCAACAAACCTATATATTAGGTTTTGACGGACTTGACTATTCAATGATTGAAATCAAATGGAAAATAAGTCAAGCCTCATCTTAAGGCAAATCAAGCAAGTGTCTACAAGAACGAAAGTATATGACAAAGTCTTGAAGTGCAAGAAAGCCCTACCTCAATTAGTATGAGTGAAAACTTTGTAATGCATAAGGGTGTTTTCATAAAAGTGCATGGCTAAATCACACACAAACACAAAAATATTTTTCAAAATTTTTTTTCTCAAGAAAATATTTTCAAAAATTTCTCGAAGTCGTGTCAAATGAGTTCAAAGTTGTCTAAAAAGCTTTAGGCAATTTTTTTTGTCTTTCCCAATCAATTGACACCTTATCCCAATTGATTGAGATATTTCAAAAAGTGTCATAATCGATTAAGATAACATATTAATGATGGTTAAGGGCTAAATACATTTTCTTTCCAGTTTTTATAACTTGGTAATCGATTAGAATGAAGGCAAACAATCGATTGAGACATGTTGCCAATTGATTGGCAAGCCATAAAATGAATTAAAAAATGTTACCTTTTGAGCCAACCTCTGACTTATAAATAGAGGTCCATTTCCTCATTTAAAATCATCAAGAATCGAGTTTCATTTCATATTTCTCTCTCCTCTCTAAACTTTCCTTTTACTTTCTCTTCCTAATATTTTAGTCAAAGTGCTTTTTGAGAAAAAACTTTTTGTAAGAGATAAGTTGTAATTCTAAACGGGTAGATTTGTAAGTTCGCCAAGGGAGTTTATTTTATACCTTGGTTGAACATTATATCCTATTAGAGAATTTTTGTTTGGGTTATAAGCGAAACCCATAAAAAGCTTTAGTTTGAGGATTGTATGATCAAATCCTTGTTTAGGTTTGAAGGCTTAGCTCGTGTTAAAAGCTTTCATAGATTCTTCGTTAGCCCATGGTAGAACCATGTGACGGTTAAAGCTTATACCGATATCAAAAGGCTGAATAAGTTCGAGATTAGTCCGATTTTAAAATTTCACGGGTTATTAGTTAGACCGATATAAAACCAAGGTTCAAGGTTCAAGATTAGCCAAATATTAAAATCTCACAGGTTATTGGTTAACTTGGTATAAAACCAAGGTTTTATGTCCGAGAGCTTGCTCCGATATTAAAAGCTCACAAATTTTAATTTGAAGCTTAAAGACTAACCGTTACAGATTATCGTGGAAAAGAGACTAACCGTTTTGATATGTCATTTGGAAGGAAGACTCACTACTTCACTCTTCAGTTTATTGTTTGGTTGGAAGTTAACCTTAAACTTCATATTTCCTTGTATAAGGGGGTTCGTGGGTATAACCTACTAAAATCTCTTACGTTTATTATATACTCTCAAGATTAGTTCTTGGGGAGAGGAGTAAGTTTTTTTCTCTTTGTTTGACTACACCTATATAAGTCTCGGTGTTCTCTTTTTTCCCTTAACTCTTTAATTTCCGCAATTAAATTCTGCTAATTTATTTTTCGCTGCATAATCTTAAAACAACTTTCAAAATGTTTTATAACTCTGATTTTGGTTCCAAAAGTTTTTCAAAACCATATTTTTCTAAACCATACATTTCATCATCCCTCTTGTGCATGAAGTCACATGTCCAAAACTTTCTTCACTAACCTTTATCACATCTTCTCCAACTCGTACGAAACAAGGAAAGGAAACACTAAACTCACAAAAATCAAACATGAAACTCATTTCTTTGAATTCTTCATCACATTTCCGGTACGTGAAACATTTCCACCATTCATGTTACATTAATGTTTTTATTGCTTTTGTTTTTTAGACTCTAAATCCAAGAGGTTTAATGTTGTTGTTGTTAAAATGAGATTAAAGGTTTTATTTTGTGTTTTTTGTTGTTGTTGTGATAAGTAAAACGTTTAGTGTTATTGTTGTTATTGAGATTGAAGATTTTATGTTATTGTTGTTGTTGTTTAGATTGAGATTGAATGTCATATGTTGTAGTTTATGTTACAATAAGTAAAAGGTTTATTGTTGATGTTGTTGTTGGTATTGAGATTGAAGGTTTTATGTTGTTGTTTTTGTTGAGATAGGTAAAAAAGAATTATTGTTATTGTTATTGAGATTAAAGATTTTATGTGGTTGTTTTTGTTGAGATAAGTAAAAGGTTTAATATTGTTGTTGTTATTGAGATCAAAGGCTTTATATTGTTGTTGTTGAGATTAATTGAAGGTTTATGTTTTACATTGTTGTTATTCTTGTATTCATGTAGTGGTCATTGACAATTCATTATTATCTGTCCTCAACAAAGTAATATAATTGTGCCATGTTCCTTAGGAAAACATCTTGATTCAAGGATAAAATATATAATTGGCATGCAAGTTTATCTTTTATATGGATTAGTAATATATATTTTATGTAACTTTGTAATTAGCATATGATGTTTAAATTGTTTTCAATATATAGAGTCGTGGAGGGATCCAATATGTTGAAAGAACTTTGAAAAAGCCCAAATTTTATATCCCTAAAACAACTGTATTATTAGTGACATTTATTTATCTATAATTACATGTGTTTTCTGTGTGTATATTATTACTCACTTTATAACAACCAGAGAGATACGAGTGTGGATTTTATGTTAACACATGATAAACATTATCTCTATCGACATTGGATTTTATGTTAACATGATATATATTTACAACTAAATATTAATGATTTTCATTGCATAATTATTTTTTATTATTTTTAATTAAGCGTTTTTACATTCATTCAACTTATCGGTGTTTAACGATGAGACATCATTCATAGAAGAAGACTTACAAGACGTATGTTCATGTTGGGGTATCTTGCTTCCATGAGATTTATACGGCAAGTCGACAAAGCGTTTTTGTAATATATATGTGCAATATTGGTTTTGATGTAAATAATTTATAGTTTCTTTTTTACATTTTGGTACAAGATGCATATCATTTGGGGTGCATAATGTATAGTTTTGTTCTATATTTTGGTGTCATTTTGTTCTGGAAAAATGGTATACAAAATACAGGTTATAATGGAATTATATTTAAAATTAAATAAAATTATATTTAAAAAAAACAATGGAATTCCCTATAGGTGGAACTCCCAACTATGGCGAAATGTTATCTCACTCACACATATCCCCTAAAATGCCAAAATTTGAAATTAATAGTGAAAGTGTATATTTTTCAACATTGTGAAAGGTTTTGAGAGAAATTATTTTTATGTGTTAGAGATCTAGCACAAAAATGAGAGAAAACTGATGTTTGATTCGAGTCATAAGCAAAGAGTATGATTCAAATCAAGAGATGAAGTGATTTGAGTCAAGATCTAATAAGTAACGCAAAACTAATTTTGTGATTTGAGTCACACTGTTTGTAATTGAGTCACATGATTCGAGTCACGAGAACATGTGATTCAAATCAAGCTTACATAACCAATCCCATAGAAATGCAGTCTATGTCTGATTCGAATTTGACAGTCTATGATTCGAATCTAGCTTCTATGATTCGAGTCATTGATGCTCGAGACAATTTATTTTAGTTGTCATTTTCTTTTCCCACACACATCAAATCTCTTGGTGTATTTGAACTATGAATAATTTTATCAAATGCTTTGAATTATTTTATTAATTTTTCACAACATCTTTCTTTCTTTCTCTCTGTGTTTTAGGATTACCATTGTCAAACATACAATTTTTTCTGTCACTCGTTTTTCTTTCTTTGTGTTTTAGGATCACCATTGTCATTTCATACAATTGTTTTTACCATAATTACTGATATTCATATAATCCATATAGATTAATATGTCATAGTTTCTATTTTTTATGCATGCTCCTTTGATTTTCTAGCTTCCATACTAAAGTATTGATTATAATTTTAATAATTGTATTTGGAATGCCTTACGTGATTAATAATCTCTTCTTCTTTTGACTTTTCATAACTCAAATATGTATGTTCATTCTCTTTTGTTTGATTTCAAGAAAATCACTATGGATCATTTAAAGAGTGTCTCATATTTCCTTAGTCTAATTACTAATAAAAACAGAAATTATGGAGGTCTATTTATGAAAAGACCTTTGTTAAAAAAATAGAGGAAGTGTTTGCAGTCAATACTCTACCTCCTAAGACGATTAGTCTTATAACAGGAGTTAGACTCTGATGCGACTTATTGGACAGGTGACTCCAAACACAGGGGGGGGGGGGGGGTTGAATTGTAGAGTTTGAAAAACAATATCCAATTATAAAATTCTTGATTTATAAAAATGTTTAAAATAATTTTATGAATCAAATAGGGAATAGACAACAAAATAACTAAAAGAAATAAAACCAAAGATATGATGAGATGGGAATACATAATAAATAAATAAATAACTGAAATGTAAAGAGATAAAAGAAAAATTAAATGCACCAACGATTTTTACAGGTTCATCCTAACCACTTAGTTAACTCTTGTCTCTAAAAATTTATTCTTGAGAGTTTCTACTATATGAGTCGCGAGCTTTTCACAGGTTATTCTTGAGAGATTTGTGGGTTTTTATTGAATAAACCTTGAGGGTTTATCCTCCAAGATCATTGTGATTTGGGGGTTTTGCACACACCATTGATTCATAAATTCAGCCGAGTGAAGAGGGTTGAAGATCAAAGATATTGTTCAACCATATCACGATAACTAGAGGACTGTGAAGAAAGGTGTGGGTTTACTCATATCGATTCAAAGCGGTTGTGCTCAAAGTTTGGAGAATCTATGTTTTTTCAAGAAGGGAGCAACAATCGGAGGTTTGTTCGACACATGTGAATGACTTTATTCATCTTGAATCAAGGGACAAAGAGAAACATATCTACAACAACAATTAGGATTGGTTTGTTGTTTCTAATTTCTCTTTGTAAGAACATTGCAATTTTAATACATATCCCAATTCAAATTTTGAATTGAGGACATATGTACCATTAGCAAGGACGGTAGGGGAACTACCTAAACAAATCTGTGTGTTCTTAGTTTTTCTCTATACGTTATTTTTCCGCACAACTTGAAATAGTGTAACGTTGAAAATTCTATTTTGCAATTTTTGGTGCACTCTAGGTGTTTGTGAAATTGTTGCTATCAAATTTGGTAGCAATATTAGAAAAATTATGCACTACAAAAAGTTGCAAAACAAGTTTGGTGTGGTGTGCCCACCAAGTGTTTGACAAAATTCAAAATACACAATTTCATTGTTATTGTGCTATTTTCTTCTCTTATAACATTGTTGGAAGTAATTATATCAATTGTCCAAGGTTTAAGCGATTAATTAGTGTGCCATTGATTCATTCATTGTCAGCATCCCATTTATTTTTATACTGCATATCTGATCACTAGTGACTTAATAAAATTTAGACGTGAATTTTCCAGGGAGCTTTCGCAAACCATTTTTCAATTAAATTTTTGAAAGTTGGAAATTTTTTAAAGGGATATATTTAACCCCCCTTCTAGATCTGCGCCATCGTCTAACAAGTGGTATCAAGAGCACTGGTTCATCTAGTATATCACTATAACTTTTTAGAAAATGGATAACGATCCAACAGGGGCGTATAATAGAGCACCCATTTTGTCCAGAGAAAACTATAGTCACTGGAAGGATTGTATGCACTCTCGCTTGATTCATACCAACATAAGGGAGTCTGACATCGTCTACCATACAATGCTTCATACGATGTCATTCCAATACTAGCATGATAACTATTATTGTAGGTAAACTCAATCAACGTAAAATGACTATCCAAAGATCCTCCTTGATCCAGCACACAAGCTCTCAGTAAATCCTCTAAAGATTGGATAGTCCTCTCTGTCTGACCATCTGTCTGTAGATGATAAGTATAGCTCATCCTCAACTTAGTACCCAAAGAATCTTGTAAACTCTTTCAAAACCTCGACATAAACCACAGATCTCTATCTGATACAATACTCGACGGTATCCCATGCAACTTCACAATATCTTCAATATACATCTCAGTTAGTTTCTGCATAGAATGATTAATCTTCATCGGCGAGAAATGGGCCGACTTAGTCAATCTATCTACAATCACCAAAATTGAATCATTTCCCTTAGCAGTCTTCAGTAAACCCGTTACAAAATCCATGGAAATGCTATCTTACTTCCATTACGGAAAATTCAATGGCTGCATCATACCTAATGGTTTTTGATGTTCAATCTTCGACTTTTTGCAAGTCAAACATGCATACACAAATACCACAATTTCCTTCTTCATACATGGCCACCAAAACAATTTCTGCAAATCATGGTACATCTTCGTAGCACCAGGATGGATACTCAATCTACTTTGATGTCCTTCTTCTAAAATACTCTTCTTAATTTTTGGGACGTTTGAAATACACACTTTATCTCAGAATCTCATCACACCATTCTCATCAATTCGGAATTCACCTCCGCTACTTTGGTTAATCAAAGTCAACTGATCAACCAACTTCAAATCAAATTGTTGTCCTTCACGGATCCTTTCCACAATTTCATTAGTTAACTTCAGCATTCCCAACTTCATACTCTTGGAAGTAGCCTCACACAAAAAACTCATGTCTCTAAACTGTTCAATCATTTCGAGTTCTTTCACCATCAGCATCGATGTATGCAATGTCTTCCTACTCAAAGCATCTGCAACCACATTCGTCTTACCAGGATGGTAATTCAAATCAAAATCAAAATATTTCAACAATTCCAACCATCTTCTCTGCCTCATGTTCAGTTCATTCTGATCAAACAGATACTTCAAACTCTTATGATCACTGAACACTTCAAATTTCGAACCAAAGAGATAATGTCTCCAAATCTTCAACACAAATACTACAACTGTCAACTCTAAATTATGCGTAGGATAATTCCTTTCATGAAGTCTCAATTGCCTAGAAGCATAAGCAACCACTTGACCATTCTGCATAAAAACTCCTCAAAGTCCCATCTTCGATGCATCACAATACACTACGAACAATTCATTCGGATTCAGAAAAATCCACTAGAGAAGTTGTCAATTTCTTCTTCAACTCTACAAAACATTTTTTGCACGCAACATCCCACACATAAGCTTGACTCTTTCGAGTTAACTGAGTCAAAGGTAGCGCCAACTTCGAAAAACCCTTAATAAACTTCCGGTAATAACCTGCTAAACCTATAAAACTTATAATCTCAATAGACGATTTAGGAGTCTCCGACTGTAACACTGCATTAATCTTCAACAGATCTACAACAATTTCACTACTAGAAATTACATGTCCAAGGAAACTCACTTCTTGCAACCAGAACCCACACTTTGGCAGCTTCGCATACAACTTCTTCTCTCGCAACACTTGCAACACAATCCTCAAATGCCCTGCATGTTCCTCTTTTGTCTTGGAATAAATCAGAATATCATCAATAAAAACTACCATAAATTTATCGAAGTACTCATGGAAGATTCGATTCATGTACTCCATGAACACACCGGGTGCATTGGATACACCGAACGACATCACCGTACATTCATAATAACCATATCTTGTCCTGAAAGTTGTCTTTGGAAAATCATCAGACTTAACACGAATCTGATGGTAACCAGATCTTAAATCAATCTTATTGAACACACAAGCTCCTACCAACTGATCCATCAAGTTGTTTATCCTCAGAAGTGGATACTTGTTCTTAATAGTAACCTTGTTCAACCGCCGATAATCAACACACAACCTCATACTACCATCTTTCTTCTTGACCAACAACACAGGAGCGCCCCACGGAGAAACACTAGGTTGAACAAACTTATTTTCCTAACAATTCTTCCAGTTGCTTCTTCAATTCACTCAATTCCACAACAGACATCTGATACAAAGTCATAGACACATGACTAGTACCAGGTAATAAAACTACTACATATTCAACTTCATGTTCTGGAGGCAAATCACTTATGTCCTCTGGTAACACATCTGGAAATTCTTGAACAACCGGTAACTCAATACTCAAAGTCTTCCCTTCGACTTGCAACGATGCAAACATTGCAAACATATGAGCTTCGTCTTCTAACAATTCATCTACTTGCTTATCCATTAAGAACTTCAATTCACCATGATCACCAAGTTCAGGAAACTCCACACTCTTCGTATAACAACTCATATGCACAAAATTGAACTCTAGCCAGTTCATTCCAAGAATAACATCAATTTGGTGCAAAGGTAAGCACACCAGATCCATCAAGAAGTCCTTCTCAAAAATAGTCAAAGGACACTTCAAACACACATATGTAGTAGTAACAGAACCATTAGCTGGCGTTTCTATTACCATACTACCATTCATACTAGACAACAACAAACCCAACTTATTAGAACATTCAAGAGAAATAAAAGAATGCGTAGCACTAGTATCAATAATTGCAATCAAGTCAACACCATTAATAAAACATGTACCTCGAATCAAGTTGTCCTTCTTAGGAACTTTGGAACCACTCAAAGCGAACACTCTGCCATTGGTCTGAGCAGCAGTAGCAGTCTTCTTAGGCTTCTGACATTGGGTGCTGATATGCCCCTGTTCACCACAGCTAAAACAAGTTGGACCTTCATTTGAACAATCACCAACTTGATGACCTCTCTTGCCACACCTGTAGCATATCACCATTGGTTTGCTACACACATCAAACTTGTGACTGGATTCTCCACATTTGTAGTACTTGGGAGGAATGGAACCTGCTCCCCCACTTGGCTTCTTCCTATCTGAAACCTTCTGCTTCCCCTTCTCAGCTGGAGTCATATAAGGCTTTCCTCTAAACTGGCCTTTCTCTTTCTTGTCACTCAATTGCTTATAGTGAACAAATCGAGTTTAGATGTCTTCATCGTATCTTTTACTTTTCTCTACCAACTCAGCATACCTACGGATCTGCTAACATTCAATCCCCTATTTGATCTATAGTCTCAACCCATTCACAAACTTGAGATACTTAGAAAGTTTAGCATAAACACGGTTGTAGTGAGGATAATACTTCACTAGCCTCTCAAACTTAGCAGCATACTCTGCCACCGTTATGTTTCCTTGCTTCAACTCAAGGAACTCCACCTCCATATTACCACGAGCATCTTCCGGAAAATACTTCCCTAGAAACTCCCTCCTGAACACTGCCCAGGTCACCACATTACCAACATCCTCCAAACGCTAACGGGTATCATCCCACCAGTCTTCATCCTCCTAAGACAACATGTGAGTACCAAACTGTACCTTCTGTGCATCCGTACACGTCATCACTCTAAAAATCTTCTTAATCTCCTTGAGCCACTTCTGTGCACTATGCAAGTCATGATCTCCTTCAAAAACTAGCAGACTGTTACTCTGAAACTTCTCCAAAGCACGAAACTCATCTTGTTCATTGTTTTGAGTCGTAGCCTCAGCAAGCACCACAATAGATTCCGCAAGAGCACACATGTTGTTTCCAACCATTCTGCACAACACTCATAACATCAGAAAAGACATAATCGTTAATGAGTAACGACTGACAACAGTCCAACAACAATGACACACGACCGGACATACCGACCTGCTCTGATACCACTAATATAACACCCTTTTTATCCCTCAACATAATTATACGAAATTATTCAAGAAAATCAGAGTTCTCAACATAAAGGGTATCATATTTCATCAAAACATCAATAAAATTCATTTTTGTGTCCTGTCCCGTAACACGGGTTACAACATGCATCATAAATATAAACAAACATCATTTAATACGCAATAGATCATCATCACTGTCAACTTAATTACTCAACTATAAAAATTCAATTGTTAATTCCAAAACGTCATCAAATCAAGGTTAAAACAATAAAACCAACAAAACTCAAGCGTTCTCGATGTTACATAACATAGAGAAGGACACCACCCTAAACTCTATAAACGACAAAAAAACACATACTCTAAGCTACGTCCAAGTACCAAGCTATTCTTGAGTATCTGTAGGATGACATAATAGACCATCACCAAAGGCAGGCAGAGTGAGTAAATTCATATTCAATATAAATAGTATAAAGAAGAATTTATAAGACAACATGCACCAATAGATCAATTACGTCAATTCTCACCCATATACAACAAAATCAATCACATCATCACAAAAACAAATGCAATCATGTTATGCCACCAATAATGAAATGCAATCCTCATAATATACATGTGGTACCGAAACATCATCACGGATGAACACTGAGCCATCAAACCTCTACAAGGGAGTACAACATAAGCAACATATCACTTCAATCTGCACAATGGGGTTGAAGCTACCAATGAACCGAAGCCACAACATAATTATGCTATGAATGCAAAACGTAATACAATCATACATCATCAAAACTCATCAACTATTGCATCCACATTCATCATTATTCATCATTCATCATTCATACATCTAATACTTTGCCTACTCATATCATCATTACTACATATCATTATAATACAACATAATCATCTAAACATCATTTCATTACAAATTCTTACACATTTAGCATAATACATCATGACAAGAACTCACAACAACATTATAGCAACATAAGGCAACAAAACAAATCATTTGGAATCATTTGGGAAAAGAAAACATTTTTCAAAACGTGTCAGGTCTCGCTAAGCGGGCATCGTGCTCGCTAAGCGAGCTGCTCTCGGGTTGCGGGATTCTCAAAATTTCATTCGCTCTCTAAACGAGCACCTGCCTGCTAAGCGAGACAATGATTTTAGCAAAACCCTGAAATTTTCAACACGACTCAACTGCAACAAAATTCATCTAAACAGAATATCAACAGAAAATCACAGAATTCAATCCTACCACCTATTATATCATATATTCATCAACTAGAATATCTAACAACATCAATTCATCAAACTTTACCAACAATCCTCCTAACCCTAAAGTTTCCCTCAAAAATCTCATTTCTCATAAGACCTACCTATACATTATAGATATTGAATAGAAAATTACTCCCCATACCTTAGTCAATTGAGCTCTTCGATCGTTTCTTGAACAATTCCCAACCTTAGCCTCCTTGTTCTTTAGAGCACTCTCTCAATCTTCACAAAATACGAGTTATGAGAAAACTATTTGTATTCCCTTCTCATAACCTTCTCAAAAGACAAAGTTACCCCTAAGACATCTAACTATTTATTTTATTTTAATAATAATATTTAGATAATATTCAATTATTCTAATATAACTATTTAAATAAAATAATTTCACCACAACACCACAAAATACCATATAATACCATATATTCATAAATAATTAAATTATGAAATCGGGGTATTACAGTTGCATTGCAAAAATAAATTTGAGATAGGCAAGGATATGTTACCTGAGATTAAGGAAAAACTGGAAAGGATGATTAAGCTTTTCTTCTGAAATAAGGAGAGAGGGTAAGAACTAGAGTAAGAGACGAAGTGGAAAGAAAAATTTAAAAGTATAATATTTAAAGAGTCTAGAAAAGTAGGACCTATAAAGTCACCACTGTGCTAGAGGAGAGAAAGAGACATGACTTCCCTGCCACGTAGTAGCCAGGCTATAAGGCCGACAAAATACATATGGGTTTCGGTTATGACCGAGAACTATGTCCATGACACATAAATAGACCTCGGGGGGGGGGGGGGGGGGCTTATGTTCATACCAAAAATATTTTGGTCGGGCTGTGTAGTCGGATTCATGGGGATAACCTAAGTAACTAGGAGGTACATCATACCCGCCTTTTGTAAGCTTGGAGCCTGACCCCTCTCTAACCCGACATCCGAGTATGTACACACCAAGTAGTGTAAAAGACGTAACGGTTTTGGCACCATCAATGCCAGTCGTTATCAAACCATAAAGGCAAGTAATGATAAGCATTAAAGATCTTGCAACGATGGGAAGGCGGAAATATTTCACTTAATGACCTTCCTAAGGAGGAACAACAATATAAAAGGGCTCCCGCCAGAGGGATATGCAAGACACAATTATCTTGAGATTTGCTACCTTAGCTCTGCTTTCGAATCCCCTAGAGTGTTACACAACATAGACAACATAGCTCTCTCCGACTAAAAAAGGGAGGGCTAGCATCTTTGGCGTTCTAACCAAATTTGGCTAGAACAGATATATCTTCGGAATTTCCTCAGTCTATTTTTTTACAGTAATTTTCTTGTTTGTGTTGTTCTTTTGTGTAAACTAATTATATTGCTAATGTTACCTTGCAGGAATAATGGCTAATAAAGCCGGTCGACTGAGACGTGGACGGATTTCCCAGCACACATATGTTCGGCGAGAATAGAGCCAACAGGTTCTGGAGGTAGAAAGTACATCTATTCAAGCATATGCATCACCTTCTAGGGCTTAGTCTACTCTCGAGGCTTAGTCTACTCATAGGTTTAGTCTACTCGAGGGGCTCGACCTTCACCTCAGGTTACTCCATCTTCATCTCAGGCCACTCCATCTTCATCTTAGGCCACTTTGTATTATTCTTCTTCTTCCCATAGGAGACTGGATGCAGCAGCTGACACATCACTTCTCCATCCCCCCTAAGCATCGAGATGTACTTGTGCCACCTCCTATTGATTAGTGCCACCTCCCGCTGATGATCCTGATGCACCAGTGCCACCTCCGGAGGGTGAGGTTACTAATGATCCTGATGCATCGGTGCCACCTCTAGAGGGTGAAGTTATTGAAGCCGAGCCATAGGGATTCAGATGGGGTCCATCTGATATGTCTCTACTTCATATGTATCCAAACCACACTACCAGACATATCTGGGATGGAGAAGTAGCATTAGTCTAATCTTTGGTTTATTTTTTACATTAATTTAAATTGCTGACATTAATTATTTCTAACATTGATTCTTACTGACATTGATTATTTATGAAAATTTGCAGGTGCGTGATCCTCAGATGTTTATGGACCATGGGAGGAAGATTTTAGCATTGACTCATCCAGATGAGCAGTGGTTACAGTCGGTTCTAACCGCTTATGGGTTGAGTGACCCATGCATGACCGGTTATAGTCTGGTCAACCACGGGATGTTTAATACATTCATGGAGAGATGACATTCTGAGATATCTTCTTTTCATCTTCTGCATGGTGAGATGTCTATCACACTGGAAGATATCTCGTCTTTGTTGCATCTTCTGATTAGGGGGAGATTCCTCCATCATGCTAGGATGACCAAAGACGAGGGAGTCGATATGATGGTGGAGCATCTATGGGATAATCTAGGGAAGACGCTTGAGGAGGTGGATAGGACCAGGGGTGCTCATGTTAGGTTTGCGTTCCTGAAGAAGTTATTTGATGATGAAATCGTTGTTATAGAGAAGCCTGATGATGATATCGAGTAGGTGGCCTTACACATGACTTATACTTTGAGGGCATTTTTTAAGTTGGCACTTGCATTTTTTTGGACACTAGTACCACATATACTGAATTATTTTTCCAATAGGGGTGACTTGCCTGGCCTATCTGTATTCGAAGTTGAGAGATTGGTGTCGGTGGATAACGAAGTAGGTCACAGGCAACAATACACTACCGATGGTAAGGATTTTTTATCCTTGAATGTTTTTTAATCTTTATCATTTCATATTTCCGATAATTATTGATCCTTGAATTATTTTTTCATTTCAAACATGGATCCTCCATCACTTCTCGTGCATCGTTGGCTGGGCGAGCGCGTCATGCGGCAGTTCAGGTACACCCAGACTATCCTCAAACACCCTGCGGTCTCTGCTCCTCCTTCCTTTACTCGTATATAAATAGATGAGATGTTTGCTGATTATTAGAGTCATCTGGAACCGAATGAGACTCTGACTACCATAGCACCAAACAAATGGAGATACGTCAACGAATACATTAAGTGGTTCTTCAGGGTCTCAAATCTATTCATGGTGGCGACTACTCTAGGAGATTCACCAAGACCAACTCATCAGGAGATTCTAGAGGAAGAGCAGACTCAACTAGATCACACTGATGATGTCTTGCCTAGGTGTCATCTCATAGTGGAGATGACACAAACAGACTGACGAGGGTATCTTCCCTGAGGGGTCTGTTGTCAGGCGGGAACTGTATGACATTATTGCGGAGACACTTTTGTACTGCAGACATCACACGAGGACAGGGGGAGGGTGGGGGGATCGATGGACGATGAGGCTGAAAGGGAGGTAAATGAGAGGTAGTCAGACACACCCAGTAGAAGCCTGTTATTCTTTTGATGTAGTACTATAGTTTGTACGTTTTTTCTGACATTGTTACTACATTTTTTATTTCGTGTCATACAACTTCTTATTAATATATTCTTATACTAGCTTCGTTCCTTTATATAAGAGACAAATCATTTTTAGATTCATTGAACAATTAATGTATTTAGTCTGCAAACTGACCAAATACATCAATTATTCAATAAACCTAAAAAATGACTTGTCTTTTATAAAAAGGAACGAAGGTAGTATTATTTTGTATGCCTGCTATTTTATTCAGGATCATGCGTCATATGTTAAAATAGTTTCAGGTTTAAGATTTAAATAATTTAAGATATATATCTCCAAAATATATTAGTAGGGTGCGTCCAAAGATATATCTCCGGAATCTGCAAACTTAATAGGACCTCTATACTAAGAAATGCATAGAGTGGACAAAGAAATTCTCATAATTATTGTGTAATCTTGGGCTTAGGCCCTCTTTATTAAAAAAAAAGCAAAATACCCAAATTGGTCCCTTAACTCTACCTCAGGGTCCAATTTGGTCCCTTATCTTTAAGAAGTATCAAAGTAGTCCTTTAATTGTTCAAAAAGTTTCACGTTAGTCCTTTCCGTCCATTTTTCAATTTTTGCTTGGTTGACATCTGACGTGGCACTGGTCATACGCGTGACACTGGGTCATTGTGAAAAAAATTCTAAGATTGTTGATTTAGTATGGATTTGAACCCATGCCATCTTGCTTGCAAGAAATAAGAACTTACAACTACACCACTTCACAATTAATGTTTACTATTTCAAATTAGTTTATAATTAAGTAAGATAATTAAAAAAAATATTTTAAACCAAGAGAACTCATTAAAATACACAAACCTATCACAAAGAGCAGTCCAAATAGTGGGGATGAGATTAGTCATAAAGATCATCAACTGACTCTTACCAGCGCTTGCCATCACTTCACTCAGACCAACACAAACACCCTTGCAAGCAATACAAATTATAATTGTATCAAATAACATGAGCTATTGGCTTTTTCACATGTCAATCGTATATTTTTATTTATTTTTTATCAATTTGAACACCATTAACTATTCTAACTTGTCTTCTGCTGCTATCATTAAATATGCCAACTATCATTAAATATGCCATCCTCAACAGCTGGTAGGAGAAGAGGTAGAGACCTGTGATAATTTAAAAGAAATAATTAATGGAAGGCATCCAACCCCGTGGCATCCATCATGAATATAATCCGAGAAATAGAAAAAAGAGCAATAGTTCTAACATGAATAATTTATAAGAATCATAGACAAAGTGATGCATGAAAACAAAGAAAGAACATACGATGTTCCATAATGTTTAACCAAGACATGGCCAGCCCCTAGTGCAGCCTCGCGGACAGATTCATTCACTACAAGAAAATTGGCAAGTTACGACGGTTGATTTTGGCAGATTACGGCGGTTCCAACCGTCGTAAAATGTAAGTCACGACAGTTTTGAATCTGTTGTAGAAACGTGTGTCGCCAGACCTTGTTACGACGGTTTCTGAAACCGCCATTCCAACTGTCGTTATAAGTTGCGACGGTTCATAAACTGACGTAAATTTCAAATAACGACGGTTCGAACCGTCGTAATTAGATTTACTAATTTTAAATAAATTATACTATTTGCGACAATTTAAACCGCCGTAATTTTATCTAAAAGATTTTTTTCATAATAATCTATTTTTATTTAAATTATTTTCATCTCAATTTTTTTATAATATTCTTTTTTTTAATCAATTAAGGCAGATAAAAATAATAAACTTCAAAGACAGTAGATAATCTCATACCAATGTTCATTGCGACATCAAATAAATTCACTGATCAATATCAATAACAATCAAAACAAATTCATTAGAAATAATATGTGAATTGTATCAATCAATTTACAAAAATATAAAGTATCAATCAGTTTCCACTATTATTTCCTAGTCTAATTTCCACTTAATATCTTTTCTTTTGGGTCTTTCAAAGCTTGGCAATTAGCCCATTCTGACTAGGCTTTGGCATGCATGCCATTCTCCTTGTCATCCAAATCACTTGGATTTGGTGGAACATCTACTGTTGTGGAAACATTTTCATGGATAATTGACTTGCCTGATAAACATTTCAGTAAAATCCATACTCTTAGTGAGACACGATGCATACAAAAGACACAATCAACCTTCTAGACCGTCCAACTTCAACAAAACCTGTTTTCCAATCTTGATGCTTCCATAACATACCATGATCTTCTTCATGCACACAAACACAATTTCTCTATAGTTTCAACGCCTCCATAAAAGTTGGTGAAGTGCACATTGAAGTACTTGATATAGCCTAATCAATCACAACCCTAAAATAACGGCGTTGCGAAAAAACAAATTTGATTACATGTAAACCAAAAAAATCAAAAGGAGAGCAACTGAAGATATTAATGAATGGTTGGAACATACAAAAATAAAGTTCACAACAAGAGTTTCATAACAAAACATCCAAAATGGAAAACAAGCATTACAATTAAGTTCCTTCAGAGAACTATTACTTCTATCTATAATGCTCATTTCTAATATCTAGATTTTATTATGTGTATGATACTTAAAATGGATGGTGAAGACTTCCCACAGCCTGTAAACGCAGACATAGTTAAAAAATACTACGCATAAAAGAGACCCGCTAGGTTGACAGGCCTAGGCAAAAATAAGGGCATCCCGGCAAACCAAAAGGGTTTGGGCAAAAATTAGGGATATATATAAAAAAAGATGTACACCCGGCAAGTCGAAAACCTGAAAAGGCGGCTTGGGCAAAAAAGGGTATCCCGGTGGATTGAAAACCTGAAAGGGCAATCCAGGCAAAAGTTAGGGATTAAAGCGTATGACTATGTCTCGTTTGGATCACCCATGAAACTGCAACCAGTTGTATTACTTATTCAAGCTCGAACAGATAAAGCTCAATCCAATCGTTTCCGTCTCAACAGCAGGAGATGAGATACTTGAAGATAATGGCAATAGTAGAATTGAAACTCAATAAGATTATTTCCCACATAGCTGATTCTCCTTGTTTTGTAAAAAAAACTTTATGACAAAATCCTCTTACTAGGGTTTATGTCTCCTTGTACAAACTTACCCATGTATGGGTCACTCTTTGATATAAATAAATTCCATTTTTTGAATCCTGATTTACTTTTACCCTATTTACATAAGCGAAACGTCCATTGGTTGTGTTTGAATGCATGTATGCTTTTGAATATGATTGATGTTTACCAGAAATGCATGTATGCTTAATATGATTGATGTTTACCAGAAATGCATAAAAATGCAGTAATAGTATTTACTAAGGACGAACGAGGGAAGGATTTCAACAAAGCTTTGCCGGTTCATCTTTACAAGACAGTTACAAACCCTCAGTAGGACAAATCCTTCTTCATAAAGTCACATCTCCCCTGGAATTTATATCCATCTCTTTTATCCTCATACGGATATTCGGGAATTTACTTTCCAATAAGGGTACGACGAACGAAGACGGGATGTTATATATACCTTACTATCCCCAGCAGACGGGAGGTTATATATACCTTACTATCCCCAGCAGACGGAAGGTTATGTATACTATATTATCAAACAAGACAGGAACAAGTTCCTCATATTCTTCAGCAACAAACCGGGATTTATTTTCCCTGGCCAGCAGTTGTTATACGAAGATATCCAGGCACTTCAGGCAGTATCATATCATACATACATCATTTACATCATACCATACCATACATATACATAGATGCATAATACATCACTTAAGTGCATCATATTATACATGCATACATAATACATAAACTAATATTACCATACAGGATGCTACCTTGTTTTCAGGTTAATGCTCCAGCAAACAGACTTGTGATTATCAGGACTGCTTTATCCTCCTGAAAGCATATCACTACATCAGGATTGCTTTATCCTCCTGAAAGCATATCACTACATCAGGATTGCTTCATCCTCCTGAAAGCATATCACTACATCAGGATTGCTTCATCCTCCTGAAAGCATATCATCCCTCAGGATTGCTTTATCCTCCTGAAAGCATATCATCCATCAGGATTGCTTTATCCTTCTGAAAGCTTATTATCTCTTCAGGACTGCTTTATCCTCCTGAAAGCTTATTATTACCTCAGGACTGCTTTATCCTCCTGACAGCTTCTTGTACCTCAGGACTGCTTTATCCTCCTGAAAGCATACTATTACCTCAGGACTGCTTTATCCTCCTGAAAGCATATCATTACCTCAGGACTGCTTTATCCTCCTGAAAGCATATCATTACCTCAGGATTGTTTTATCCTCCTGAAATCATATTATTACCTCAGGACTGCTTCATCCTCCTGATAGCTATCATCATTACCTCAGAATTGCTTCATCCTCCTGAAAGCATATTATCAATATCTCAGGACTGCTTTATCCTCCTGAAAGCATATCATTACCTCAGGACTTCTTTATCCTCCTGAAAGCATATCATTACCTCAGGATTGTTTTATCCTCCTGAAATCATATTATTACCTCAGGACTGCTTCATCCTCCTGATAGCTATCATCATTACCTCAGAATTGCTTCATCCTCCTGAAAGCATATTATCAATATCTCAGGACTGCTTTATCCTCCTGAAAGCTTATTATTACCTCAAGACTGCTTTATCTTCCTGAAAGCTACCATTATACCTTCATATTTTGGACTGCTTTATCCTCCAAGAAATGTATCTGAAGAATTTTTCTCCAAGTGGCATCTTTAAGCCCACTCAAGCATATTCAACTAGCCATCTGTATCACTCTATGCACTGGTGAGTGCAAATTTTTGGGCTTTTGTGTTCAATCCCCTTCAACCTTCCAGGTCACGACTGGCACATATACCAATCTAACCCCTCAGGTTTCAGAAAATTGAACAGGGGCAGCTGTTGCACCCCAAAATTTGCCCTCACAATACAAGACTTTGTGTGCTAAGAAGGTTCACAAGATTCACAACACTTACAAGACCTTTCATGAGGTTCATGAAGTCTACATATCACTTTATGAGGTTCACAAGGTTCACAATGCTTACAAGACCTTTCATGAGGTTCATAAAGTCTACAAGCTACTTTATGAGGTTCACAAGGTTCACAAGACTCACAAGACCTCCCATGAGGTTCACAAGACATTTTATGATGGTTCATAAGGCTCACAAAGTTCATAAATAGTCAGAAGAGTTGACAATTCCCTCAGACAATGCACCTCCTAAGCAGTGCATCCAAAACTAGGGTTTTGACTTTAATCAGGATAAATGAACTTCCAAGACTTCAAGTGAGCTTAATAACATCTTATATGTGTGTAAGAACCCCCATGACAAGTTTCAAGACTTTTCTCAAAAGTTTGCTCAGTCAGATGATCAGATAAGTCAAAATCAGTCAAAGCAGTTAAAAAGTCAAACTGAGGTCAACTGTGGTCAAACCAAAGTCAAACTTCATGATTTTTTGTCAACATCAAGTATATGAAGTAAAATTCATCATTTGATCAAGGGTTGATCATGATTCATCAAGGAGATTTCAGATCATCAAGAATCAGGAGTTTCTAAATTAGGGTTTCCTTAGTAAAATTCAACTGAACTTTGACCAGCCATAACTTTCACATGCTTCATCACCAAGTCTCCATCCAAAGCTCATTTTGAAGGAAATTGAATTCTCTACAACTTTGTGTCTCACAAGCCAAGCCCAAAAATGCTTCATTTGGAAGGTATGAGCTAAGACATTATAGGTCCTTTTAAAAGTCAACAAAAAGTCAACAACTTCAAAAGGGCATAACTTGAGATTGGTAAATGATATGGACATGAAACCAGTGGGGTTGTTTAGAGGACTCTTCAAGCTTTCCAAAATGTCCAAGAACACCCTCATAGCATTAAAATTGAAGGATATGTGCCCTTGCAAAGTTGGGAAATTTTGGGTTGGTTTATGATGAAAATGGAGGTCTAAAACCAATTTCTTCCAAATGGGCTTGCCAAATGATGACCCAATCCATACAATAACTTCATGCACGACCCAAACCATTAAAAATCAGATTTTTTATTATTTTATTTTGATTTATTTTGATTTAATTCATTAAAAATCATTTTAAATAAAAATAAAATATGCAAATGTAAGATTTGATTTGGATCAAGCTTCTAGAAAATCATAAATTTGATTTGAATTGAAGAGGAAAGAAATCATGAGGATTGGCCAAAAATAGCAAGGGTTTATGCATGAATATTTGATTTTTAAGGCATGATCATTTTGAATCTTTTCATATCAAATTCTCCACACAACCATTCAATTTTTTGACCTAAATTCAATCACCTATAAGTACTTAACACATTACCCTAACAAGCCACGAATTTCAGCCTCCTCAAGAGTAAGTTTACAAATCAAAAAAACCTCTTCACAATTCACATTCGGTTTTGAATTTCCAGAGCTTTAGAAGGTATTTTGAGGACATAGCCATGACTATTGGACATCACTGAATCATTATCATCACTCATATGCATCAAAACCATGCCATAATACAAAACCCGAAGCTTGGTTGTTCTTGAAAATAATTTTTTCGATTTCATTAATTTATTGCTTTTCAATGAATTTTGTTTGGTTAATGATGTTTGTGATGATGTGTAGAATGTTTCTGGGCAAAGAAATCAAAGAAACCATGAGAAACCCGTGAGATGCCATGTTAGGGTTTTGACCTCCAAATTAGGGTTCTTCGATTCACTAAATATAAATGAATTTGAAGAACATAGGGATGTTGTGTGAATCATAAGGATCATAAAACACTGATCAATTGAAAGAAATCGTACTGTTTTGTGGGTGTTTGATTTTCGCAGGTTTTGAATATGGAAGAACTTGCATGAAAATTCGCAGGAAAAGGGGCATGAAACTTCGCAGGTAATCTGGAGAAGACGAAGCTGGTTGGCGCGTCCTGGAAAATTCAAATTTTATTTAAAATATTTTATGTTTTAGTGTTGGTTTATTTTCACAAGCGCACGCTTGGCTCAGTGGTAAAGCTTGTTTGTGTGCTGCGTGAGGTCACTGGTTCGAAACCTGGCTTTGTGCATTTTTTCTCTTTTTTCAGGATTAACATGAAACATAATATATTATGTATGATGGCCAACATAACAACAGATTAGCTCACCTAGCTGGGATGGTCATGCGTGTATGTGTTTGCTCAAGAGGTCCTGGGTTTGATCCTCCCCCAGGCCTTTTGGTTTTTTCTATTTCTTTGTGATTTTTTCAGGACATTGCATAAAACAAATTTGGTCCATTCCTCTATCACACGTGCGTGGCTGGCCTGGTGGTGGGTTTTGCTGCTGGTAAACAAAGCTTCCTGGGTTCAAATCCCAGCCAGGTAAGTTTCTATTTTTGCTTCTTTTTTCTATTTTATTTAATTGATTTAGGTTTTATTAATAATTATATATATAGTTAAATAATTCTATAAAATGTTTATTCAATGTTTTCTAATATTCAGAAATTATTTTGTAATTCAAAATTTTTTTTTTAATAGGTATTTAAATTATAATGTATATATATTTATTTTTGTATATTAGATTATAAACCCTAAAAAAATATTTCCTACAACCCTAATTTTATAAACCCTAGTTTATTTCTCTAAACAAATATTTAAAAAAGACCTAATTTTATTTTTCTAATTTTATTTTCTAAATATAATTATTGTGTATGTATTTTATTTAATAGAATTAATTTTTGTAAATATAATTATAATCTATTTTCTTTATATAATATATAAATATTTTTATAATTTGTTTATAATCTAAATTTTACATATAAATAATTTTTAAATATGTGTTTAGAAATAATTGAATCTATGATAATTTAATTTTGTAATTATAATATGTTAAAAAATAATTTAATAATTTAAAAGTTAAAATGTTATAATAATTATTTAATTGTTCATATTTCCTTAGTAATTTCTAATTCTTATTTATTATTTTATTTTGTTTATTATTATTACTAATCATGCTTATTACTAATCCATTTATTTTTCAATTATGCTTATTATTATTATTTCACTAACCCCATTTATTTTTAATTATTATTACTAATCCCTATTATAATTGCTTATTTATTTTGCTTAATTATTTATATTTTGCTTATTTATTTATTCTTGCTATTTATTTTTAATTGCTTATTATTATTATTGTAATTGCTCCTTGGTGTAATTTTTGTAAATATTTAAATTATTTAATTTTCATGCTATGGTTAGTAAAATAGGGAGTGTAAACATGTATGCTATTTAAAAATTGAATTTAGGTCATTTAAATTATAAGATAAATATTAAATTAAACACTCACACACGTAAGTCGATTTTTAATCGCCATCTCACTTTCTAGGGTTGCCTCTCAATGTTGCCAAGTCATAAGGTCAAGTGGGGTGTATAAAGCAAAGTCCCTTTAAAAGAAAAGTCATCTAGTCCCTTCATAATCAAAGATCAAGTCCCTTAAATGGTTGCCTTCATAATGATCTTGTCCCTTTCGAATAATGATGACAGTCCCTCCAAAATGCTTAATACACCCTACAGTTGCCTTCATTAAAAAAATGTCCCTCATATGTCCCTCACATCCAAGGTAATGACTACCTATTCCTTAATAATAGGGATAGTCTTACCATTTAAAGGATAAAGAACAGAAAGACTTAAACTTTAGGGTAGGTTCCTCATAGTTACTTGCTCACCATTTCAAATTTCAAATACTTCACAAATTTCAAACAATTTTCAAACACAAGTTTTTTACGCATCCGTACATGGATCATTATTAAACTCTTATAAAAATTTCTATTCACACACTTCACATTTTCAAAAACAATTCAAAGTGAGCTAAGTAACTAAGAGCCCATGGATAACCATGGATGTAAAGGGTGCTAACACCTTCCCTTTACATAACCTACCCCCCGGACCCAAAAATCTTTTAAAAGGTCTTTCCTGTTCTTTTATGCCTTTCCTTTGGATAAAATAAAAGTCGGTGGCGACTCTTGCTATCCGCAACATAACTAAAGTCAGTTCTCCCACCGTGTTACACATATTATCTGCTCTTTCAGTTAAACATATTTTTCAAGTTAGACAGGTTATTTGCATGTTCTTTATCTTGATCCCCAAGTCAAGAAGCTATTTGAAATTGATATGTCACACACACACACACACACACACACACACACACACACACACACACACACACATATATATATATATATATATATAAATATAAATAGGTTTCATTTTAGTTCAGAATTTCCAAACACTGTCTCAGACCAAGTAAAATTTAAAACCAATTAACTACAGTGTAGATGAAAAGCGTTTAGTACCATAATAATATTGATAGTAAGCTACAATATTGTTTTACTTTTCTTAAGATCTGAATAACTTCCTTGCTAATTGAACTCAAAAAAGTAAGATACATTTTCTCTTATACACACTATTGTGTTCAGTCCAAACATCAATGGGTGCAAGTGTAACATGTAATGATAATGCATAGAAGACATCCTACAAAGTTAAAAAAGTCGAGAGAAAGGAAATTATAGTTATACCAGTTTGGCATATCCCTCGCTCTCTTCTCTGATAAGGTTGAATTTGGTTTATTGATAAAGAAGACATGTATTAACTCTGACCTGATGTCAACAACACAAATGAATCAAATACATACAATAACAAAATCACCATGTTTGTAGATAATATTTAGTGCTTGTGTTATGTTATTGAAAGCATCACCTTCACCAAATACATAAAAAATTAATGTGAATAATATATCCATGTGCTTCTAGCTTTTATTCTCTCAAAATTACTCAAAAATAACAAACACTGATAAATTAGATACTAATGATTTGTGCATATCAAGAATTCTTTAAATTCTTCTAGAACCATACTTTGTACATAGTTATGAGTTTGATAATGATTTTTTTAACATGTTGTAGACGCTAAATACCAAACCTACATATAAAACAAAAGACATATTTTCAAAGTATAGTACTAATGAGTTGGATTAGGTTGGACTTTGTGGAGCAACATGTGAAGTTTAATTAGTTATGCATATTAATACAGTTCAACTCCAAAAAATATTGCTACAAGGTTACCAACTAATCTAAAATTGATTCCATTTGGGACCATTCTATTAGAGTTGAGGTGATCCGCTAAGAATTGAAACTACTCTCTATTTATAATCCAATTCCCCAATTCCTAAATAACTAAAATTGAATAACAGAGAAAGACAACTTCTAGCAAAGAAAAGCATGTATTTTTATTCCAATCAAATAAATTAAATGCACGCTCAGGTATTGTTTAATAAAACCTAATAAAACCAACAGTTGGTTTATGTATTCTTTAGCTAATGGTTTTTTTAGCAAAGCAATTAGATTATGTAGTATTTTTTAGCAATCAGTTTTTTAATAATAGAAATTATAGCCATTAAGTGTATCAAAATTGGACTATCATTTTGTATCAAAATTAGAGTTTCTTATATAAGTTTCTACTAGGCAGAAGTGTGCACGGATTGTGCTGGCAGCCTGTAATCACACAGATTTAGACATGATCTCTAAGCATTCAGTTGAATAATACTTAACATCCTGTAACACTGGTATGTACTAGTAATGAATATGTGTGGACATAAGAGTTGTTCTAATAGATTTCAGTTTTGAACATTATAAACTTGAATCATATGTCAGTTCTTAATTAGAGACTTTTCATCAATGATCTACATCAAGTAGTTCCACTATGAATCAGGAATCTCAAGTATATACATATAGGCATGCAGTTGTATAAATGCTTAATAGTTTGAGTCGAATTTATTAAGTGACACGTACATATACCTTCTACAATGGTTAGCCACTCAAAACATACCATCCTCGTTTACTCCCACATTACCAGGAAAAGCATGTAGGATTACCTATATTTATGAAGTTCCAGCTTTTTATCCTTTTAGCTAGTACTTGCATAGCCTACAGAAAAAAAAGGAACTTGAGTATAGGAAAAAAATTTACATACATGTTCAATCATATTTCATCATCTTATCACATAATCATGTTTTGTATCTAAATGGAAAGCCATGTTGGACATCTCTGTAAAACGTGTTTGCATCTTTACTGTATTATTACTAGACGAAAATGGTGTTATGTGGTTACCAGCTCATCTTCCAATCATCCCTTCTAAAAAGACAAAGAAGGAACCATCCTTGCTTAAGGAATATCACATTCAGAAATCCCACATTCCTCGCAAGAACAATGGTTTCCTTTGCTGCAGGGCTATATTTCAAAACCCTTCCACTATTATCACCAGAAAATATCAGCTGATTGAAGCTCCTGCGAGTAAAATGACATCAGAAGTCATCACAAGATGTACAAATCACCAGTTTTCTTGTCAAATCATAGTCCTAAAGATCTTCCACAGATGTGCAAAATTTCAACATAGCTAAGTGGTGATGTAGATGCCTTAGGATTGCATAGTTGTGACATGTGTTCAGATATATGGTGCAAGAAATATTATCACGGAATATTGCAAAGGGAAATAGCAACAAAATATCTTCAATCTATAATGGATAGATAAAAAAGAAGAGAAATATGACCTATTTGACGAGGTATATACAAAATCAGTCAAAGACAACCCTTTTCAAAACAAAATCCTTCCAACAACAACACCAATGTAAGGACTAAGACCATGAGGATCAAAGGCAATATTCTTCGGTACCTGCATTTGGTTCACAAACATGAGCTCTGATTTTCGCAACAAGTTGTGTTTTTCATGGTCCATAGGAACCTCAAACTAGGAAGCCATTAGGTAAATGTGGAACTTTATAAGAAGGTAAACCTCAGTCAACAAGACACATAACTACACAAAAAGGAAGATTGCAGTTTTGTTAATTAATCTACATGGAATTCCCAAAACCATAAGAAAATTACCTTACATCAGTGTTGTGAGTCACATAGAAAATAAGACTTGGTTCAAATTCTGAAAAGGTGGAGAAAAGGAAACAACTTCTCCATCCCGATAGAGAACACCGTCCCTTTTAAAACCTATAGTAGTAGTAGTAGTGTAAAACAAAACTACAAACATCATACAACGATAGAAGGTATAAAATAAAAGTGCTAGAAAGGTATCTAAGTTTCAATACCCTTGATTTTCAAAGCAGGGGAATAGTTTTTTAAAACAGAAGCACAAAACTAGTGGCTAGAATTTCGATCACTAAAACTTCAAAGTATTCAATAATATGAAATAATCATGACTTAAAATTTAAAATGTCTTACAAATTAAAATCATCTTAAAAAACTTACCACAGAGGAATATGAGCACGAGGGATTGTGCGGTAAACCTAGAAAAGAGGAGAATCGTATGAAAAACAAAAAAGTCTCAAAATAAAAATCAATAAAGCATAAGAAATTTGTAGAAGAAGAATCATACACAACAAATGCGAACCTTCAAAGTCACTCATGGGTTAAACTCGTGTTCTTGCAAATGAAGAGACTCAAACTTAGTGAATGATATGAAAAAAACAATTGAATGAGTCAACCCTAGAAATGGCATAAAATTGAAATTACAAGTTTGTCTGGTTGTGAGTGAGATGGATATTTCTGAAATAGAAGAAATAAAAAATGGAATGAATTTACGCGAAAGATGACGACGGGTGAACTCACCGTCGCGACCTTTGTGAAGGGAATGGAGGACAACGGGTAGGTTTAACATCTTGAATTCGTGATACATAAATTTTGGAAATATACCTTTTCAGTTTAATTTTTTTTTATCTATTGCTTAATATTAATATTTTAATTTTGATTAACATATTTTTATTTTTTAGTATAATATTTTATGTAAAACTAAAGTTTTATTTTGAGTATATAAAGTATCCTAATTGTTATAGTTTAATTTTGGTACATAGAATATTTTAATAAAATTAATTATAATTTTAAAAAATTTATGTATTTTGAGTTAAATTTTTTTTTTTGTAATGGATTAATATTTAAGTGTTTTTTTATTATAGAAAAATATGATTTTTTTTGGAGTAATCTTACGCTAAGTAAATTAAAAAACAGTGTTATGAATTGGAGGAATATATTTTTCCTTTTCATTTAGCGCTCAATCAAAAAAATTACTTTATAAAATAAAAACTTAAGTAAAAGTCATAATAAAGACGGTCTTGTGATAACTGTCGTGACAACCGTTGCAGTCTAGTCCCTAACTGTCGTAACAACTGTCGCAATTCAAGAATAAGGACGGTTTCGTGATAACTGTCGTAAAAAATCTGTGGCAATTGTCCTTAACTGTCGTGACAACCGTCGCAATTCAGGACTAAGAACGGTTTTCTGATAACTGTCGCAACTCAAGTGTCATAAATCTCTTTTTTTCTTGTAGTGATTCTCATCAGCAAGACCTAAATATATTTTAAAAAATAAGGAATGCGGTTAGTTTAGCGATAACAGATCATGAACATAAATGAAAGCACATTACCAGGTCGAAAATAGTAACACACCATCTAACATAGAAGGCAACACCTGGGGAAGATAGTTTTGGAACTAGAATCCTAATGACCGCGACAAATACTAAAATATTTTGAAAAACTGGTTAAACAAACTTCTGGATAAAATCTTCAAAGGTTATAAATAAGAACAAAAGTCCACTTCAATTGCTTCACCTTATAAAGTGTCAAGTATCCATCTTGAACATATGCTTTTTGATGGGAACAATTTCGAATAATGTCTGGCAATGCATGCTCAAAGTACGCAATACCAAGTGCAGCTAAGACCTGAAGTTTGTTCAGTAAATATTTTTTTAAATTATAAACTGATTTGAAATAATAAATATTAATTGTGAAGTGGTGTAGTGATAAGTTCTTATTGCTTGCAAGCAAGATGACATCAGTTCGAATCCAGACTAAATCAACAATTTGAAATTTTTCGCCGTTAGTTAAAAATGGACGGAAATGAGTAATGTAGAACTTTGACCAAATTGGACACTGAGGTAGAGTTAAGGGATCAATTTGAGTATTTTGCCTAAAAAAAATTACTCTAATAGTTAGTGATATATTGATCACTAAGACACAAATTAGAAGAGTTTTATCTTTAAAAATTAGTTTTTTAATTTAATTTCTAAAAATGGATTTTATATAAATATTTTTTAAAATATTATAAATTTTTTATATTCGTTTTTTTTATTAAATTGAAAAACCAATTTCAACATTTTATAACATAAACAAAAATTATTGAAGATTAAAATATAATCGAAATAAAAAAAAATTATATCTTAAAAATAATTTTTAAAAATAATCATTTAAAATATCTTTAAAATTTAGGAAAATTTTAAAATTTTAATACCCATTTTTTAAAATTAAATATAAAATACTTCAAATAACATTTTAAAGTAATTATTCAAACTAAATTTTTATTAATTTTTTTATAAATTATTTTTAAACATAAAATATGAAACATTATAAAAATTATTTTAAAAAAAAAAACCAAAACAAACTATCCTTAAATTTCTCTTTTTAAATCTCTAAAGATTCAAAATCCGATTTTTTTTTAATATAACATAGTTTATTAATTAAATTTCCAAAATAACATAGTTTTGAAAAAAATTACCAAACTAACATAGTTTGGACACTCATTCGCCAAACCATGTGATGAACATGTACAAAATCTGATGAATTCGCCATTTGGATTGGCTAGAAGGAAATATTTTTCACTAATTCGCCATTCCATTTGGCGAATGAGTGTAATTTCATGTACACATTCGCCAAATGGATTGTTGCATGTTTAGGTGTTTTTTTTTTTTTTTTGGGTTTAATGTTTTTGTTATTTTTGTGTTATTCATCTATATATATATATATATATATATATATATATATATATATATATATATATATATATATATATATATATATATATACATAAATATATATATATATATATATATATATATATATATATATATATAAATATATATATATATATATACTTATATATATATATATATATTTTTTTTTTTCTTTTATAAATATATATATACTTATATATATATATATATACGTGTATATATATATATATATATATATATATATATATATATATATATATATATATATATAAGTATATAAAAGAAAATTATAATATGAAATAAAATTATATTTAAAGAAAATTATTGATATAAAAGAAAATTAGAGAATATGAGAAAGAGAAATATAAATTAAAAGAAAATTATTATTAATAATTCAACAACGACATTACAAAAACTAATTTCCTGCCCGATCTAACTGTCCCCCAGTACCACATCCACGGGGATGACCCCATCTTCGAACTCTACCACCAGGTGGTCGAGGTTCCGCTTGTATTTGTGTGTTTGGTGGAGGCGGTTGTTGTTGAGTCCATGATTCAGCTTGTCCCCAATTACGTGGAAGGTTGCTGCCAAAGGCGCTGCCGTAACTCAGTTGTGTGCCCATGTTTTCAAAGTTGGGTCGGATAGGTTGGGCTGGGTTGGATTGGGTTGGGTGAGGACGATAAGCTTGACCAAATGAGGATATTGCCTCGTTTTGAGAACGAAAAAAAGGTGGGGGACTATAGGTTGGTGTGGATATGAAGGGGTTGTCGGGGGTATATTGGTGTTGGTAAGGCTCTTGTTGTTGTGATTGGGTTTGTGGCATGAAGGGGTTACATGTTTGGAGGAATGGCCTATGGGTGTTTGAAGTCGATGGCTGGAATTGGGTGGGGTAGTCATGTTGTGGGGTTGGTGGTTGGGCGTATGCTGCGGCCTGCGAGCACGGGTCAATCAAGTATGGGTTATCAGACACCCATTGTTGCATAGTAACTGAATAAAAGCATAATATAAAAAATGACCGAATAAAAGCATAATATAACACCGAGTTTTTTGCATTTTTTCTAACTCGGTTGATTCTTCGGTTAAAATAAAACTAGCATAGTGGGCTCTAAGGACTCCTAGATTAATACCTGAACCCCGGCTACGAGTATTTGTTGGCTGCTCCTCGTCAATGAGAGGTGCACCCAGCAAATCCGCAACTATAGAAACTTCATGGTTCACCTTACCAAAGACGGCTCTGCCGGATACACGTAACCCCAGAAGCATGTAGACGTCTTCCAAAGTGACAGTGCATTCACCAAATGGCAGGTGAAAGGTGTGTGTCTCTGGCCTCCACCTCTCTTGTAGTGCCAAGATGAATTTTGAGTCTATAGAGTTGTTGTGCACCTTTATGACTTCACCAAATCCGCATAACCGTAGATACGGTTCAATGATCGGATCAAACTCTATGTAGTTGTGCACCCGACACCTAAATCTTCTTACATTCTGTAAAAATATTTTTCGAAATAAGTTAAAATACGCAAGAATATATATATGTATGTATAAATATATATATATATATATATATATATATATATATATATATATATATATATTTATATATATATATATATACATATATATAAGTTAGGGTTTACTTATATTAGTATGAAATATATATAAAAATTATGTGTAAAAAAATTTACGAAGATTAAACTTACAAATGACGCGATATTTTCGACTGTGCCTCGGTGTTGATCTCCCATCGTTAGTAAAGCCATTTTCGATTTTGCCGCGATATTTGATATTTGATATTTGATGTTGCACCTTTATGAATTGTTTGTGTGATATTTGATATTTTAGGTTTGATAGTGGGGTATATATAAGAATTTCCATTTACGGATTGAAACAAAAACAACATGTACACATTCGCCAAACCATGTGGCGAATTGAACAAAAACATTTACACTAATTCGCCACACCATATGGCGAATCAGAACAATAATTTTCTGCATGTCCTGTGATTGGTTCATCAACAAGTTTGTGGATTCCTCATCTTCAATCTGATTTGCGAATGCATATGTTTGTGGATCACCAGCTCACTTCACATGCATTCAATGGAATCTCTGCATGGTCAAGGGAAGTCAGAGCATTGAAACCAGCACGAATCTCCTCTGCATTTTCCAGCTTTAGCAGGACTCATAAGTAGCCATGTTGATTGGCGAATGAGTTAATGGATTCGCCAATCCATTTGGCGAATATGATTAAAGTCAGCCTTGGTTAGCCACACCAATTGGCGAACGTGTTTATACACGTTAGGTTTAGTTAGGTTTATTAAGTTAGTTTGGTTAGTTTAGTTAGGGTTTAACTAGGTTAGTTTAGTTAGTTAGTTAGGGTTCAATTAAGTTAGTTTAGTTAGTTTATAATTAGGTTAATTTAATTAGTTTAGTTAGGGTTTAATTAGGTTAGTTTAGTTAGGGGTTAATTAAGTTAGTTAGGGTTTAATTAGGTTAGCTTAGTTAGTTTAATTAGGGTTTAATTAAGTTAGTTTAGTTAGTTAGGGTTTAATTAGGTTAGCTTAGTTAGTTTAATTAGGGTTTAATTAAGTTAGTTTAATTAGTTTATAATTAGGTTAATTTAGTTAGTTTAGTTAGAGTTTAATTATGATAGTTTAGTTAGGGTTTAATTATGTTAGTTTAGTTAGTTAGGGTTTAATTATGTTAGTTTAGTTAGTTAGGGTTTAATTATGTTAGTTTAGTTAGTTTAATTAGGGTTTAATTAAGTTAAGTTAGGGTTTCATTAATGTAATACTAGGTAGGGTTTAATTAAGACATATATATATATATATAAGTTAGGGTTTACGTATTAAAAATTATGTTATATATATATATATATATATGTGTGTAAGTTAGGGTTTGTTAAGTTAATACATTTAAGAAGTATGTGCAGAAGACAAGACATATGTGGAAAAATAATGTAGTCTATATGTGCAGAAGATAAACCTATATGTGCAGATGATAGACCTATATGTGCAGATGATAAGACATATGTTGAAAAATAATGTAGTCTATATGTGCAGAAGATAGACCTATATGTGCAGAAGATAAGACATATGTGGAGAAGATAACCCTATATGGTGCAGGAGATAAGCCTATGAGACATTAATTCAGAATAGTAAATATAACCATAAAATATATTTTTGACTTTACTATTTATAGATTATTTTCATATTTTCATTGTACCATAAACTGCAAAACATTTTCGTATCTAAAAGAGTCTTTGTATACGAACTATGTCTCAATTACCTCAGTATATGATCAACGCCCATATAAATGGCGAAATATTTGAATGTAACCATTCTGGTTTCAACTTTCGTAACACCGAGGTTACTCGGTTCTCAATCACCCGACAATCCAATTTCGCTCATCTAAAAAAGAGATTGGAAAACAAAATGCAGCGTGGTCCAGTGGACGTCATTATTTACAAAAATCCAGTATTCTATGAGGATAACCAGGTCATGTATTTCCAATTAACTATATCTGATGACGAAAGTGTTCGTACTATGTTTCTAAGCCATGAGTATTCTGGTTTCAATGATATCGAGCTCTATGTTATGCTTCACCAACAACAAATGTCTCAGCCCATTGATCATTCACAAGTCTTTTTCGAATCTGACAATGATTTGGCTGAAGTCGATGTTGTTGATGAGGACGAGGAACAAGAGGAGGCAGTAGTTGATGAAATGGTCAATGAAGACGAGGTCTCGGCCAGTCATGTATATCGTCCTCCTCCACACATGACAAACTTGAACTTGGGAAGTGAAGGCCCATCTTCAGACATATTTTATGATCCGTATCCACAAAGACAAGGTGCATTAAAGGAGGGCGACCATTTTCGAACAAAAGAAGAATGCGTTCGAGCTATAAAATTTTACCACATGGATTTATCGACTGATTATAAGGTCGACCGAACGAATCCTACACTATATATGATACGTTGTCGTAACGTGGCGTATCCGTTTTGATTGACAGCATCATACAGAAAGAGAAGTGAAGATTGGAAGGTTGCTTCAATGGGACCGGAGCATACATGTGTAATAACCAACTCATTGCAGGATCATCGGCAACTGAGCTCTCAGCTAATATGCAACGATATCCTATCAATCGTTGCCGACGATCCTTCGGTCAAGGTCAGCACGATAATTAAGCACATAGTACAGAAGCACAATTATACTCCATCATACAGGAAAGCATGGATTGCTAGAAGTAAGGTTGTTGCCGTTGTATTCGGAAATTGGGAGGACTCGTACAAAGAACTCCCAAAGTTTTTGCTGGCACTGAAGCACTATGCACTTGGGACCGTTGTCATCCTTGAGACCTTGCCGGCGTATACTTCGGAAAGTCATTGTGTTAGTGGAAATGACATATTCCACCGACTCTTTTGGGCTTTTGACCCATGTATAAAGGGTTTTTCCTTCTGCAAGCCTATAATCCAAATTGATGGAACATGGCTCTACGGCAAATACAAAGGAACTCTATTGATGGCAGTGGCACAGGACGACAACATCAATATCTTCCCAATTGCATTCGCTATCGTCGAGGGAGAGACTGCCGAGGGATGGAGTTTTTTCCTTAAAAATCTTCGCTTGCATGTGGCTCCCCAGTCTAACTTATGTTTGATTTCGGACAGACATGCATCAATTGAGAGTGCATGGAAGAATGTTGATAACGGCTGGCAGGAACCGCCTTCAACACATGTCTATTGTATTAGACACATCGCGCAAAACTTCATGAGAGAGATCAAAGACAAGACATTGCGGAAGAAGGTCGTGAACGCAGGGTACTCATTAACCGAACCGTCATTCAAACATTATCGTGACGAAATCAGACTGGAAAATGAAGATGCGTTCAGATGGATAAACCAGATTCCTTTAGATAAGTGGACCAGGGCCTACGACAAAGGACAACGCTGGGGTCACATGACAACAAACCTCGTGGAATCAATGAACTCTGTTTTCAAAGGAATCCGCAACCTACCGATAACCGCTTTGGTGAGGTCAACCTACTTTAGGCTCTGAGCACTTTTTGACACCAAGCGTTCAAAGTGGAGTTCAATCCTACAGTCTGGTCAAGTGTTCAGCGATAGTTCTATGACATTCATAAAAGACGAAGCATCCAAGTCTAACACACATGTGGTCACCGTGTTTAAGCGCAATAAGGGACATTTCAATGTTGATGAGATCATGGATCACAACGAAGGGAGACCGAGGGGATCCTATCGGGTAGAACTTGATAACAATTGGTGCGACTGTGGAAAATTTCAAGCCTTTCGCATGCCTTGCTCCCATGTCATAGCGGCATGTTCGAATGTTCGGCTGGACCCTTCAGGCTTACTATCCCCTGTTTACCAAGTGCACAATCTTTGCAACGTCTACAACAAAAGCTTTCTGGTTGTTGCAAATGAGGACTACTGGCCCTCCTACAACGGGGAAATAGTCTGGCACAATGAGAACATGCGAAGAAAGAAAAAAGGGCGTCCTAACAGCACGCGTATTCGCACCGAAATGGATACGGCGAATAAGATGGTGAGACTGTGTAGTTCATGTCGTCAGCCCGGTCACAATCGTAAAAAATGTCCCAACGTTGGACCAAGCTCAACATCGTAAATTAAATCATTGTAACCGTATTTATTTTAAATGGAAGCCTAGTTCGTTTCATTCATATCAGTAAAATCATACAACCACAAACACGAACATACATAAATAAAACAAGGAAATACATGATTCAGAAAATGACCGTACATAAATAAAACGGAAAAATACATAAATTCAAACATGACCATACATAAATAGAACAACTGCAACATTCAACAAATCTAGCCTATCAGAACCATCAGGACAACTTCACCTCCGCCTAGCATCATCGAAAGAACACCTGCATCATTGACAATTTTTCTCCATTTCGTCACACCAGACTCCACAACCCGCTTCTCAATTTTAATTATCTTTTCTTTGTGGCCGATCTCTCCTTCTAACCAGCGGGTTAATTCTCTGTGCAAGTGTTCCAAAGTTTGGGGGTTCCATAACAGCATCTTCAGATGAGGCTTTGTTGCCGAGAAAAACACTAAAGCATTTTTCTTCAAAATATCAAATTTTGGAAGCGGTTCTTCTGATGTTGAGGAAGACGGTGTCGATGCATAACTAGATGGACGGGGAGAAGCCATGTTGTGAGAGAGGGAGATTGAAAGGAATGAATTTTTAGGGTTTGTAAGGAAGAAGTGAGATAAATCTGGTGTTTATGAGTGAAGCATACATGTTTATGAGTGAGGCATATATAGTAAAAAAAATTGCTAACCCTAAACATACAACATTCCATTTGGCGAATGCATGCATGTATTTACAACTCATTCGCCAAATGGAATGGCGAATTAGGCAAAAATAATTGGATTTAGCCAAACCATTTGGCGAATTCCTAACAAAATTAACTTGTTCTTCATATGATTTGGCGAATGAGTTACCAAACTATGTTAATTTGATAATTTTTTTCAAAACTATGTTATTTTGGAAATTTAATTACTAAACTATGTTATATTAAAAAAAAAATCTCAAAATCCTCTTGGATTAAAGAATATATAAATTTACATATAGATAATTATGAGTTGAAGACTCACACACTTGTAGCTTCAGCCGTCGACTTGGAATAAACTTCCAAACCCAAAAACACAGCTTTCAAAAACTTCACCATGTCAATTCACTCATCCAAACACTCCCTTACTTCATACACCACCGTCCTCCTCCTCCTCCTCCTCATCCTTCAAACTTCAACTCCGATAATCAAAGTCCTCGCCGAAAACTCCCACGTCATCAATTTCCAATCACCAAACCTCTATCCCGAATCCCTAGCGTGGGACCCTCTAAAACAACACTTCCTCGTCGGATCCCTCCGTCACCGCACCATCTCATCAATCTCCGACGCCGGCATAATCGAAACCCTAATCTCCGATACTTCCCTCCCTGAAAACGCCACCGTTATAGGTATAGCCGTCGATTCACGCAACAACCGCGTCCTCGCTGTGATCCACGCCATCAAACCTCTTCCTCCTTTCAACGCTCTCGCCGCATACGACCTCAAATCCGGTAACCGCCTCTTTCTCTCCGCTCTCCCCACGGATGAAGAAGCCCTTCCGAATGACGTCGCTGTTGATTACAACGGCAACGCCTACGTCACAAACTCCATCGGAAACTTCATATGGAAAGTCAACGTGAAAGGAGAAGCTTCAATCTTCTCAAAATCGCCGAGGTTCACCGAACATCCGGTGGACCGCGACACATCGTATAGCTTCATCGGTCTCAACGGAATTGCTTACGTCAGCAGCGGGGATTATCTCTTGGTGGTGCAATCCAATACAGGCAAGATTTTCAAGGTTGATACGGACGACGGTACAGCTAGGCACGTGCTTCTCAACGAGGATCTCACGTGTCCTGATGGTGTCGTTTTTAGAAGTGACGGTGTCGTTTTGGTGGTTTCACCACAAGCGAATAAGTTGTGGCTTTTGAAGAGTAATAATGGATGGGGGGAGGGTGTGGTTTATGACAAAATTGACCTTAGTGAAGGGTACCCTGCTTCGGTGGTTTCGAGAGGGAGGGATAAGATGTATGTGTTGTATGGGTATTTTATGGAGGGTCTTTTGGGGAATTCAGAGAGGGAGAGTTTTAGAATTGAGGAGATTAGGTCACCGGTGGAAAGTGAAGGTGAGAATGTTTGGCTATATGTGATGATTGGATTTGGGATGGTTTATTTTGTGTATTGGAGGTTTTCAATGGGTCAACTTGTGAAGCATATGAACAAAAAGATCAATTGATTATTTCTAAGTTTGTAGTTTCTATTTGATGGGTATAGCTCAATTCTGTTTTTTTTGTTTTGTTGTTGTTAGGTTCATAGAATGATAGGAGTGAAAATTGTATCATTTTGATATTTTATACCAAACTCTTATTAAATGCTTAAGGTGGTTTATAAATTCTAATGCTCTTTATGATTTGCAGCTGTATAGTGAGATATGTTATTGTAATTTAAGAAACATAGGGTGTTCTGTTCCCCTGTTTTGCTATGATGGAGTCTATACCAAACTCATGTTTTTTGTATTGTTTTTGTGCTGTGATGGAGTCTATGATAAATGAGAGACCTGGCAGCAAACAAAGTGGCTTCTGTTGCTATAAGGTTTTCCACCCATCTTTGCTGCTTGCTTAAAACAGTTATGCTTCTGTTGCTATAAGGTTTTCCACCCATCTTGCTGCTTCCTTAAAACAGTTATGGTATTTTGTTATCGTTGTCTTCAAGTTTGACTTATCTTTTGAATAATTTTGCGGATTAAAATCACTTTTAAAAATTGTTTTAATATCAAGTAGTGGTAAATTAGAATGGTAGAATACAAAGTGGAGAAAGTAAATAGTTGAGTGAAAAAAGAGTATACCGAGAATTATATATGTCCCGTCAAACAAAGAAAAAAAACCGACTTCTCTTTCTAAGAATGAAATTTTAAGTTAACTTGAAATCAAACAATAAACATTGAAGTGAAGTGATGAGTTTCCTTCCAAATGACGGATCAAAGTGGTTAGTCTTCTTTCTACGAGAATCATGGATCAATTAATCTTCAAGTTTCTGAACATATTTTGCAAGCTTTTAATACCAAATTGAGCTTACGAACCTTAAACCTTGGTTTTAGCACGCCAAATCGAACCTTAACAAGCTTTTAATACCTGACTATGTTTTAACCTTAACTTGGATTTTCCACGGACTAACCAAGAACTTATGAAAGCTTTTATCGCAGGCTAAGCCTTCGAACCTAAACAAGGATTTGATCACACAATCTCCAAACCAAAGATTTTTATAGGTTTAGCTTCTAACACATGCACACAATCCCTAAAATGACAACATATTCAGGCAACAAGAGTTCTTTGGTGAACTTACAAATCTACCCTTTAAAAAAGGAAGTCGTTTTAAAATCATTTTATGACTTGTCAATCAATTGACAACGTGTCCCAATCGATTGGTTGACTTCATTACAATCAATTATCAAATTAAAATGGAAAGAAAAGATATCTAACCGTTATCGGTCATTAAGATGATGTCCTTATCAATTAGAACACATTTTTTAAATCTGCTAATCAATTGGGATAAGGTGTCAATCGATTTGCAAAGACAAAATTTTGCCCAGATCTTCTTAGACAGCTTCCAACTCATTTGGCACGACTCTAAGACATTTTTTGAGAATATTTTCTCGAGAAAAAATAGTTAGTTTTTTTTTCTTCGTGTATGTGATTTAGCCAAACATTTTTACGTAAATGCCCTTATACATTACAAGGTTTTCACTAAGACTAATTAAGGTAGGGATTTCTTGTACTTCAAGAATTTGTCAAATACTTTTCTTCTTATAGAAATTTGCTTGAGTTTACTTGAGATGAGGCTTGAGTTAAATTTCATTTGATTTTCGTCATCAGATAGTCAAGTCCAACAAACCCTAATACTTATGTTTTCATCTTTAATCACTAATTGCTTATGCTTGACTTGTCATCATCAATTGTCATCTTTGGACAAAAGTTGTCAACTTCAAAAGTACAATATTTGTCCATGTTAAAAACATATCACATACAAAATAAGGTTTCACATTCTCCCTCTTTTTGAAGGTGACAACACATCTCTCAGGGGAGGTGGTGAAAGAAAATAATACATGTGTTTTGAGTAATTAAACTCCTCCTGAATTAAATAGAGAGTATACTCAACTTCCCTTGAGAGTATAGTTCTCCCCCTTTATCAAAATAAAAAATATGGTTAAAGATGCATTGTGAAATATAAATATGCACATATAGACAATTAAGCATTTAGGAAAGGAAACATAATGTTTTATCCATTACTTAAAAATGAAAGTACAAAAGTGAAATTTTACGAAATTAAAAATACAAAAAGAAAAATTGCAAATTTTTTAGTAAAAATAATATTGGTGATAGTAAGTGCGCTACTATCCACCACGGATTACTGGTCGTGGTGAGAAACTAGGTAGCGTGCCACATTTCACCATAGTCAGGACTATCAATTATGGTGAAATGTTTCTAGGTCATGAGTTTGTTTCCCAACCAAACAATGGGTATAAAATAATTGACGTACCATATTTCACTACGGTTGGCTGATACAACTGTGGCGAATTCCTTTTTGTTTTCTTAAACTACTTTCCTCTCTGCTCTGCCTTCACTTTTAGTGCGAGGAGGGCCAAAGTTTTGGGTCTGTACACTTAACTATGTTTGTCTCACTCCGTCCCATTTTTTGTGCGTTTTAGTGGGACGGACCTAAACGGGACATACATGTTTGTTTTCCACTCCTATTAATAATACACACAAATATATGAAATTATAGATAAGTGAATGTCACAAATAATACACTTACCATATGTATAAAATTTGGGCTATTTTCTAACTCCTTTCAACATATTCGTTCCCTCTATAGTTCTATATATTGAAAATAATTTAAATATTACATGCTAAACTAATTACAAAGTCAAAGAAAATATTACTAAAAGTCTCATAAAATATAAACTTACATAGAAACTATACATTTCATCTTTAGTTCAAGTTGTTTGGCTACCATAACATAACACAATTAACATATTCTGCCGAGGATAAGTAATAATCAATTGCTAGGGATCACTGAATCAACACGAGCATAATTAGTAATTGGTAAAATATAGAAACTAAATGAAAGAGAAATTACAATTTCCAAATTACTCAAGAATAAATGAACGATGTTAAATAACAAGTTTTATTTCAATCTCTTAAACACGATGATAAGTATGATTTAGTCATGTTTTGATGACTTACTGTAAATCGCATACTATATGTGTCAAAGACTTCATAAACATCTGATTTATTTGATTCTATATATAAACGATGCATATACCTAAACGATTAAGATTTAAAAAAATAAAATAAAGTGAGCCTTATTATTGAAAGTAAATAAGTGCACAAATTTAAAATTAACATTGATTAGCATAAAAAATATACTTAAGTGCACCACAAGTGTAGTATCATTATGTCCAACCACTCATTTCCAAACAAAAAATCTTTTATATCTTTAGGCTCAATATAAAAAACAGAAATATCTAGATCATTCTCTAATTTAAGAGGAATGAGTTATTTAATATCCATGATGAAATATAACAATTTTTCTTGATGAATTGTCAGAAGAAACCGTTGTCTCATTTTGGGTAAGGACGGTTGAACAACTTCATTTTCCCCCACACCATCTACAACAACCTTTTTAGACAATTATTCATCTACATTTGTCCTCGGTTGGATGATTACATCCATCAATGCCAATTTCTGCATCATAAGAACAATAAAAACACGCAACACATATGTCATGTTATAAGACCACAAAACATATGCAACATATAAAATGAAATTTGTACATAACGCATAAAGCTCGTCCAACACTTTCTTGCATAATTATCGCTCATATGCTAAACTTCCTTCCAACTTATTATCGTACCACATCTACTAATATATCATGTTGTACATGTGGAACAAAGGAACCTTGAGTGACTATGTCAACCAATAAATTTTATACATAACATGAATAAGATATCATTACCAACACGATTTAAATTACACAAAGAAAATCCTACATATAACAAATCCTACATTTAAATATTCTAATTGACAAAAGAACTTATAATCTTCTCAACAACTGCACGTGAGGCATCTGAAGTAAACTCCCAATCTGGTCTTTGTCACGCCCTCTTCCACTTATCATGCCGTGTTGGTGGAGATGAGTTGCGATCATAACTTATTGAGTCATATCTTAATTATTGGTTTTTTCATTAATAATTTATTCCTCAAGTTTTCTCTTACCCCCACGAGATAATCTATTGGAATATTCATTATTTCCTTGTTTTT